>OX345652.1:0-610000 GCA_947044365.1 Petrosia ficiformis
AGTGTAGGAAGTTCTGCTGGGAGAGATGTGCTAACACACTGTATGTTAGTACCATCTTCCCTTCAGACAAATTGGCTGCACAGATACTTGGTGTGCGTTTCGATTGGTTTGAAGTGTTGGAAGTTCTGGAGGGAGAGTGGATAGACCGTTGTGTATAGGACTATCATCCATCCAGAGATGTTGGCTTCCTTGTGTGCCTGCCAGTTGGTTTTGTTGTAAACACTGTTGTCACTGGTGGAGGTAGTGCTATATTATAGAGGTCTTGGTTCAGACTAAATTGTTGTTCATATATTCTGTCAGAGGATGTTGGGAGTTGTGTTGGGGAAGTTGTGTTTACACTTGTGTGTAAGTATTTTCTTCGCTTCGGAGATGTTGGCTGCACAGGTACTAGTGTGCCAATCAGTTGGGATGAAGTGTTGGAAGTTCTGTGGATGTTGGATGCACAGGTACTTGTGTGCCTGCCTATCAGTTGGGTTGAAGTGTTACAAGTTCTGCTGCTGGAAGAGTTGTGTTAACACACTGTATGCTATACCTTCTTACCTTCAGACAAGTTGGCCGCCCAGGTACCTCTGTGCCTGCCTATTGGTTGGGTTGAAGTGTTGGAAGTTGTGCTAACACACTGTATGCTATACCATCTTCCCTTCAGACAAGTTGGCTGCACAAGTACTTGGTGTGTGTATTGGTTGGTTTGAGTGTTGGAAGTTCTGGAGGGAGAGTGTTTAGACTGTTGGGTGTGGGTACTATCATCCATCCAGAGTTGTTGGCTTCCTTGTGTGCCATCTTCCCTTCAGACAAGTTGGCTGTACAGGTACTGCTTGAGTGCCTGCCTATCGGTTGGTTTGAAGTGTTGGAAGTTCTGGAGGGAGAGCGTTGCTTAGACCGTTGTGTATAAGACTATCATCCATCCAGAGATGTTGGCTTCCTTGTTTGCCTACCAGTTGGTTTTGTTGTAAACACAGTTGTCACAAGTGGAGGTAGTACTATATTATAGAGGTGTAGGTTCAGACTAAATTGTTGTTCATATAGTCTGTCAGAGTATGTTGGGAGTTGAGTTGGGGAAGTTGTGTTTACACTTGTGTGTAAGTATTCTCTTCCCTTCGGAGAAGTTGGCTGCACAGGTACTTGTGTGCTTGCCTATCGGTTGGGTTGAAGTGTTGGAAGTTCTGTGGATGTTGGATGCACAGGTACTTGTGTGCCTATCGGATGGAATGAAATGTTCGAAGTTCTGTGCATGTTGGCCACACAGGTACTTGTGTGCCTGCCTATCGGTTGGGTTGAAGTGTTGGAAGTTCTGCAGATGTTGGATGCACAGGTACTTGTGTACCTATCGGTTGGGTTGAAGTGTTGGATGTTCTGCTGCTGGAAGAGTTGTGCTAACACACTGAATGCTATACCTTCTTACCTTCAGACAAGTTGACCGCCCAGGTACCTCTGTGCCTGCCTATTGGTTCAGACAAGTTGGCTGCACAGGTACTTGTGTGCCTATAGGTTGGGTCCAGTGTTGAAAGTTCTGCGGATGTTGGATGCACAGGTACCTGAGTGCCTATCGGTTGAGTTGAAGTGTTGGATGTTCTGCTGCTGGAAGAGTTGTGCTAACACACTGTATGCTATACCTTCTTACCTTCAGACAAGTTGGCCGCCCAGGTACCTCTGTGCCTGCCCATTGGTTCAGACAAGTTGGCTGCACAGGTACTTGTGTGCCTATAGGTTGGGTCCAGTGTTGGAAGTTCTGTGGATGTTGGATGCACAGGTACCTGTGTGCCTATCGGTTGGGTTGAAGTGTTGGATGTTCTTCTGCTGGAAGAGTTGTGCTAACACACTGTATGCTATACCTTCTTACCTTCAGACAAGTTGGCCGCCCAGGTACCTCTGTGCCTGCCTATTGGTTGGGTTGAAGTGTTGGAAGTTGTGCTAACACACTGTATGCTATACCATCTTCCCTTCAGACAAGTTGGCTGCACAAGTACTTGGTGTGTGTATTGGTTGGTTTGAGTGTTGGAAGTTCTGGAGGGAGAGTGTTTAGACTGTTGGGTGTGGGTACTATCATCCATCCAGAGTTGTTGGCTTCCTTGTGTACCATCTTCCCTTCAGACAAGTTGGCTGTACAGGTACTGCTTGAGTGCCTGCCTATCGGTTGGTTTGAAGTGTTGGAAGTTCTGGAGGGAGAGCATTGCTTAGACCGTTGTGTATAAGACTATCATCCATCCAGAGATGTTGGCTTCCTTGTTTTCCTACCAGTTGGTTTTGTTGTAAACACTGTTGTCACTGGTGGAGGTAGTGCTATATTAGAGAGGTCTTGGTTCAGACTAAATTGTTGTTCATATAGTCTGTCAGAGTATGTTGGGAGTTGTGTTGGTCAAGTTGTGTTTCTACTTGTGTGTAAGTATTCTTCCCTTCGGAGAAGTTGGCTGCACAGGTTCTTGTGTGCCTATCGGTTTGGTTGAAGTGTTGGAAGTTCTGCAGATGTTGGATGCACAGGTATTTGTGTACCTATCGGTTGGGTAGAAGTGTTGGAAGTTCTGCGGATGTTGGATGCACAGGTACTTGTGTACCTATCGATTGGGTTGAAGTGTTGGAAGTTCTGCGCATGTTGGATGCACAGGTACTTGTGTGCCTATCGGTTGGGATGAAGTGTTTGAAGTTCTGCTGCTGGATGGAAGAGTTGTGCTACACACAGTATGCTATACCATCTTTCAGACAAGTTGGCCACCCTGGTACTTCTGTGCCTGCGTATTGGTTGTGTTGAAGTGCTGGAAGTTCTGCGGAAGTTGGATGCACAGGTACTTGTGTACCTATCGGTTGGGTTGAAGTGTTGGAAGTTCTGCGGATGTTGGATGCACAGGGACTTGTGTACCTATCGATTTGGTTGAAGTGTTGGAAGTTCTGTGCATCTTGGCCACACAGGTACTTGTGTGCCTGCCTATTGGTTGGGTTGAAGTGTTGGAAATTCTGCAGATGTTGGATGCACAGGTACTTGTGTACCTATCGGTTGGGTTGAAGTGTTGGAAGTTCTGCGGATGTTGGATGCACAGGGACTTGTGTACCTATCGATTTGGTTGAAGTGTTGGAAGTTCTGTGCATCTTGGCCACACAGGTACTTGTGTGCCTGCCTATTGGTTGGGTCTAAGTGTTGGAAGTTCTGCGGATGTTGGATGCACAGGGACTTGTGTACCTATAGATTGGGTTGAAGTTTTGGAAGTTCTGCTTATGTTGGCCACACAGGTACTTGTGTGCCTGCCTATCGGTTGGGTTGAAGTGTTGGAAGTTCTGTGCATGTTGGCCGCACAGGTGCTTGTGTGCCTGCCTATCGGTTGGGTTGAAGTGTTAGAAGTTCTGCGAATGTTGGATGCACAGGTACTTGTGTAACTATCAGTTGGGTTGAAGGGTTGGAACTTCTGAGGATGTTGGATGCACAGGTACTCCAGTGTCTATAGTCTATAGGTTGGTTTGATGTGTTGGGAGAGATTTGCTGCTAACACACTGTATATATATGTTAGTACGATCTTCCCTTCAGAAATGTTGGCTGCACAGGTACTCCAGTGTCTATAGGTTGGTTTGACGTGTTGGGAGAGATTTGCTGCTAACACACTGTATATATATGTTAGTACGATCTTCCCTTCAGAAATGTTGGCTGCACAGGTACTCCAGTGTCTATCGGTTGGTTTGATGTGTTGGAAGAGTTTTGCTAACACACTGTATGTTAGTGCCATCTTCCCTTCAGAGATGTTGGATGCGCAGGTACTTGTGTGCCTATCGGTTGGGTTGAAGTGTAGGAAGTTCTGCTGGGAGAGTTGTGCTAACACACTGTATGTTAGTACCATCTTCCCTTCAGAAAATTTGGCTGCACAGGTACTTGGTTTGAAGTGTTGGAAGTTCAGGAGGGGGAGTGTTGTTTAGACAATTGGGTGGGTGTAGGTACTATTATCCATCCAGAGATGTTGGCTTCCTTGTGTGCCGTGTTCCCTTCAGACGAGTTGGCTGCACAGGTACTACTTGTGTGCCTGCATATCGGTTGGTTTGAAGTGTTGGAACTTCTGGAGAGAGAGCGTTGTTTAGACCGTTGTGTGTCGGGGACTATCATCGATCCAGAGATGCTGGCTTCCTTGTGTCAGTTGGTTTTGTTGTAAACACAGTTGTCACAAGTGGAGGTAGTACTATATTATAGAGGTGTAGGTTCAGACTAAATTGTTGTTCATATAGTCTGTCAGAGTAAGTTGGGAGTTGAGTTGGGCAAGTTGTGTTTACACTTGTGTGTAAGTATTCTCTTCCCTTCGAAGAAGTTGGCCAGGCAGGTACTTGTGTGCCTGCCTATTGGTTGGGTTGAAGTGTTGGAAGTTCTGCGGATGTTGGATGCACAGGTACTTGTGTACCTATTGATTGGGTTGAAGTGTTGGAAGTTCTGCGCATGTTTGGCCACACAGGTACTTGTGTGCCTGCCTATCGGTTTGGTTGAAGTGTTGGAAGTTCTGCGGATGTTGGATGCACAGGTACTTGTGTGCCTATCGGTTGGGATGAAGTGTACGAAGGTCTGCGCATGTTGGCCACACAGGTAATTTTGTGCCTGCCTATCGGTTGGGTTGAAGAGTTGGAAGTTATGCGGATGTTGGATGCACAGGAACTTGTGTGCCTATCGGTTGGGATGAAGTGTTCAAAGTTCTGCTGCTGGATGGAAGAGTTGTGCTACACTCAGTATGCTATACCATCTTTCAGATAAGTTAGCCACCCTGGTACTTCTGTGCCTGCCTATTGGTTGTGTTGAAGTGCTGGAAGTTCGGCGGAAGTTGGATGCACAGGTACTTGTGTACCTATCGGTTGGGTTGAAGTGTTGGAAGTTCTGCGGATGTTGAATGCACAGGGACTTGTGTACCTATCGATTGGGTTGAAGTGTTGGAAGTTCTGTGCATGTTGGCCACACAGGTACTTGTGTGCCTGCCTATCGGTTGGGTTGAAGTGTTGGAAGTTCTGCGGATGTTGAATGCACAGGGACTTGTGTACCTATCAATTGGGTTGAAGTGTTGGAAGTTCTGTGCATGTTGGCCACACAGGTACTTGTGTGCCTGCCTATCGGTTGGGTTGAAGTGTTGGAAGTTCTGCGGATGTTGGATGCACAGGTACTTGTGTGCCTATCGGTAGGGATGAAGTGTTCGAAGTTCTGCGCATGTTTGCCACACAGGTACTTTTGTGCCTGCCTATCGGTTGGGTTGAAGAGTTGGAAGTTCTGCGGATGTTGGATGCCCAGGTACTTGTGTGCCTATCGGTTGGGATGAAGTGTTCGAAGTTCTGCGCATGTTGGCCACACAGGTACTTTTGTGCCTGCCTATCGGTTGGGTTGAGGAGTTGGAAGTTCTGCTGATGTTGGATGCACAGGTACTTTTGTGCCTGCCTATCGGTTGGGTTGAAGTGTTGGATGCACAGGTACTTGTGTACATATCGGTTGGGTTGAAGTGTTGGAAGTTCTGCAGATGTTGGATGCACCGGTACTTGTGTGCCTATCGGTTGGGATGAAGTGTTCAAAGTTCTGCTGCTGGATGGAAGAGTTGTGCTACACACAGTATGCTATACCATCTTTCAGACAAGTTGGCCACCCTGGTACTTCTGTGCCTGCCTATTGGTTGTGTTGAAGTGCTGGAAGTTCTGCGGAAGTTGGATGCACAGGTACTTGTGTACCTATCGGTTGGGTTGAAGTGTTGGAAGTTCTGCGGATGTTGGATGCACAGGGACTTGTGTACCTGCCTATCAGTTGGGTTGAAGTGTTGGAAATTCTGTGGATGATGGATGCACAGGTACTTGTGTACCTGTTGGCCACACAGGTACTTGTGTGCCTGCCTATCGGTTGGGTTGAAGTTTTGGAAGTTTTGCGGATGTTGGATGTTGGATGCGCAGGTACTTGTGTGCCTATCGGTTGGGTTGAAGTGTAGGAAGTTCTGCTGGGAGAGTTGTGCTAACACACTGTATGTTAGTACCATCTTCTTTTCAGAAAAGTTGGCTGCACAGGTACTTGGTGTGCGTATCGATTGGTTTGAAGTGTTGGAAGTTCTGGAAGGGGAGTGTTGTGTAGACAATTGGGTGGGTGTAGGTACTATTATCCATCCAGAGATGTTGGCTTCCTTGTGTGCCGTCTTCCCTTCAGACAAGTACTTGTGTGCCTGCATATCGGTTGGTTTGAAGTGTTGGAAGTTCTCGAGGGAGAGCGTTGTTTAGACCGTTGTGTGTTGGACTATCATCCATCCAGAGATGCTGGCTTCCTTGTGTGCCCACCGGTTGGTTTTGTTGTAAACACAGTTGTCACAAGTGGAGGTAGTACTATATTATAGAGGTGTAGGTTCAGACTAAATTGTTGTTCATATAGTCTGTCAGAGTATGTTGGGAGTTGAGTTGGGCAAGTTGTGTTTACACTTGTGTGTAAGTATTCTCTTCCCTTCGGAGAAGTTGGCTGCACAGGTACTTGTGTGCTTGCCTATCGGTTGGGTTGAAGTGTTGGAAGTTCTGCGGATGTTGCATGCAAAGGTACTTGTGTACCTATCGATTCGGTTGAAGTTTTGGAAGTTCTGTGTATGTTGGCCACACAGGTACTTGTGTGCCTGCCTATCGGTTGGGTTGAAGTGTTGGAAGTTCTGCGGATGTTGGATGCACAGGGACTTGTGTACCTATCGATTGGGTTGAAGTGTTGGAAGTTCTGTGCATGTTGGCCACACAGGTACTTGTGTGCCTGCCTATCGGTTGGGTTGAAGTGTTGGAAGTTTTGCGGATGTTGGATGCACAGGTTCTTGTGTAACTATCAGTTGGGTTGAAGGGTTGGAACTTCTGAGGATGTTGGATGCACAGGTACTCCAGTGTCTATAGGTTGGTTTGATGTGTTGGGAGAGATTTGCTGCTAACACACTGTGTATATGTTAGTACCATCTTCCCTTGAGAAATGTTGGCTGCACAGGTACTTGGTGTGCGTATCGGTTGGTTTGAAGTGTTGGAAGTTCTGGAGGGAGAGTGTTTAGACTGTTGGGTGTAGGTACTATCATCCATCCAGAGATGTTGGCTTCCTTGTGTGCTCAGTTGGTCTTGTTGTAAACACTGTTGTCACAGGTGGAGGTAGTGCTATATTATAGGGGTGTCAGTTCAGACTAAATTGTTGTTCATATAGTCTGTCAAAGTATGTTGGGAGTACACTTGTGTGTAAGTATTTTCTTCCCTTCGGAGATGTTGGCTGCACAGGTACTAGTGTGCCAATCAGTTGGGTTGAATTGTTGGAAGTTCTGCGGATGTTGGATGAATAGGTACTTGTGTACCTATCGGTTGGGTTGAAGTGTTGGAAGTTCTGCGGATGTTGGATGCAAAGGTACTAGTGTGCCAATTAGTTGAAGTGTTGGAAGTTCTGCGGATGTTGGATGCAAAGGTATTAGTATGCCTATCAGTTGGGTTGAAGTGTAGGAAGTTCTGCTGGGAGAGTTGTGCATGTTAGTACCATCTTCCCATCAGAAAAGTTGGATGCACAGGTATTTGTGTGCCTATCGGTTGGTGCACAGGTACTCAGTGTCTATCGGTTGGTTTGATGTGTTGGGAGAGATTTGCTGCTAACACACTGTATTTTAGTACCATCCTCCCTTCAGAAATGTTGGCTGCACAGGTACTCCAGTGTCTATCGGTTGGTTTGATGTGTTGGGAGCGATTTGCTGCTAACACCACTGTATGTTAGTGCCATCTTCCCTTCAGAGATGTTGGATGCACAGGTGCTTGTGTTGACTGCACAAGTGTTGTTTAGACCATTGGGTCTAGTAGGTACAGTACATCATCCATCCAGAGATGTTGGCTTCCTTGTGTGCCATCTTCCCTTCAGACAAGTTGGCTGCACACACATAAGGACACTAAAACGCTCATCGTTCCTACAAACAACATTTTTGATGAAAAATACTGTAGAATCATAACAAGGACATCACTATCTAACTCTAGGAACAGGTTTAGGAAAATGTTTTTCCAGTCAAAAATTAAGTACCAAAGGCTATAGTTCATGGTTCAAAGTGAATTTCAAGACAATACTAAAACGCTCATGGTTCCTAAAAACAACATTTTTGATCAACAATACTGTAGAATCATAACAAGGACATCACTATCTAACTCTAGGAACAGTTTTAGAAAAAACTTTTTCCAGTCAAAAATTAAGTACCAAAGGCTATAGTTTATGGTTCAAAGTGAATTTCAAGAGAATAGTAAAACGCTCATGGTTCCTACAAGCAACATTTTTGATCAAAAACACTGCAGAATCATTATAAACACATCATTATGGGACTCTAGGAACAGTTTTAGGAAAATGTTTTTCTAGTCAAAAATTAAGTACCAAAGGCTATAGTTCCATGGTTCAAAGTGATTTCAACAGAATACTAAAACGCTCATGGTTCCTACAAACAACATTTTTGATCAACAATACTGTAGAATCATAACAAGGACATCACTATCTAACTCTAGGAACAGTTTTAGGAAAACTTTCTTTCAATCAAAAATTAAGTACCAAAGGCTATAGTTCATAGTTTCAAGAGAACACTAAATTGTTCATGGTTCCTACAAACAGCATTTTTGATCAAAACTACTGTAGAATCATAACAAGGACATCACTATCTAACTCTAGGAACAGTTTTAGGAAAATTTTTTTCCAATTAAAAATTAAGTACCAAAGGCTATAATTCATGGTTTCAAGAGAACACTAAATTGCTCATGGTTCCTACAAACAGCATTTTTGATCAAAACTACTGTAGAATCATAACAAGGACATCACTGTGTAACTAACTATAGGAACACTTTCAAGAAAATGAATTTTCTATTAAAAGAATAAGTAATTATAGTTCAACTATAATATGAAAAATCGGTACCAAGGCTATTCTTTTTATAGTTCAGTGTAAACGTTCAGAAGATGTAAATGCTCACAGATCTCACAGATAATGTTATTGACCAAAGTCACTTTGTAAACACAGTAAAGACATCATTAACTAACTTCAGAAATGAATAGATCGACATAAACACTACAACAAGAATTCTCCTCATATACACAATCTGTACATACTACTAAAGATTTACTTTGGCCATATGATATCCCAACATGATACTCTAACACAACAGTATGAATCTCTAGACCATCGTTAAAATACTTGATTTAGAGCCAGATACAGCAATGGAGTTGAACAATCTGCAACACGTGGAGTGCCATAACTGGTTACGCCCACTTAATTATAACATAATAGTCAATGAGATTCATAGATCAAAGCCTAAACTCACAAGTGCAGCACGTGAAGAAATTCTAGCAATATAAAAGGACATGCAACCTGTAGTGTTAGCCTGGTCAGCTGGGCTGTGGCTGTTCACCTCGTTGTCTTTGGTAGGACCGGGGTGAGTCTGTCATTGTTAGTGATGTTTGACGAGATCCTAGGTCTCAAGGTCAGTTGTTACGTACTTCGTGTACGGCCCTCTTTCGAGGGGGGACTGGGATACCGGCAACTGTTCCTCCCCATCAAATGAGCTGGCAGCGACTCCAAATGACCTCAGGCTATTTTGGTACTTCCTTTTTTGCATTGATTTATTCAATAAACTTGGTAACTAGATCTAAATGCCAAAGTGCAAAGCACAATTGATCACTGTTGTATTTTGCACACTTTTTAATTAACAAGAAACATATTTTATTAATGATTTATAATATTCATTATTATAGAGGCAATAACTATAATGTAATTGCATAAGAGATCTTATTACATACAACATGACACTTAATACGCCAGTTAGATGAATCAATAACATAATAACATGTCTAATGTTGTGCTATTAGCTTGCTGAACTTCCAAGTTGCATTAACGTGGCTGTAAATGGTATGCCACGCCTATATAAAAGATGATGCGATTGAAATTTGGAATTGCAAACTATAATTATGTAACTTAATGAGTAGAAGAAACTTTTAAAATGTTACCTGTAGAGATTTGAGATAGAATAGCAAAGATTATTATGCCAATCAAGTTAAAATAACAGAATTATAATAACATTAAAAATTAATAATAAACATATTTGGATGAGGGACATTGCAAAGAAATAGATAATAAATAAAAGGAATATTAGTTATACTTTCGATACTAACATCGCTGGACAGTAAATACTCATGGTACTGGAGTAATGTGAAACTATAGTACTTAATCGAAAATCCATACTGGTTTACAGTTCATGGTTCAAAGTGAATAACAAGAGGATACTAAAACGTTCATGGTTCCCACAAAAAACATTTTTGATCAAAAACACTGCAGAATCACAATAAGGAGATCACTATGAAACTGTAGGAACAGTATTACGAAAATTTTTTTCTACTCAAAAATTAAGTACCAAAGGCTATAGTTCATAGTTTCAAGAGAACACTAAATTGTTCATGGTTCCTACAAACCGCATTTTTGATCAAAACTACTGTAGAATCATAACAAGGACATCACTATCTAACTCTAGGAACAGTTTTAGGAAAATGTTTTTCTAGTCAAAAATTAAGTACCAAAGGCTATAGTTCATAGTTCAAAGGGAATTTCAAGACAATACTAAAACGCTCATTGTTCCTACAAACAACATTTTTGATCAAAAATACAGTAGAATCATAACAAGGACATCACTATCTAACTCTAGGAACAGTTTTAGGGAAATGTTTTTCCAGTCAAAAATTAAGTACCAAAGGCTATAGTTCATGGTTCAAAGTGAATTTCAACAGAATAGTAAAACGTTCATTGTTCCTACTAACAACATTTTTGATGAAAAATACTCTAGAATCATAACAAGGACATCACTATCTAACTCTAGGAACAGTTTTAGAAAAAAACTTTTCTAGTCAAAAATTAAGTACCAAAGGCTATAGTTCATGGTTCAAAATGAATTTCAACAGAATAGTAAAACGCTCATCATTCCTACTAACAATATTTTTGATCAAAAATACAGTAGAATCATAACAAGGACATCACTATCTAACTCTAGGAACAGTTTTAGGAAAATGTTTTTCTAGTCAAAAATTAAGTACCAAAGGCTATAGTTCATGGTTCAAAGTGAATTTCAAGACAATACTAAAACGCTCATTGTTCCTACAAACAACATTTTTGATCAAAAATACAGTAGAATCATAACAAGGACATCACTATCTAACTCTAGGAACAGTTTTAGGAAATGTTTTTCCAGTCAAAAATTAAGTACCAAAGGCTATAGTTCATGGTTCAAAGTGAATTTCAACAGAATATTAAAACGCTCATGGTTCCTCCAAGGAACATTTTTGATCAAAAACACTGCAGAATCATAATAAGGACATCATTATGGAACTCTAGGAACAGTTTTAGGAAAATGTTTTTCCAGTCAAAAATTAAGTACCAAAGGCTATAGTTTATGGTTCAAAGTGAATTTCAAGACAATAGTAAAACGCTCATTGTTCCTACAAACAACATTTTTGATCAACAATACTGTAGAATCATAACAAGGACATCACTATCTAACTCTAGGAACAGTTTTAGGAAAATGTTTTTCCAGTCAAAAATTAAGTACCAAAGGCTATAGTTCATGGTTCAAAGGGAATTTCAACAGAATAGTAAAACGCTCATCGTTCCTACTAACAACATTTTTGATGAAAAATAGTATAGAATCATAACAAGGACATCACTATCCAACTCTAGGAACAGTTTGAGAAAAAAATTTTTCTAGTCAAAAATTAAGTACCAAAGGCTATAGTTCATGGTTCAAAAGGAATTTCAAGAGAATACTAAAATGCTCATGGTTCCTACAAACAACATTTTTGATCAAAAATACTGTAGAATTATAACAACGACATCACTATGTAACCCTAGGAAGAGATTCAGAAAAATCGTTTTTTCCTGTGCGAAAATAAGTCCTAAGGCTATAGTACATGGTTTGATTACAATATGAAAAATCAGTACCAAGGCTATTCTATATATATGGTAAAACATTCAGCATACAAAAATGTTCACAGTTCTAACATTAAACAAAGCAATAAAGTAACAAAATGATTAAAAATTATGAATACAAAGGATACAGTTGGAGAGTTGATATTCAATTTCAAATGATATAATGACATGTGATCTGTATTAAGATTTGTAAACATCAATACTACAAATGAATAGATCGACATACACACAAGAATTATCCTCATATAAGACAAAACCACACAATATGTACATACTATTAAAGATTTACTTTGACCATATGATATCCCCACATAATACTGTAAGACAACAGTATGAATCTCTAGATCATCTTTAAAATACTTGATTGATACAGCAACGGAGTGCAACAACTGGTTACGCCCACTTAATTATTACATAACGAGATTCATAGATGAAAGCCTAAACTCACAAGTGCAGTACGTGAAGAAGTTCTAAAAGGACATGCAACTTGACACCTGAGTGTTAGGCTGGTCACTGTCTTCTTGGACTCTACCATATTTTAAAACATCTTCATTTTTGATATCTAATATTGAGAAATTCTCCATTGAACAAGTTTCCTGTTGAGCATTTTCCTACAAACTCTCAGCAAGTCAATGCCATATTTGATGCTTAATTTAACAATACAAAAAATTTATTACATTCTCCAAAAAAAACATTCTGTTACAAGACATTTACAAACACAATGTGAATTAAACTACAGTTGTATTGCTAAGAAAACAGATTCCTAAATTACTGTCCTATAATCTGCCTTTAACAGCTCATGGTGTCTGAAATTCAATACAAAGAATAAGATAGTATTTAGAAATATATATTCCAAACAGATTTAACTGTACAGTAGTACATTATTATACATAGTAGATTAAGAATTTACTCACCTGTTGAAAGTAGTTATCTTTTTATATTTTTCACTTTCAGTAGCTCAGCATATGAAAAATGATAATATATATTATAATAATTATTCAATATTGGTATTTACTGTAGATTAAATTACAGGTATATTGGGTTAAATCTACTCTGAAAATACATTCCTAAATTACTATCCTATAATCTGCCGTTAACAGCTCATGGTGTCTGAAATTCAATACAAAGAATAAGATAGTGTTTAGAAATGTATATATTCCAAAGAGATTTAACTCTACAGTAATACATTATTATACATTGTAGATTAAGAATTTACTCACCTGTTGAAATCTGTAACCATTTGTAGTCTTCTCTTTTGGTAGCTCAGCATATGAAAAATGATAATATATACTATAATAATTATTCAATATTGGTATTTACTGTAGATTAAATTACAGGTATATTGGGTTAAATCTACTCTGAAAATACATTCCTAAATTACTATCCTATAATCTGCCGTTAACAGCTCATGGTGTCTGAAATTCAATACAAAGAATAAGATAGTGTTTAGAAATGTATATATTCCAAAGAGATTTAACTCTACAGTAATACATTATTATACATTGTAGATTAAGAATTTACTCACCTGTTGAAATCTGTAACCATTTGTAGTCTTCTCTTTTGGTAGCTCAGCATATGAAAAAAGATAATATATATTATAATAATTATTCAATAGTGGTATTTACTGTAGATTAAATTACAGGTATATTGGGTTAAATCTACTCTGAAAATACATTCTTAAATTACTGTCCTATAATCTGCCGTTAACAGCTCATGGTGTCTGAAATTCAATACAAAGAATAAGATAGTATTTAGTAATATATATTCCAAAGGGATTTAACTGTACAGTAATACATTATTATACATTGTAGATTAAGAATTTACTCACCTCTTGAAAGTAGTAACCATTTGTAGTCTTCTCTTTTGGTAGCTCAGCATATGAAAAAAGATAATATATATTACGATAATTAGTGAATATTGGTATTTACAGTGGATGAAATTACAGGTATATTGGGTTAAATCTACTCTGAAAATACATTCCTAAATTACTGTCCTATAATCTGCCGTTAACAGCTCATGGTGTCTGAAATTCAATACAAAGAATAAGATAGTATTTAGAAATATATATTCCAAAGAGATTTAACTGTACAGTAATACATTATTATACATTGTAGATTAAGAATTTACTCACCTGTTGAGTATTTCTTGTTAACTCCTAAGAAAAATAAATATATTATTTAAATATCAGTAATTAAAACACAAAGCATTAAAAATACATCACTACATTACTGTCCTATAATCTGCCATCAACAGCTAATATATACTGAAGCTCAATACAAAAAATATAGAAATATAAATTAATACATACTTTACACAATAACAGTACTAGTAACTATAACAAGGTATAGCAATACTAGATTAGTACAGCAATTCAACATTTCGTGGCAACGCTGTATGAATAACATAAAACTTACCTAAAACACTTTCTTTCTTGTACTGGTCATCTAGTTCCTCTTCTCCATGTTTCCTTGTAACGTGTTGCTCTAAAGAAATACATGAAAATAAATATCATAAATAATCGGATATATTCTATGACAATAAGAAGCAATCATCAGTTCCAGCAATCTGTAGACCTGGTATTTACTATTTAAAAGCTATAGGATTGCTCACAAATAGTGTTTCAATTCCCACTTACCTCATCTCCATCATGTCTTCATGTAAGTTCTGTTGTTGCTTGAGAAATTTAAATTATACGCAATTACGCATGCGCATAAAATTAATTAAAATTGCGTAATAATAAATACTTTGATAATAGTACACAATGTACAATACATGTACTAAATATAATATAAGAACAATACATTTATAATAGCAAGTATTGAATAGTTGTTGTGTATAAAAGAAGCTATAACTATCTGTTATTATCAGTTAATAATAGATTCTTTCAACTGCTAAGCAGAACTCTGATATTTCCAAGGTGGTGGTGGGAATGGAGTTTTGACTGTCAGTACCAAATAATACCGATATAATTTTCAATTTTTCATTACTTTATTATTATTGTTATTATTATTACTATAATACTATTCTTTTGGTACAAAATGTTCAATCCCGTCACATGACATCAGACCTAGAAATGATTTACACATTTTTCCATTCCTTATTAATACATGATCCTTGTAATCATGCGAGCTTGTTTACATTGCGCTACTGCTGGTAAAGGACATTCTACAATTGTCATTATTGTTCCCAAGGAATATGCTTCAGATTGAATGACTGTTTATTACTAAAAAATAGTTCAATTTATATATTATACAGAAACAAAGAATGTACAATACAGTCAACAATAACATAGTGCATACACATTAAACAATAGTACTATAGTGATTATTAGGAATAGACTACAATATAGTATAATACTGATCATGAAGCTGACTTTACAAATAAGATACTACATGTATTTAGAGACATAATTATGTGTCAGTGATAATTATATAGACTATGTTATAAAGTGAATAATAGTGATGTTAATTTATCTTTCAAGTTGTTCTAAGTTGAGCTAAAATAATCTTTGTACATTCAAAGTATTTCTGAGGGACAGAAAATGCAGCACCACAATAAACAACAATAATAATAAACATTCAACATGTACCTTTTGTTTACTATAATCGATAGCAGTATTATTACTTTTGTCTTTAATCATACGACTAGCACCTCTCTCTATCAATGCCTTCAAAATAGCAGGTTGGTTAAACATTGCAGCAACATGAAGAGGAGTCCGTCCTTCATCATCACAAGTATTAACATCACATCTATATGATATCAAGATTATGATGTCACTAATTCTGATATCATAATTATATTACCTTGGAGAAGCAAGCAATACCTTTGCAATACTCAGTAACTGCCTATATGTATTAAAGCTATAAGTAAGTCCAATATAATTATTATAATAATTTAACATACTTTTGTATTTAATAATACAGTGATGTTATGATACTGGTTACACAACACTGAAACATGTAGTGGTGAATGGAATAGCATATTACGCTCATTAATCGCCTTTAAACAATCTGCATATTCAATAAGTACCTCCAAACACCTTTATAGGAGGAATGTAGAATATTCCAAAACATAACTACATTATAAGCTTACCGAGTTCGAGGAAATTTAGCTGCTAAATGAAACACAGTATCACCATTATGATCGATGCTATTGGTTTCAGCACCGCTTCTAAAGGCAGTTATTAATAATTAATTAATGATAATACTTACTAATACTCACTTTAATAGTGTCCTAACCACATCATCATTGTCATTCATTACTGCTATCATTAAAGGGGTGTACCCTACTTGGTTACTAACATTAATAACAGCTCCAAGTTGTCGTACCAGCAATGAACAACACTTGAATAGAAATGATTAGAATAATAGCAATAATAAATGTAATATGATAATTATGTACTTTTGCATGGCCTCCAATAGCAGCATATATCAATGGTGTGTTCCCTTCATTATCTAATATATTAACATCATGTAGCTGAGATAACTCACGAACATTTGCACGATCACCTGATTATTAATAATATCATGTGATTAATTAGTGAGCAGTATAACATACCTGATATTGCTGCTAAGTGAAGTTGAGAGGGTTCGTGTTGTAATAAATTATGTTTATCTAGTAACTCATAAGGTGAAGATATTTGTAGAGTAGCAAGAGATGGTGAAGATGAAAGAGAACTATGATCCCACACACTACAGTGAATGAATTACTAATTAACTATTAACATGATGATGTAATATTACATCATACTTTTGTGAATGTACAGCCGGTAGTGATCCTGTTTTGTGATGTAACAATGGATAACCGTGACACGAGAGATAGTGCAGATGCTGGCCTAATTATTACGTTTTTCAAACATCATGTTGCATCATGTTGATGTATGATGTGTGTATGTAGTATGATATATGTATGCATGTATGTGTTTGCATGACTATATATCACATACATATACTTGCTATCATATGGAGAGTGCGTTGTGCTATTCAAATCAGTGAATTGATAATATACTGTATCTGATACAATAAACTGATCACCTCCTAATAAAATAATAACAATACTAGATATTTCGATTGCATACACACATAATACCTTGTATTTCTGAAATCATTCCTAATTCAATTAAACGGTTACCAATTCTTGTAGCACTTTCAATTAAGGACACTCCTTCCATATTACTAATAAACCATTGTATAGCGTCACTACCTATATACATTATGTACATGTGTACAAACAGTATTATTATCACTGATTTACCAGTGAATATTCTGACACCAGATTGGAGTTCTTGGCATGGTATTCCTGATAATGGATCAGCTAATGCTTGATTGTAATGCTGTAAAGCTTCGTGAACACGACTCACATGAGAAGGACCCTGTAATAATGTAATAGGAATTACGTTTCTGCAGCTAAATACTATAGAATACTTACAATTGCAGCCAATGGAGTACTAGGTTGTGACATCCATGATAATCTTCGTGACAAAGGTTTGAAGGTAGGTCTGCAGTTAATAAACAAATGCTTTAAATACCAGTGCTCTGATCACTGAACTATGATAATCAGTAATCAGCCTTAATAACACACACAGCATACAATATTATGTGTACTTACACACCTAACAGATGGTTGTGAATAATTTATAGTCCTTTGTACACCAGGTGGTTGTATGAATGGAGTAGGAATGCTTGCTCCGGGAGGTGGTGGACGGCTAGCAAGATTTGGTTCTTCATATCAAATAATAATGAATTAATTACCTAATTACTAAAGTAGATACTTACTTGGTAAACTTGGTTTCTTAAATAATGGTATTGCTATAATCAATATAATATAAATTATTATCATTTCCTCAGTTTCCTGGTGACCATCAGGTTTAAAATCAACTCGAAGTTTTGAGAAGTAATCTTTTTGCCTTGCCGTCTCCTCTTTCTCAAGTTCAAGTCTTTGTGATTATATTAAAATGAGTCATTAGTGGATTTATTAACACATACCTTTTCTTTGCTTCTTCTAGTTTTGCTAACTTATCACGATATTCCTGTTCAGTTGCTGTTAATATTTTCTCACGTTCCTATCCATTAATAAAAAATTTGCAATGAAAAAATCAATACCAAGGCTATAGTTCAGGGTAAAATTCGAATTTCAAGAGAATACTAAAATGCTCACGGTTCTAACAGATAATATTATTGATCAAAACCACTTTGGAAACATAATAAGGACATCATTATCTAACTCTAGGAACAGTTTCGGACAAATCTGAAATGACTGATTTGCAATGAAAAAATCAATACCAAGGCTATAGTTCAGGGTAAAATTCGAATTTCAAGAGAATACTAAAATGCTCACGGTTCTAACAGATAATATTATTGATCAAAACCACTTTGGAAACATATTAAGGACATCATTATCTAACTCTAGGAACAGTTTCGGACAAATCTGAAACGACTCATTTTTGATGAAAAAATCAATACCAAGGCTACTGTATTGTGCCTATTTACTCCCATGCATTTGTCAGTTGTCACTACTTATTATATACTTACTATACTCCCATACATTTATCCTCATACTGTCATAAGCATCCATCACAAGTAAACATTCATAAGCATCATTATACATTCGCTCCCATGAAAATATATTTACTGATTTGTAAGCCTCATACTTATTTTGTATTTACCATTTCTATTACCCTGTATAAAAGCAGTTATCCTACTACAGATATAGTATATTCATGGTAAACACAACTTGAGCCAACAAAAACGAATAAGAGAACTTACCTGATACCCGCCACAAAATGGCGATCCACTCCTCTATAAACCAACAGCACTTATTATGAGATGTCGATCTATTCCTTCTTGACAACGAAGATGTATTATTTGCCTTTACCACATTCATACTCATTTCGAAAGCATAAGTAATATATATACCATGGCTTCGAGGGATATATGGCGAATATAAGACCCGAGCACCGAGATATTGGCCCGAGGCGAAGCCGAGGGCCAATATCGAGGTGTGAGGGTCTTATATTCGCCATATATACCGAGAATCCATGGTACATATAATATATTCTATAGCTAACAGAAACATCAAAGAAAAACAGGACAATGGACACGAGTAACAGGCTAACACAACTTACACTTTTGGTGATATGCGGCAATCAAACGAATAGTTCCTGGGAGAAATGCCCATCTATAAATGATTGATTTTGCTATGAAAATCAGTACAAAGGCTATAGTTCAGGGTAAAAACTCAAATTTTGATAGAATATTAAAATGCTCACGGTTCTAACACATAATATTATAGATCAAAACCACTTTGGAAACCTATTAATAACATCATTATCTAACTCTAGGAACAGTTTCGGCTCAATCTCAAATGATTGATTTTGCTATGAAAAATCAGTACAAAGGCTATAGTTCAGGGTAAAAACTTAAATTTTGATAGAATATTAAAATGCTCACGGTTCTAACACATAATAATATTGATCAAAACCACATCGGAAACCTATTAATAACATCATTATCTAACTCTAGGAACAGTTTCGGCTCAATCTCAAATGATTGATTTTGCAATGTAAAATCAGTACAAAGGCTATAGTTCAGGGTAAAAACTCAAATTTTGATAGAATATTAAAATGCTCACGGTTCTAACACATAATATTATAGATCAAAACCACTTTGGAAACCTATTAATAACATCATTATCTAACTCTAGGAACAGTTTCGGCTCAATCTCAAATGATTGATTTTGCTATGAAAAATCAGTACAAAGGCTATAGTTCAGGGTAAAAACTTAAATTTTGATAGAATACTAAAATGCTCACGGTTCTAACACATAATAATATTGATCAAAACCACCTCGGAAACCTATTAATAACATCATTATCTAACTCTAGGAACAGTTTCGGTTCAATCTGAAAGAATCGATTTAGTAATGAAAAATCAGTACAAAGGCTATAGTTCAGGGTAAAAATTAGAATTTTGATAGAATATTAAAATGTTCACGGTTGTCGCCCACAACATTATTGATCAAAACCACTTTGGAAACCTATTAAGGCCATCATTATCTAACTCTAGGAACAGTATCGGCTCAATCTGAAAGGATTGATTTTGCAATGAAAATTCAGTTCAGGGTAAAAATTAGAATTTTGATAGAATATTAAAATGCTCACGGTTCTAACATATAATATTATTGATCAAAACCACTTTGGAAAGCTATTAAGGACATCATTATCTAACTCTAGGAACAGTTTCGCCTCAATCTGAAAGGATTGATTTTGCAATGAAAATTCAGTACAAAGGCTATAGTTCAGGGTAAAAATTAGAATTTTGATAGAATATTAAAATGCTCACGGTTCTAACATATAATATTATTGATCAAAACCACTTTGGAAAGCTATTAAGGACATCATTATCTAACTCTAGGAACAGTTTCGCCTCAATCTGAAAGGATTGATTTTGCAATGAAAATTCAGTACAAAGGCTATAGTTCAGGGTAAAAATTAGAATTTTGATAGAATATTAAAATGCTCACGGTTCTAACACATAATAGTATTGATCAAAACCACTTTGGAAACCTATTAAGGACATCATTATCTAACTCTAGGAACAGTTTCACAAAAATATTTTTTCTAGTCAAAAAATAAGTACCAAGACTATATAGTTTATGGTTCAATCAGAGAAAAGTAAAATGCTCACGGTTCCTACAAACAACATTTTTGATCAAAAATACTGCAGAATCATAACAAGGACATCATTATGTAACTCTAGGAACAGTTTCATAAAATATTTTTTCCAGTCAAAAAATAAGTGCTAAGGCTATATAGTTCAGGGTCCAATTAGAGTTTCGAGAGAACACTAAAAGGGGTGAGGCAAAGACATTAAATGATGAATTATTGATCAAAACCACAGCATATACTCAATGCTTAGCTCGCCTATTCTGCTATTGGGACAGGTCTACTTCTCGCTCCATTTTGTGTTCATGCTTCTGTATGTTGCTTGAATTTTGTATGCATACACCCAATAATGAGTTAATTAATAATTATTGATAGTCAAATGTGAATTAGATAATACACGTCTTTTTCTTCTTGATATGGTGACAGGCTGAATATAAATCTTGAAAGTTCCAATGTCTTCCGGTAAAAACATATGAAATCCATTTGTATGTGCTCTTCCAATAAACTTAAATTTTCTTTTATTCATAGTATAAATATTGAAATGGTCGGTACGATCAAACTCATTTTCCTTATGATTCCAAAACAAAGTAATCGAGTTTGATTCTTTATTAGCTATTGAGATTGCATGAACATTTGACACTTTTTGTTGAAATATGCGGTAATCCATAATCTGAAGTATTAAATATCACATCAGCTCATTATATTGATTATATCATAATACCTTCACTTCTCCAATATATAATATAAAATTATCTTCGGGAACTGATGGCTTGGGATATATACATATACTAACCCCTTTAATTTCCTCACTGGGCATCTTCAATAAAAAATAACTAAATATAATAGTAAAATAATCAATAATTAAGATATACAGTGTACCATGTCTTCCAATGAGTTGATAACATATCTCCAGTGAAATGTGAATGTAGAAGTTTTTGGTTTTGTTCTGAA
This sequence comes from Petrosia ficiformis, assembly GCA_947044365.1. Taxonomy (NCBI): domain Eukaryota; kingdom Metazoa; phylum Porifera; class Demospongiae; order Haplosclerida; family Petrosiidae; genus Petrosia; species Petrosia ficiformis. The sequence goes on from OX345652.1 coordinate 21,523, forward strand.
AGAGCAGGTATTACTGGTTGTTCAGAAACATCTAATAATTCAATAAATTAATTAAAAATGGTGATAATTGAACAATACCAGAGAAACTGTGTGGACTCATCAGAATAAATTTCATATTTCCAGAGATTCTTACTCTAAGGTAATGATCAATATTATCAGTAGCACAATAATATGTGTAACTGATTAAAACATTATCTTTGATAGGTATATTACACTTGAATAATCTATAAAATAATAATATATATAAATACTAATCTCACAAAATATTGTAATACCTGACAATAGCTGGGATATTATTTTGAGTATCTACAACTGATCCATGAATAGACAGAACAGATCCATTGTTATAAGGTATATAGTAACTAGTATCAACATCCACTGAGTGTAGTTGAATACTAGCCTATAGAGACACTATGATTTGACAATGAAACTAAATGTTAACTACCTTTTCTTCATTCCTATAGTAACAGTCAGGAAAACTTGGTTGTATATCTTGAGCTGATAAATTAGTCCACTTGCCATCGTATACAACCTGTGTATTATAGCTAATAATAATAATAATAATAATAATAATAATACTAAAAACCTGTCCATCGATAGAAACTTTGTGACCATATCCACGACCAAATGATGAAACCAAAGGTAAAGATGACACAGCAGGATATAATGAAGTATAAGGTGATAACAACTTCCAAAACCTGATGAAGAGTTTTACTACATCAAATCATGTCAAGTTGTATATACCTATCTTGTTTCTCAATAAAATCACTTTTAGGATCATTTTCATAAACCCATCCTGGAGCAAATACAGCTGTTGACAATTGAAATCTTTTTATTACATCTAAAGCCTAATAAGAATCAGATTGTCACTCAAGCATGACATTATTGCATATCTTACTATTGAGCAATTGTAGCCTCCACCTCCAAAACAACCTCTACCATGAACATCAATACCAACATATACATCACAAGAACGATTAGCAGAGACAAGTTGTGTTTGATGTAAACATTCTCTTGTCCAATGATAATTCAGAAATATTCCATCACAGAGTGAGAAATACATCCTACAAAATAAGTCAGTAATAACTATATTAATGAGTATAATAATTATTTACTAACTCATTTAATTCATTCAGTGTATTTTGCCATTTCAGTTGTCCTGTAGTAGTAACACTATCATACCATATCACTTTTGAACCAGGTATACGTTGATGAATTCCAGTCACCAGGATTGAAAGAAATACATATAGATTATCTAAATGACTAGGCTAATACAATAGTGAATAATGAAACATGGTCATATGTCACATTACATGTATTGGGTTTTCAATATTGATCAGCCATCCATCAAATCTGTAGTACTCTGCTATAGCAATAAGTTGCTGGGCAAATATTTGAAGCATAGATTCATTATGTAGTAATGTAGACCATATCTTAGCTCCATCCTGCCATTCTGTTATAAGAGTACCCATACTTAATACACCATGACGATGAGCTAATTAAATAGGATCATTTTTCATTATTAATAAAATACTGTATTAACCTGCATTAGTCCAACCAACTGGAGGAATTGTAACAAGATTATGTGAAAAATAAATAAAAGCACTGATGTGTTGCCAGTGATAAAAGTAGTACTCATCAATACCAGTGTATCCCTGTAATAATAATTATTAATTAAACGACAACTGAATAGTTATAATATAACCTGAATGAATCTGTCCTTAGTATATCCTCCCATCATATCATGACATATTATGACATTAGGCTCACTAAAAGGATTAGGAATACGAGGACACAATGGAACACATGGGACTGACATGTCATCATGACCTTGTTGCCATGTCAACACAGAATCTAATGTAGATAGTGGTGAAGCCACTGGAACACCTACATGTATATATATAACAATATTATAATTTATAGCACTATAATGCACTTACCATTGTCATCATAATGAATAGATTTATCAATAGTCCTCTCACCATCTGATAAGTAGATTTCTTTCGTCTCTATATCAACATCATCTAATAATGGTGATAATGATTTCACTAAACTCTCTAAAGCAGGATTAGATGAAGTATTGTCTGACTCTCTCTCTCCATGTTCCAATGGTTCAAACAGCAGTGAAAAGGGGTTGTCAGCCATTACTAACAATGGTACGCCCACATAATAGTTATTATTATTCATTAATCAAGAAATTTATTAGGATAAAATCTTAATCCTTCTACAGAATCGTCTCTACAAACTCCACCAGCTTCTTCAGTAGTCAGTAATCTATTAATTGAGAGCACATGACAGTAATAATAATATTAATAATTATAGTACCTTTCAGTAGCCAGCATTATTGATATACCAATACATTCTGATAATTCATGAGCCGTTAAACACTCATATTGTTTGACCTAGGGGAATAGAATTATAATTATAATTATAAATACATATATAATACCAATTGAATTGTACTATCAATCACAGCTTGTTCACTGTGTGATAATGACTGTATCACTAGAACACCACTTTCAAATGAACGTAATCTAATAATTATATTAATAATAATTATTATCATAATAATACAACATTTACCTTAGAGGTAAGTTTAGACTTTCAAACATATTACAAGCATTGATAAGATCATCTGGTGAAACTAGTTCCATACCTCTAGCTCTATTGAATCTACAATACACATCTGATAATGTTATCATACCTCCTACATCATGCACTGTTTTATCAAGATATTCAGCAAGTTCTTTAGCTAATTCTTTATGATATATGGAACCAGATCCATGACTTTCTTTTGTGACAGGATTAGAAATACCAACACTCAATAAATATGAACGAAACTGTGCAGTCTAGCAATGATGATATAATAATAATAAAATTAATGAATTTAACATAACCTGCCTCATCATCTGATACACTCCCTTTCTTCTCTTCAATTTTAGTAGCAAATTTATTTACCATTGATACCATATCTTTGGCCTGTTTGTAATACATATAAATACACATATTCTAATAAATATTAGTACTGACTTTATCAATAAGAGCATCAAGATCCTTGAAAGCTACATTGACCTGTCTATCTGTCTCTCTCTGTTTCTTCTCAATACCTCTTTCTATTCCAACTATTCCCTTACGCAACTTCAGACCCTAAAAATGTTTATATATGATAATTCTCTTAGAAAGAATATCCTACTCACGCCCTCTACTTGACCAGGTGTGTTCTTCCATAACTTCTTATTTAACTGTTCCTTCAACTGACTGTTGAACTAAATAATTAATAAAAACAATTACTGAAATAACATGTAGAAATGGTAGCAGAGCAATAAAATAAACTAACCACTTCTATACTACATGTATTCCACAACATATACTATATACCTCTTCCTGACCAGCCTTTCGGAATGATAATTGAATGAAATTAGTTTTATGAAGTGTAGAAGGCCCAGGTTGCTTATTAGGAGGACAACTCAATAGATAAAGTTTAATTTTTGCACTAAAAGAAGAAAATGTCTCTACATCACTCAAATTATTATAATAAATATATATATATATACCTTCTCTTAAATCCAGCAGTTACAGTGTCTGTTTTTTCAACAAGACATAAATCAATAGCCAATGTACGTCCCTATTATTAATGAATTAATAGTATATTTTATATAACATATTCAATATCTACCTCCTGTTCTTCATCATCCCAAATTATACGGTGTGAGGTTAACTGAACACGACCACTGTCAAATTCAGTCTGTATATTCAAATATTAATTACATTAACAATATTATAGAAAAATGAAGACTATTTACTCTTTCTTCTCCATCATATAATCTAACTCCTCTCTGCTGACCAACTGACTTTTCACCAGGGAGAAATATACCACCATCACACCAATACAACCTGTCCATTTTTTTTTAAATTTCTTACGCATAATTAGAAATACAATTTAAATTATATAATAATTTTTTGGTAAAAAATATATAATTTGGAGTGTTAAAAATTGATGTTAAAAATATTTACAATTTCAGCAAGGAAGAGTTTCAGGTGATTTTAACAGAGCAATTTTCAAATATCTAAATTAAAAGTAGAAATGTGATTAATAAAATAATACTAACATAATAACTGACTTGTTGTTCAAGTACTTTTGATGAACAGCTTGTTGTGTGTGACAATGAGCAAGTGCATGTGTTCTGTGCATATCCTGTAAACACTGACTAATATCACTGACATTATATCCACTGTGATATTGTAATACTGTAGACTAATATATTAAATAATTCATGCACTCAATGAACATAACTATGTATGTACGGCTTACCCAAGCTGGTTGACAGAGTGTGTGTCTTGCTAGACAAACAGCTGATGCAGCAATAACTGAAGGCAAGTACTTACTGAAAGGATCAATATCAATTAAAGCCAGCTCACTCAAATACTACAGCACAAAAAAATATATATATAATTGTATCTGTTCACATTCTTAATGATAAATAATACCTTTGATAACTTATCTAGCTTTTCACGAACATCAGCATCTACATCAGCACTTGAAATTTCCAGGAAATGAACTAAAAACGTGTATATAGTTGGTATGACTAAAAGAAATTTATTAACTTTCAATATGTGTTGTTCCATTTTCACAATCTAAAAAGTTTAGGTAAGTAATAAATTATATAATAATAATCATTATTATAAAAAAAAAAAATATATATATATATACCTGTTTTTTATTGTAAGTATCATCAGTAATGTATGCAAATTCTCCTATTTCTGGTGGATAGATTTCTTCAAATTTTGATGCAAGATATAAGCATGTTGTTCCAACAAGCTGTAGTTTAGCTCTGGGAATAGAAACTTGTGACAAATATCGGTCAGTGTATGCAACAGCAAGAAACAGAGTCTGAGGACTGAGTTGAAATTCGTCAACAACTTCTACAAGCCAGTCAATTAAAATAGATCTCATATTAGCAGTAATATCAGGTTGATGATGTATAAAACCGGGACTAGGAACATTAAGGACCTACATACCATGTCACAGTATATAATAATTATTTATCATATATTTATCAGTTTACCTCAGAATGTCGTAGATTTGAATATACTTCTAATGTATATTCACCATAATTTTCATCACAACAGTTAATATCTACAATACTTATATCAGGTGAGGAGACGAGCATAGGAGAGCCTGTTAATACAGTTACAATGATTATCAAATTAAAAAGTCAGTGAATGTTCTCACCTGGAGAGGTAATACTAGTAGACAGAGTAAAAGATGTGTTATCAAATGTACAGTTAGAACTAGAATGACCAACTAGTGAAGGTACAGACAACAAAGAGGTGAGAGTAAAAGATTGCATTGAAGAGGGAACAGAGAGCAATGAATCCAGATGACTGATACCTTGCTGTGTAGATATACATAAGATTATTATACATATAATGAATGAATGCAATGTTACCTCTTGCTTGTGAAATCGTATTTGGGTGTGATTGTCTTTAGTGGTTTGAGAACGGTTAGTGATTGAACTAAGTGCAGGACGTTTAGAAGCTGAAGAAGAGCCATTTAAGAGTCCCCTCTTCCCTTGAGGTTGAAAAACATTCTCTTTATTTGTAAAAACCTCATTCATACTGTAACTTCAGTTCTTCTAGAGTGGTTTATAAAAAAAAATCTCTTCTTTAACTGTTGAACAGAGCTACCTGCAAATTAAAAACATGCAATCTCTATTCAAATTCAAATAATCCCGCTTTGTGGGTGTGGCTAAAATAGGCAGGGCTGAAATCATAGATAAGAAAGGTGTAAAGGTGTAAAACTGTAGACCTTGTATATACCTATTCTATTTTCCTATTTGATGAAAAACCCTGCCCAAATTATCAGTCAGTTTTATAATGTTTACTGGTTAAACAAAGACTATAAACAGCCTGACGAAATGAATTATAAATCTGTGTATATATAATTATATATATAATAATAAAACCAGCCAATCATCTGAACATTTGGTGTCTATAGGTAGCAAATGCATATACTTTAATTATATCTAATCGATGTGATTACTTGGCAGAAAAGTATGTAATTTGATCCGTTGTGTTACAGAAACACCTACTGAGTGAGTTAGGGGTGGAACAGCACTGTTAACTGTATGATGAGTTTTGGGTATTATTTAGTTTTAGTTGTGTTATCATTTGGATGCTATAGCCCTGCTCTTACTGGAGATTTTGTGTTTGATGATACTGAAGCAATTATAAATAATCCTGATGTTGATCCCAGTGTAACTAGTTGGTATGAAGTATTTGGCCATGACTTTTGGGGCAAATCTATTGAAAGCAAATCCAGTCATAAGTCATATCGTCCGTTTACTGTGCTGTGGTTCCGATTAGATTTCTTGTTAGCTGATGGTAGAAAGCCATTCGTGTATCACTTAATTAATCTTATTTTACATTCATTTGTGACAATATTGTATGTACTGGTCTGTAAACTAGTACTGCGGTACTCCATGACCAAAGATTATCAATTTAAAATGACTGCTTTCCTAGCTGGAATGTTATTTGCTGTTCATCCAGTACATACAGAATGTGTGAGTATAATTCTTATTAACAGAATCTGATATCACAAAAGAATTCACTATAGATTGCTGGAATTGTTGGTAGAGCAGAATTGGCATCAGCATTATGTTATTTTATTGCATTGTTATGCTACATTAGATGCAGTAATTATACATTTGTATGGTTTCTCATCACTGTTGTCTTCTCAGCATCTGCAATGCTCTTTAAAGAACAAGGGATCACTGTATTGGTACATAATTATTATCACTAAGTATTATAGCTAGCTATTATTATTATTATATAGGGTGTTTGTATTGTATATGAACTTTTTATTAACACAAGAATAATTAATGAGGTACAAACAATAGTAGCTATAGAGATGTACATAACTTTACTGATTCTTTAATTAACAGCCATTATTGAAGTCCCAATCATTATTATCTATCACACGAATACTGGTACTATGTATAGAATCTATCGTCCTACTTGCATTAAGGTTTGGAATAATGGTTACTGGACCTCCTACATTCCAAGAAATGGATAATCCTGCCTCTTTTAGTGATAGTATAATAACTAAAGTATGTGAATAAAAATAGTAATAATAATAGTATTATGTTTCTATTACATGTAGCTACTGACATATAACTACCTCTATTCACTTAATGCTTGGATTCTATTAAATCCATTGTGGCTATGCTTTGATTGGTCAATGGGTTGCATTCCATTAATGACATCATTCTTCGATATTCGTATCTTTGCTATAGTTGTGTTTTGGTTCATCTTAAGCTGTCTTGTTTTCTATTCTCTATGCTCTAAAACGACAGAAGGAAGGTAAAAGAATAATTATGTTCAAAATAATTATATTGCTAATTAACCAGGTTTCTTATGATGTGTCTTGCACTTGTAATTATCCCTTTTGTTCCTGCTACTAATATTTTCTTCAAAGTTGGGTTTGTGATAGCTGAGAGAGTCTTATACTTACCCAGTGCAGGATATTGCTTATTAGTAGCATTTGGTTTCAATAAATTATATTCAAATCTAATCATGTACAGAAAGGTTGGTATCATCAATATGAATAACATTTATTGTAATTATATACTCTCTTAGGCCACACTCATCATGATGTGTTTAGTTATTATAATCTTTACATGTCGATCATTTCAGAGGAGTTTAGAGTGGCAAACAGAAGCAAAACTTTTTACTTCAGGCAATAATGTGTGCAATATGAATGCAAAGGTATTATACATTTTATAATCGCAACGGGTATCCTTATTTTTAAAATTATTAGGTTCATTACAATATAGGAAAGATTAGAACTGATGAAGGTGTTTTAATTGAAGCAGAAAGTGAATATAGATTGGCTATTGGGTAAGTACTGTATTTATAGATCATGACGTGTATATGCATCCCAATCTTGTTTCTGTGCTTTTATTGAATATCTCTGTGTGCTCTTTCATTAATTTTTTAAAATATTCTTGTAAAACTATAATTATACTGCAGGTTGTATCCCAATTATGATGAAGCACTTAATAACTTGGGAAACCTATTGAAAGATACAAGTAGGCCAGTAGAAGCTGAAGAGATGTTCAACAGAGCATTGAATACCAGGTATGACTCATTTGTCATAAGTAATAATAATAATATTATCTCATTTCGAGTCAGTCCTAGTTTTGCAGCAGCCTGGATGAATCTTGGTATTGTTCAAGCTGAATTAAAAAAATTCAAAGTAAAAATGATTATTGATTTTGTATAGTTTATATAACATTGTATTACTAATAGGATGCAGAAAACAGTTATCTTAATGCAATTCGACACAGAAAGAAATATGCAGATGCATATTACAATCTTGCAACTCTTGTAAGTTGTATATACGCACATGTATGAACAGATATACAACTCAATGTTCTTGTTTTAGTACATTGCCTTAGGGAGACATGAAGAAGCTATCAGTTATCTTTCGATGACTATTAGTTGTAGACGGACTCATCAACAAGCCTGGAATAACTTGGGACTGCTGTATCAAAACATGAGTATATATATAATGTGCTATACTGATAATACATGAATGTAATTGTGATATCACAGATGATTTGTCTTTGGCTGAACATGTTTTCAAAGAAGCAATTTCAATATTTCCAAATCTTTCGCTGTTTTACTTTAATTTGGGAGTTCTTCTTGGAAAGCAAGGGAAATATGAGGTATTATTATTGGTATCTGCATGACCGCATAAATTTCATGATGTGTTTTTGTAGGAGGGGAAAATCAACATTTTGAAAGCCATCAAACTCGATCCAAATAATGCAAATTATTATGGAAATTTAGGTCTGAATTTAACCTTTTCAATTTAAACTATATAAAATGTATTTCCGACAGGTGTTATTTGTCATTTCAACAAAGAATATACTTCTGCAAAGTATTATTATGATATCGCATTGAAAATGGAACCTCAGCTAGGAGAGACTCAAAAAAATTTAGAAAAATTAAAACAAATAACGAAATAATAATCTCTATTATTATAATTATTGAGGAAGGAAGTACAGATCATTGAAGTGGCAAAGATATACGATAGCATCCTCAAAGAGGTGTGCCAGGGATAATGGGAGCCACTGCCAAATTGGGGAGGAACAGTTGCTGGTAGACTGGGGTCCATACACAAAATACGACATTGGGATGTAGGATCTCATCCCTGGTCCTATCAAAGGGTCAGAACCCAACCTTCTATAATTCACAGCACAACACAGCAGTATGAATATACTATAATTCTATGAATCTAATTAACTACAGCTACTACTAGTGCTATAATATACTGTATGTAGTTGTACTGTACTATACAGCTGTTGCTATGCGCGCAATGTTAGACAGCTGCTAGATAGATTGCCAAGGTGTGGGAGAGGTTGTTCTGATGGCGTTGAAAGATCAAGCAGATGTAGAAAGCTGGCTGGACAGTCATGAAGTATTTGCTAGAAAATTTGTGGAAGGCTATCTCCATTCCCATCCTTTATTTGTTAAGGAGGTAGTTCAAAGTGAGATGGAAAAAAAGCAACAACTCTTAACTCCAATGTGCAATACACCACTGAGTGCTATCAATCCATTGAGACCAAAGAAATCACTTAAGCATATTCATAGTGCACCTAACATTTCTCACCGTAAGTCTACTATTCATCTTCGGCAGTTGAATAAACATGACATGTTCATGGAACTCTTGAAAGATGTAGTATCTCCTAATTTTGATGTCAACAGTTTGAGCCACAAAATATTAGTTAACGTGTTACTTCTAACAAATGCAGACAGATCATCGCTGTTTCTAGTGGAGGGATCTCCTGAAAACTCAATATTGGTATCAAGGTTGTTTGACGTCACAGAGGTGTCTACAATGGAGTCTGTTGTTCATGATGAAACTGATGCAATTAAAATACCAATGGGTGTTGGAATTGTTGGTCAAGTTGCTATGACAGGAGAGACTATTAACTTGCAAGATGCATACAAAGTATGTTGTAAGTTTGATGTTGATAAAATCATGTCATCAGTATTTGTTTTGTGTGTAGGATTCTAGATTCAATACCAAAATTGATAGTTTGACAGGATATCGAACAAAGGCAATTCTTTGTATGCCAGTAAAAACTTCAGAGGGACAGGTATGCTGATTGCAATATTATTTCATGATTTAAATTAAATGGCAGGTGATTGGAGTAGCTCAGGTAATTAACAAGAAAGATGGTAAGGACTGTTTCACAAAGGAGGATGAAGAGGTTTGGATAGGTTATGAGTACATGTGTAACTGCATTGTTCTTGTTTATACAGTAACACATAGTATACATACATAGTAATGTACAAATTCTTTCCTCATTTCTAGGTATTCAAAACATACCTGACATTTTGTGCTATTGGATTGATAAATGTGCAACTATTTGACCAAAGCTTTGCATTATCACAACAACTGCAGGTTCATATAACATGTTTTATAAAACAACAAACATATCCATTTCTTATTAACAGGTTTTATTGCAGTTAGCAAAAGGTTTGTTTGAAGAAGCCACATCATTGCAAGAAATGATGAGACGAGTGCTATCTGAAGCTCAAGAACTAATCCCTTGTCAAAAATGTGTAGTATTATTATTAGATGATGATAGTACACAGGTAATGACAATAATAATAGTACTTTACGAATGATATGTGTTTTTCTGTAGGATAATATCCTGTTTAACATAGCATTTCAAATTGATATGACATCAAATGGAGATCGACTTGAGTAAGTGTAAATTTGATTTGCTTAAATTTGTTTTGATGTAATTTTTAATAGAAAAGTTTCTCCATCTGTACTGGAAGATTTGAATATTGCAATCGAAGTAGCCAAGAATGGAAACGTTCGTGATATAATATACAATTAACATGAAATTGAATTATCATTAATTTAGTGTATTAATATGTCCAATGCTGATGATGAGCTTATTCAGGTATTTGATAATCATTATTATAGATTATAAACTGACACTAATAATTATGATGATTATGTGAATGTATACAGGTAGATGAGAAGATAACTAGTGTTTTGTGTATGCCAATATTCAACAGAGAAAATGAAGTGATTGGTAAAACAAATGTTGAACCACAATTCACAATGGCTTCATATTGTACTTACTTACTTATGTACAGGTGTACTCAAATTGAATGATAAATTGAATGGAATGCCATTCAATGAGAATGAACAAGAAATATTACAAGTGTTTTCTACATTTTGTGGGCTTGGGATTCACAATGTAATTAACTATGAAAAAGTACTTAAAGCTAATGCCAAACAGATGGTTGCTCTAGAGGTTATTATAATTATGATTAGTATGTACACTATAAATGATGTTGTAAGTTTAACAGGTTCTCTCTTATCATGCAAATGCCTCCAAAGAAGACGCTATGAAACTAATGGTATGGTAATATAATTACAATTATTAATTCATATACATATATATACATATACAGAGTTATGAGCTCCCGACTACTGTTTCTATATCACTAAATACCTTTGAGTTTGACGATCTTCCTCTTTCAGAAGATGAAACTGTATTGGCATCTGTACGTATGTTTGTTGATCTTGGTTTTGTGAACACTTTTCATATGGAAATACAGGTATACATGACTCTAATATTGAGAGATTAACAAATAGTAATATTTAACTATAGAGTTTATTTAGATGGGTAATGTCAGTGAAAAAGAACTATCGTCCTGTGATATATCATAACTGGAGACATGCATTTAATGTCGCACAATCAATGTACACCATGATAACAGTTTAGTTCATTATGATGATTACACAACTTGTTTATATTGTATATTTAGACTGGACTTATGGGTCAGAAACTCAGTCAAATTGAACAACTAGCTTTGTTAATAGGTTGCTTCTGTCATGATTTGGATCACAGAGGAACTAACAATGCTTTTCAAACCAAGTAATAATTCATTATGTGATTATGAATTTTGAATTTATTTATAATTATTCAGGACTAACAGTCCATTAGCAAAACTCTATAGTACATCTGTAATGGAACATCATCACTTTGATCATTGTATAATGATACTAAACAGTGAGGGTAACAACATTTTAAAAAGACTTTCTCCTGAACAGTACGAGAAACTTATTCATACATTGGAGAATGCTATCCTATCAACAGACCTTGCTCTTTACTTCAAGTTAGTATACACATAATTATTTTGATGTTGTAGTCATTCTATTTTCTTATGCAGAAAGAAAAGTCAATTTGCAGAGCTAGTCCACAACCATCAATTCAACTGGGATGATGAATCTCATAGAGATATACTAAGGTGACTAATATGTGTTGTGTTAAATATATTGACAGGAACACACAAGAAACAGAGGGAATTAGAATGCACAACAGTAGTTAACATTGATCAGTACACTGAAAGATAAAAGTGTAGATAATTATAGATGTTGTGCAGTGTAATCTTTCTATTTCTGTTAGTCAATAATTATTCTAATTGTAGAGGTATGATGATGACAGCATGTGATGTAGCAGCTATCACTAAACCATGGCCGATACAATTCAGGGTAAGCACAATCATTACCATTATTATTGTATTACTTCTACACACACTCAGACTGCTAATTTGGTGGCATCTGAGTTTTTTGAGCAAGGAGATCGTGAGAGAAATGATTTATCATTGGAACCAATGGTATGAATTACAGTTTTTGCATTACATTGCTTAGTAAAGTTATAACGTAGGCCATGATGGACAGAAAGAAGAAGGATGATTTACCAAAGATGCAAGTTGGTTTCATTGATGCTATATGCATATCTCTGTATCAGGTAGGTACATGTATAATATAGAACAGAGTTACTATATCTGGTCTCATTAACAGGTACTAGCAGAACTTCAGGATGGATTAACACCACTATTTGATGGGTGTGTAGCAAATCGAGCAAGCTGGCAAGAATTGGCTGATAATCCAGGTATGTTATCTTATCAAACTCATTAAGCATGTTACTATTCTATTCGTACATAGATTCCTGCCAGGTCTGTGTCCCTCAAACACCTATCATCACTTCCACTGTAATTAGTGACAGAACAATTCCACCACCAATTGAAGCATGGAAAAGTAATGATAGAATCACTTCCAAAAGAAAGTCTAGAAGATGCACTATCTGTTAACATGAGTATTCACACATACCTTATGTAGTTGTTATTGTATCAGAAACTATCATTAAAACAATAATCATGTGATCCATTTGAAATTAAAAAAAATTAGTCTAAATTATAAGAACTTTACCTTTACACTTAGAACAGTAGTGTAAAGATAAATGTTCTCTCCTTGGACTTAACTGATGGCGAAAAGAATATTTAATGTCATTATTTCTTTCTAGTAGATGTTTCTCTCCAAGTGACAAATGAGGAAGAGTATTTTTTGATATGGAAGGTAGTGTAGTACTTGATGTCAACAGCTATAGTTATTATAATTATTAATAGTACAAACTTAATACATTATTTTAAATACCTTGGTAGCTAGTTTCTCACCAGCTGTTAACTCAAGTGTCTTATCTTCTCCAATATAATATGCCACTCTACCATCCTCCTGACCAGTGAAATGTGATACTGATTTTAAAACTTGTCTAGCAGCTATAGAATTACTGATTGCGATATCAAGTATATTATCTATTGAAATGATTCTTAATGAAACAAATAATTATTATATTCTTATTACCTGACTGAGGAATAACAAAGAAGTCCTCATCCTGACTGTTGAAGTATTGATTACAATGACTTAATGATTGATGACATAGTATTATGTGTTTGGTTAATTGTTGATGTTCTTGTAAAAGTATCTTCAGTGATTTTAGTGTATCTCTATATTGGTGAATGTAAGACAATTTCTCATTCATTAGTTCATCAATCATAACTCGACTGGCTAAAAACTTGCTCCTCCAAATATCACATTCAATAGACAAATGATCATTTTCTTCGCTGTATAAATTCAATTGATGTACTGAAATATCAAGAGAATGCTTCATACGAGATTTTTCTTGAGCTAATATTTGCAAATGATGTTCCAAATCATTACCAACCGATGCTATTAATAATCGTTTCAATTCTCTATTAATATCAACATGTAACTGTGTTTCTACCATATGACTAGGTTCAGTTAGGTCCGATTGATTCCTACGGAGATTAGGTGTACTAGATGCTAAAGGAATAATACTTGCTGGAGTCCATCGTCCACTAACACTATTATTATAAGGAATAATTATATTATTATTAAGTGTATTAAAGAATATTTCAATACCTTTCGCTATAATTCTTATTCTTTCTTGCTAAATTGCGAGCTCTTCTTAAAAACTGTAAAATACATATTATTATTATTTGAACATCAGACAACACATAACAGATATCACCTTCTTTTTGAGTCTCCCATTAGAAGTAACATCCATCATAACCACATGATTGAGCCACGCCCTCTACTTAACTGCTCTGCTTGCAGAAGATGGTGTCAGATTTCTTAGTGGCAGTTGTTTGGGGAGTTTTGTTGACTATATTCGTGCAGATCATAGGAATATTGATATGGTTTTACCAACAAGCAGACACACCTGCACGTCCTATTCATCCAGATACTGGTCCTGGTGCACAAACACCACAGGTATATATTATTGTGTACTAAACAATATTATTTACATACTATTACATATATCATTAGAGTATATCTAACTTATACTCGAGAAATGGAGAAGACAGTTCCACCCAATCATCTACACGAATGGAATCATGTGACTGGCTGAACATATTGATTGATTTTAGTTTTCATCAGTTACGAGATTCAACTGAAGTTAAGAGGTATGTAATTATAATCTATAATAGATTTCTATTGTATTTAATAACAGATTAATTATGAAACAAATACATAAAGAATTTACTGATTTGTTGATGACAAAGACACAAGGAAAGATGATTGAGCATTTATCTGTGAGAGAATATAGCTTGGGGGATAGTTTACCAGTTTTTTCTGATATTACTATTGTCAAGGCAGAGCGTGATGATGATAGTAACAAACCAAAGGTGGTGATTGTCATATTATAAAAGTGATGTCACTTTTAATTGATTTTTAGATTGTAGAAGTAGAAATGAATGCTGTTTATGAAGGAGGATTTCATTTAGCCATAGATGCTGATTTAGTAAGTTAAGATAATATTTATAAAGTTAATTTGCATTATGTATTATTAGGTATTTAATAAAGCTGCTTATGTATCAATTCAAGTTAACAGAGTACAAGGACGTGGTCGACTTCAATTATCATCATTACCTGTCGCTCACTGGTCATTTTCATTTATACAAGATCCTCTTATTGAGATAAGTGTGGGATGTCGTTTTGAGGGACGAGAATTAACTCAACTTTCAAAATTCATTGAAACTCAAGTATTTTAGTTGTTTTAATATTGTTCTATGTTGTTACTGTTAATGTACTTACAGATTATTAGATGGGTCAAGAAATATCACACACTACCAAATTATAAAGTTCGGTTTAAACCCTTGTTTAGAAAAACAAAACATCAAAATCAGTTGATTGATGTAAGATTGTGTGTAATTCAATTATTATCATTATTATAATTTTCACAGGTTCATTTTCATGACAATAAAATATCACAAGGTCTATTAGAAGTTCATGTAATTGAATGTGGGCGACTAAGACTATCTGATACAGCTGTGGAGTTATACTGTACTCTGTCTATTGGTAATTAATATTCTTCATTAATTAATTCATTTGTCATAATTATTATTAGATGAAACTCCAAGAGACCCTCAGATTGGTTACTGGCAAGGGGTGTGGCCTTCTCGCGAGATCACAATTACTCGTAATGGTCCATCAGAAGCTTTGGGAATTAGATATCAAATGGTAAGGAATTATTATTATGATAGTAATAATATTATCATTGTTTAGTTCCCATATGGTGAAGATGGAAAGGGAAGTATTGTCATAGTAACACAAGTCTTACCATACAGTGCAGCTCATTATGGTGGTATTCAAAAAGGTGATATACTTAGTAGAATTGAAAATGTGAAAATAGCGAGTGTTAAACATGCTGATAAACTTATTAAAAAACTGCAAGATTTGAGGTTAGACATTTCATGATTTACATTAATTGAATTATCTCTAACAAACTAATAGGTTACTAGTTACTGTTAAACGACCATCTATTGATTTGTTGAAGTTATTAAAAAGACAATCTCTAACTTATGGACAATCATATACACATCGAAAGAGTAGAAAGTAACTTCTATATGACTTTATTATTATTACATATTATAATTTTACTTCTTCAGGTCTTCTCAGAAACTGAAAACTGTCCCTAGTATTATAGTGACTGGAGTATTGGATAATAATTCAGGTATCTCATTAACACATACTTTAATTAAATATATTATGATTTAGTAAAAGGAGAGCAAGAGAAAGAAGATGAGGAGGAGGAAGATGAGGAGGAACAGGAATGTGAGGAAGAGGAAGAAGAGGAGGAGGAAGAAGGGTTTGAGCTGATTTCTAGTGATTTGTCAAGACTAAAGAAGAGAGACAAAAGAAAAGTAATTAAAATTCTGAATTTGATCAGGTAATAAATTAGTAATTATTAGACTACTAAAAGAGGACTAGGAGATAGAGCATGGTCAACACCTCCTGTTGATATGGATCAACCAGAGAGAGGAGTAGATGAACATCGATTGCTTGTTTCTTCCATGGAAACAGCTAGTCGGTTTTTAAATTAATAATATTATATATATATATATAGTTGGTGTATGTTTTAAATGTTATTAGATCTGTCAAGTGATCCAATAATTGTGAGAGGATCTTCACTTCCTAATGATTTGGAATCAAGAAAAAATGAATCACATGACAACCACAACTCATCATGTGACTCACACCAGACAAAAAGCATTAGTGTTTCAAGAGTAAGTTATGAGTTTCTCATATATTTAACTAAATTATTAATTACGTAATTTCTTCAGAATCCAGTATGGGATGAAACATTTAAGTGTCCTGTGATGGCTTGCGATCAATATCTCAATGTGTGTGTTTGGAGCAGATTACAGGGGGAAGGGAATTTAATGATTGGTCAGGTATGTGTGTGTGTGTGTGTGAATATTAATTATTTTATTAATCAGGTATCTCTATCCTTAACTGATATTGCTCTTGAGTGTGCCACAAGTGGTTGTCATAGGCAACGTTATGTATTATCACCAGCACAGCCAATAAAAACTAGGTATGTGATTATTATAATAGTTGTATTACTATAACATGATAATAATAATAATAGTAAAACAGCTTTGAAGTTAAAGTCAGAACTACCTCCTACTGCAAAAATAAGTAAAACTGTATCATCTCGTGAATTTGTAGGAGATATTTTGTTAAGTTTTGTGCACACACCACAAGACATCAAAGATATCAAAGATGATAAGAATATAAAAGATGAGGTAAGAGAATATTACATAATGTTCATGATTTAATATTTTTCATTTCATTTTCAGAACTCTTCACAAAGTGATGACTCTGGAAAGAAATTGTAAGCATAATTATTTATTATTAATATTACTGTCATTGTGAATAATATGTTTCGGACCAATCTGAAACAATCGAATTTGTAATGAAAAAATCAGTACCAAGGCTATAGTTCATGGTTTGATTAGATTTTCGAGAGAACACTAAAATGCTCACGGTTCTAACAGATAATATTATTGATCAAACCCACTTTTGAAACATAATAAAGACATCATTATCTAACTCTAGGAATAGTTTCGGCTCAATCGAAAACGATTGATCTTGCAATGAAAAAATCAGTACCAAGGCTATATATAGTTCAGGGTAAAATTCGAATTTTGAGAGAATACTAAAATGTTCACTGTTCCCACAAACAACATTTTTGCTCAAAAATACTGTAGAATCATAACAAGGACATCACTATGTAACTGTAGGAACAGTTTCAGAAAAATGTTTTTTCCAGTCAAAAAATAAGTACAAAGGCTATAGTTCAGGGTAAAATTCGAATTTCGATATAATACTAAAATGCTGACGGTTCCCACAAACAACATTTTTGATCAAAAATACTGTAGAATCATAACAAGGACATCACTATGTAACTGTAGGAACAGTTTCAGAAAAATGTTTTTTCCAGTCAAAAAATAAGTACAAAGGCTATAGTTCAGGGTAAAATTCGAATTTCGATATAATACTAAAATGCTGACGGTTCCCACAAACAACATTTTTGATCAAAAATACTGTAGAATCATAACAAGGACATCACTATGTAACTGTAGGAACAGTTTCAGAAAAATGTTTTTTCCAGTCAAAAAATAAGTACAAAGGCTATAGTTCAGGGTAAAATTCGAATTTCGAGAGAATACTAAAATGTTCACTGTTCCCACAAACAACATTTTTGATCAAAAATACTGCAGAATCATAACAAGGACATCACTATGTAACTGTAAGAACAGTTTCAGAAAAATGTTTTTTCCAGTCAAAAAATAAGTACAAAGGCTATAGTTCAGGGTAAAATTCGAATTTCGATATAATACTAAAATGCTCACGGTTCCCAAAAACAACATTTTTGTTAAAAAATACTGTAGAATCATAACAAGGACATCACTATGTAACTGTAGGAACAGTTTCAGAAAAATGTTTTTTCCAGTCAAAAAATAAGTACAAAGGCTATAGTTCAGGGTAAAATTCGAATTTCGAGAGAATACTAAAATGTTCACTGTTCCACAAACAACATTTTTGATCAAAAATATTGCAGAATCATAACAAGGACATCACCATGTAACTGTAGGAACAGTTTCAGAAAAAACTTTTTTCCAGTCAGAAAATAAGTACCAAGGCTATATAGTTCATGGTTCGATTAGATTTTCGAGAGAACACTAAAATCCTCACAGTTCTAACAGATGATATTATTGATCAAAACCACTTTGCAAACGTAATAAGGATATCATTATCTAACTCTAGGAATAGTTTTGGACCAATCTGTACTACTAATAACTGTATTATATATTCAGAATAATTATCTCAATTTTCATAGTATTAGTCATCATCCATTTACTGCTGTGGAGGGAACTGAACCTGAAAATCATAATTTCCAATCTGTTGAACTCAAACGCTCAGAAAAACACTGCTATGTGTGCCCTAACAGAGTTAGTGATTGTGTGTGTGTGTGTGTGTGTGTGTGTGTGTGTGTGTGTGTGTGTGTGTGTGTGTGTGTGTGTGTGTGTGCGCATATGCTTGCTTGTACTATTTCCTATTCAGATATGGAAGGGAGCATTGCAGTGTACTAGATGTAATATTATATCTCATAGAAAGTGTTCTCAATATTGTTTGCAAGTTGTTCGTTGTACACCGTAAGTATAACTATACTACTAATTATAATTATACGTTATTATGATAGTTATTACCCTCGCCGTGAAGTGTAGGTGGAAGGGTATGATAATCATTATTGTATGACCATACAAACGAGCAATGATACATAATTATAATCTTTCGACATATTATATTTAGAAAAAAAAATAGTTTGCCACGTAGGCAAGGGTCCCATCCCGACGGCCCTCATATTACTAGTGTGAATCCATTGGAAGAAGGTTGGGAAGAACTAGAATATGAAAACAATGATACATATTGTGAATCAAAACAATTACCGGTATCATTAGAAGGTTTGTGGTTTCATTAAAATTTATAATAATATTAAAAGTAATGTATTAAAAGATGAAGATATTGAGAATGGATCACAAATGAATCTAATAGAGGATGCATTTATGTTTGTACCTGAAATTGATGAAGAACGATCAAGTGAAGTTGACAATGTGAGTTGAACTCATAATCTAGCTCATTTCTAGTTAAATAAATTCTATCATCAGTTTACTCCCGAAAATGTCAGTTCTGAATCATGTGATGAGGAGAAGAAAGAACTTGGAGAAGAATTTAATGATGGACCAATGCTACAAGAGTTTGCAGATGTAAATTTATGGTTGTTAAAAAATATTATTATTATAATTATGTATTTCTAAATAGACGATATCACGAGATGAACTAGAATCAAAGGTGAGGTAATTGTAAAAAATTAAAATATTGGTTCACATTGTTTTTCAATTAGATTTTGGAAGCCCAAAAACACTTGGAACTGTTGGAAGAAGAGAAAAGATCAGTTTCCTCATCATTAGATGATCCTTCTATTAATAGAGATAATGTTGAATATAAATTAGTAAGTTATGTATAATAATTTCATTAACTAATGTACAATTTCTTTCAATACAGCAAAAATTGGATGCTCAAAAAGAAACTACTTATATTATGTTACAACAATATAAACAAAAATTGAGAAACATTTGTAATTAATATTCTGAAATAGAAATAAGTGTTCATTACATACACACCACAATAATATGAAAACTCATTAAAATATTAATTATGATGCATCTAATTAGAAGAACCTAGGGGCTTAACCATTAATTAATTCAGCAAAGATGACAGTTTATTTGGACTATAATGCTACAACTCCTCTGGATTCTGAAGTACTTGATAGCATAGTTACTAGTTTAAAAGATTTATGGGGTAATCCAAGCAGTAGTTATACTTCAGGTGACTTTAGTGTCAGAATGATTTATAAAATTAGTTTTAGGAAAGATTTGTCATTTCATTTCAGGTAGAGCAGCTAAACAAGCTATTAGCTTAGCTAGAGGTCAAGTATCTGAAATGATACATGGAAATCCCACAGGTATAATATGTAAACATTAATTAATTGAGTTGACTCTGGGCTATACCTTTAGATATTATATTCACTTCAGGAGGAACTGAGGTTAATATTGGGTATACAGTGATAATTATAGTTGATTTTATGATTTTATTTTACTACATACAGAGCAACAATCTTGTATTTCATTCAATAATAAAGTCTTGTTCATTTCTTCCTCATGTTATTACAACATGTATTGAGCATGACTCTGTCCTCTCTACACTCAATGAGTTAGAACATGATAACAAGATTGGTAAGTTGATTTGTCATAAGTTTCATTAGATTTTTTCATTTCATTAGAACTCACTAAGTTATCACCTGATGTAAATAGTGGATCTGTATCCGTGGTTTCATTACTTGGTGCTGTTAGACCTAATACACTACTTGTTTCTGTTATGTTGGCTAATAATGAGACAGGAATTATCCAGGTAAATTATACTTTAATTCATTTAGAATGTTTATGAAGTTATGTGAATTTACAGCCTCTTCAGGAAATCCATAAATCCATTCATGATATAAATATATATCGTTTGCAAAATAAAATGTCAAAAATATATTTGCACAGTGATGCAGCACAAGTGAGTGACTCTCTATTCAATTATTCATTAGCTATTGTAATTACAGGCTATAGGTAAGATACCAGTGGATATTAGAGAACTTGGTGTAGATTATCTGACAATTGTGGGGCACAAGTTTTATGGACCACGTGTTGGAGCTCTATATGTGAGAGATCTTGAGGAACAAGCCACTCCACTTTATCCCATGTTTTATGGTGGAGGACAGGAGCGAGGATATCGTCCTGGGTAAGATTAGTTGCATCATGTTTTAATTTACATATCATTTGAAACTCAGAACAGAGAATACAGGAATGATTGTTGGGTTAGGAAAGGTTAACTACAGTTCATTATACTTGTAGTAAATCTACTTGCACATATTAGGCTGCAGAACTAGTTACAAAGAATATTGATAAATACAGTATACATATGAAACGTGTGAGAGATTACTTGGAACGACGACTGAAGGTTATGCAATGTGATGTGTGTGTATTTATTATATTGATTATATAAGTATTATTTTTTGTTTCAGGATCATTTTGTTAATGATATTCACTTTAACAGTCATTTTGCTGAAAACAGTAATCGTTTACCAAATACTTGTAATGTGTCCTTTAAAGGATCTCAGTTACAAGGTATTAATAATAATTATTATTAGTTATTTAATCATTTATTATATAGGAAGTAAAGTTTTGACACTTCTTGAACATTGTCAAGTTAGTATTGGAGCAGCTTGTCATTCTAATATTACCACAAGGTAAGTAAGTAATAGACTACTGCTTATCACATTATAATTTTATTACAGACCTTCTCCAATCTTATTATCATGTGGTATTCCAAGTGATATAGCTATGAATGCTTTGAGGATTAGTGTGGGAAGAGAAACATCACATGAAGATATTGATGTGTTTATAAATGATGTCATTATAGCTGTAGAAAAATTAACAAACAAATAAATAATGAACTATCATAATTTGCCACACCTTTTATTAGAATAATGGATGTTGATGTTTTTAAACAAATAGAAAAGAGTCTTTCCAAGGCAGTAGAAATACAACAATGTAGGAAAGAGTGGATGTTTCAAGGGAAATGGTTGAGAGGAGGTAATATTCATTATATTTCACCAAATAAAGAAAAAAAAGTTTGGGAGACAGTTGAAAGAACTACCAAAAAAGATGAGGGAAGTATTGATGGTGTGGATATAATAGGTAATAAGCAACTGTTATGTACTCCTTTCATTATAATTATAAATTGAAATGGATATTGTAAAGCTATTGTAGTATATATTAACCACATGTATGTAATTATGTTTAGCCACTATTGTCTCAGTTGTATTATTAGTTGTATTGTACAAGGGTAGACTTTATGTCTCCTGTATTATTATTTTATCAACTCTTGTAGCATTAATGAAAAATCCATCCCAAGTTGAGTTTATTCAACTAATTGCTATATACAGACCATCAGTAAACCAGTAAATTATATAATTACCAATTATTAGATAATGAAGTTATTTTTAATAGTGTAAGTATTGAACTACCATCAGGACTGATTAATGAAGGAGAAAATATTGAAAAGGCTGCATTAAGAGAACTTGTAGAAGAAACAGGCAAACATGGTGTTATTGAAGTATGTTATTAATAATAATGATACAGTATTTATAATCATGTAGAGTATAGGCAATGTAACACATGCTGACCCTTGGAAGAGTAACGAGTCATCTGTACTATGTACAGGTATGATATTGTGTTGTGTTTGTATTATAATAATTCTTTTTTTGATAGTTACAATTGATACTAATAATTCATCAGATGAGAATTTGAAACTTGATGAAGATGAATATCTTGAGGTAATATTATCACTTTGGAATGTAATAAAAAATAATTCACAACACTTATAATTAATATAGACATTTCAATTACCTCTCAGACGTCTTATGAATAACTTAGAAGAATTACAAAAGAAATATAATGTTGTTATAGAATCAAAATTGTACATGTTAGCAAAAGGAATAGAATTTGGTCAAAAAATGCAAAAAAATTAAAAACATTATTAATTATTGTGTTTAAAAATTGATTAAAATATATAATTACTGATTTATTTTTGAATGATCCAATTCAACTTTATCATCTTTATCAAACCCAATAATTCTGTCTCTCTTTGAAAGTTGAGGTAAATCAAGATCTGTGGGATTTGTTTCTCTTAATGTATTGGGTGATAAGGATAATGGAGATGCAGTGTGTTGTATAGCTTGATGAATATCTGAGTCGGGTATAGATGGATTTGATGGGAGGGAATCAGTGTCAGTGTCATCACCTTCGGGAATCCTATTGTGTGATATAAGATTACACATAAACAATTATCACAATTATTAACTCACTTTGGAAAACTTGATGTCAGTTCTTTCACATTATTCATCATTGCAATTGTAGCACTCTCCATTTTGATATAAGGTTCAAACTCGTTTTCTTCATCAGAGTCATATGGCTGAGGTGTTTCATTTGGAATGCCATTCTCAACACACTCAGTCGTATTGTGTTCATTTTCCTGAATTGGTTGAGGCAACAATTGTTTTTTCTTTTGTTTTCGTTTCTCTTTTCGCGTATGTCCAAATAAGGATGGTAGAGTTCCTGAACGTTTACTGATGTGGGAAAGGGGAGGGGTTTGTTGTGCTACTTCAGAAAATGTTTTTCTTCGAGGAGGAACTGGTGGAGGTACATCTATGAAGGAGACAACTTCCCAGTCTTGTAGATTGGGATCTAAATAAGGATCCGGATCATGAAGATGAATAGAACTATATTCTCCTGAGTCAAAAATTAATTTTCGTTGAGGAAGTGGAGGATCAATATTCATAGATGGTATTGAACGATGAAATGAGTCAACTATGCTGTCATCACCCAAAGTCCCAGACTCATAAAATGGTGGAATATGTAGTGATTCATATATTGATGATTCAGTAAGCTCGTTCTCATGTTGTTCCATGTATGGAACTGCTGGTCTGTGTGCCTGACATTCCAATTTATGTGCTCCAGTGGAATCCGGAGCATCCATCATAACAGTGTACAGACCTGGTGTTGATCTCTCAATTCTTTCTGTCATTACAACACCATCATAACCAATCTTTGGTATTGACTTTGCAATACCTTGTCCACAACTTAACACAAGCATTGAGCGAGGCATGCTTATATTAGATAAAGGCAACATATTGGCACTACTTGTATAATCTTCAGCACTATCTTCACTATTACTACTATGCACATCATCATAGAGATAAAATGTATGAGAGCCCCAATAAGCTGGCTGAAGAAGAGTTAGTTGACTTACTTTCTCTGTGTGTACTTTAAAATGTGTGAAAAGTAAAGCTCGAGGATTGTATGCACTAAACACTAATATATGGCCTGTGTTCAATCCAACCCATACTGTATCTAATACTGAGAGCATGCTAGTAACCCAAACCTGATGTCTTTCAACATCAAGCACCTCACAGCAGTTAGCCCCATATATTGCCCTGCCAGTCAAAGCATTGAATATCACAAGTTGTTGCCATCTTCTAAAGCCAACCCATAAGAATTCCTCATCATGCTCACGATCAACACAGAGAACAGCAAACTTGACTTCAGTTTCAGAGACAACTGGAAACTCTTGTTCTGCGTGAAGAGTCTCTGGATGGACTCTTATACACGATCTCTTAGTACAACACATAACACAATCATCAAGTACTTGCATGACTACAATAGGTTTCTGGAAGCATATGATACGTGTTTTATGAGCGCTGTGAAGTGGAGACGGCTGAGACATATTGTACATTTGTAACTCTCCACTTTCCAGTCCAAGATAAACAGCATTGGGACTAACAGCCATTACTAAAACATGGGCTTCAAATCGAATCTCTTGGATAAACATCAGCGAATCAGTAGAGTAGACTCTGACATACTTATGCTGGAAACTAACCCAAAGGTATCGAGAAGTACAACACATACATATTACACATCTACTTGGAAGAGATGTACTAGCTTGTAACTTGAGGCCTGGTAGAGAGAGGTGAGATAATTCAGCACTGTCTTGACTACTGAAAATGCTACTACAGAGATAAAGGTCAGTCATATATGATCCATTGTCTTTACGAGTAAAACGTACAGCAGCAGCATTGAAATCCTTAAGTTCTGTTAATCCGTCTCCTTCTCGAGTTAGAACATGGAGTGGGTCATGGAAAGAACTGATGACTTCAACAAAGAAAGGACGTTTGCTTTCATCATTCTTCCAACATCGTTCTAGTAGAGGAGTAAAGTATGGTGCTAATTTACCAATATCATTTAATGGAGGTCTATCAGAAGCACCTGAAGCTGCCTGGAAACGTACACCACGTCTAAACTTGAGTTTCCTCCTTGTTAGAACTTCATACGATGTAAACGCATAAGCAAAAACATCCACTCTCTCATCGTATTGATAACCTGTTTTACTCATTTCTGGAGCAGGAAATGTACCATATTCACCAACAGCCAAACCCTGATTGAGAGCAATGCAAGAGTCAGAGAAACCTCCTAACTTTATGTTGACGGAGTCATCTAATGATAATGAAAATACGAGTACATTAGCAGTACAAACATTTCTGTGTATCAGCTTCAACGAATGAACAGCATCTAAAGCATTAGCTAATTGGTATAGTATTCTTATACGTAATAGAAGAACAAGAGGTATCTCTCTCTCTTGAATTACCTCTTCTAGTGAACAGAATGAAGCACGTGGAAACACAAGTCCCAGAGGATCAGTAGTTGAAACTAGTAAATCAATTACAAAAGGGGAAGCCCCTCCTGTACTAAGATGACGAAGAATGGTAAACTCATGCCAAAAGTCCAAGTACGGTTTAGATGAGTGAACTCCATTAGGCACAGGGGGAGGAAATGGTTTCATAGCTATTGGTTTCCCAGCGTATTCTCCTCTAAAAATAGTTTCTGAAGGAGGGACACTAAGACATGATGACTTGTCGTGAATATTAACACATATACTGTCTGTAGCAAACAGTTTTTCACCATCTGGTGGCATTAAGTCGGGTACTAACGATTCTGGAAAGAAAACTTCATCATGAGTATGGCATTGTATACCACCTACATTTCTTCTTGATACTGCTTTACAACACTCTTGAAACGAGAAAAGAGTGTATTTTCCCTCGTCTATACACTTTGGACATGGAACACTTACCTCAACTGTTTGCCATAGTTCAGTGTACCAGTTGCGTATTAATGTGTTAATAGTAGCTGTAATGAGATTCATAGCTTTTACACCAATTGGTGTATTAGAAACACGTATTTCAAGACCCTCAAAATGTACAGATTGTGTTAGTGGTGTAATGGCCTCCACACTAAACAACAACGTTGCTCCACCAATCCATACAACCATTCCCTGTTTCCAGTAATGCCAATTAACCATATCTTCTCCGGGTAGACAGTCAGCAAGCTTCCTAAACCCATCTACTAGCTCACCAGTATTGTCGACAGATGTAACAGACATTAAGTGGTTCATATTAATAAGCAAATGAGCTATTAGACGTCCCCAAAAGGCAACAGGTGTACAACAAAATGTATATACACGCCTTACCTCATATTGTGATGAATAGTCTGCAATGCTTGTTGTGTTATGGAATGGAAGCATGCTAGGTATTAATGCTTTGTGACTAGTAACTGCAATAGCTAATCCTATTTCACTAACAAACAAGCAAAGGGCATATGGAAGTGTAGACTGTAAGCTGGAACAAGCCAACAGGTCACAAAGATAAGGTATTGGATATAGACCAGAATGGTCACTTACATTCTGATGCCGATGTAGCAGACCAGATATGGCATCCAAGAACCACTGTCGATCTAAAATGTAATAGTTTTTCTCATCACTTCTGTTAGATGGGAGACACAGGATGGACGCCATATTGCTCAAGTAGGAGATGGCTAGTGGTAATTCCTTACGACCGGCGAGGTCATTGTGATGACTAGTACGAGCTATTTCCCATAATTGCCACTCATCGATTAAAGGTGGATTGGATTCCTGTGTCAATTGAGTACCATGACGATGAACCAAATCTCTGAGCACGTAGTAACTATTAGGAATACTAAATTGAGATGCTACTGATTCCCCTTTCCTGTGTACAATATCCATGAGATATTGTAAAGTGTTGCTACGACTAACAAGTGCATCCTTGTCAACACATATTGTGATGACAGTAAGAGTATCACGATGTTCCTTCCACATACTGTTGTTAATCTGGTCTTGTGTGCTAGATTCTATCATTGGTGTGATTGCAGACGTCCAACACGCGACCACAATGATAGGTGAACTTGGAGCGTATACAGTGAGGTGAGAAATGATTGGAAATAAGTCATCTGCACTTTGACCTGCCTGACAATCCCATACAATGAGATATGTTGTGGAGGGTAGAGCAAATACACGTTGGAAATGAAGGAACTGCTGTGTATGAGAAAATTTTAAATACGAGTAATGCTTCCTGCGAGAGTGCTGGCTTATTGTCTGATTAACATACTGCAAACATACTTTATATTCATCGTTGCTTATAATAACTACATCATAGTGTGTAAATAACTGGAGAGTTCTAGCACGTGAGCGCAAGAAGTCAAGGGGCATCATTTTCTCCATGCTAGGAATATTTTTGAGATAAGGAAGACCTTCAAGACCCAATAACACAAGATTTCTCAAGTTCCCAAGTTCGTAAGGAAGAGACTCAATACCAATATTGTTGTCTAGACTAAGAGTATGTAAGCGACGTAAGTGTATAACACAATCGGGTACTCTATGAAGTCTGTTGTAGCTAATATCAAGACTTTTAACATTGGAATTGATAAAGTAATCAGGCAAATCGGTAAGCCTGTTGTTAGACACATTGAGAGTCACTAATGACTGTGTAACAGGTTGCATCAGGACTTCAGGCAAAGCTACAAGATTATTAAAAGATGCATCTATCTCTTTAATATGAGGCATGGTAAATAAATGCGCTGGTAGACAAGCAATGCAATTATGATGGACTTGTAGCTTTTGAAGAGAATGGAATTTAGTAACAGGTTCAGGTAAGCATCGAAGTCTATTGGATGATAATCCAATGTACACTAAATTGCTCACGCCAGCTGAATCAAACCATGTGGAATCGATATGTGTTAGTTCCAAATCGTGCCAGTCTATGATACCTGAACTTGGATGAAGTGATGACAGGAGGACTATACGACCAGCTGCTTTAAGCTGATCTGCTAAGAGGGCTACTTGAATAGGAATAGACAAACTGACCTTTCCATTTTGTAGCAAAGGTGCTAGAATAAGTCGATATATCATGAGGTCAGTATATCGTGGTTCATCTAATAAGAATTCTTCATTCGGATGAAGTAGAATATTTATAGCATCAATATCACCATTAAGAGCAGATAAGCATAAAACTAAAAATGATGTAATGTGATTTGTCTGAGGTGATGCCACCATGCACTCCTGAAAATTACGAGCACCATGTTTCACTAAAAGAGATACCACTTTTCGACTACCAATCTTAGCAGCTTTGAACAGTGCTTCATTCAGTTTGTCTTGGTGCCAGGAATGCAAGGACACTGGTAAATGTTGTTTATCTTCGACTTCTTGCAAGATCTACAGAACAAGATATTACATAATTATTTACTATCAGAGAAAGAGAATTGTATTGACCTACCTTTTCAAGTAATGCTAAATTCTCAGTTTCAGCAATTTGTGACATTTCTGAGAAAGAAGACAGTCAGTTATTACTACATAATCCAATGAATTTGTGACAACTTACCATATAGTTTAAGAACATGCGCAACATGGAGTTGTCCATGTTCTACAGCTACGTCTAATGGAGTTCTCCAACAACGATCAACACTATCTAAAATGGCTCCACAATCTACTAAAGCAATGACTGCCTCAGCTTTTCCTCTTTGAGCAGCAAGATGTAATGGCGTTGAAGCAGGTCCTTCGTCAGTACGTATATTAATATCTAGATACTCCAACTCTGAATATAATAGACGTATGATATCTGCTTGACCTGCCATAGCTGCCTCATGTATTGGAGCACAGCCATTACTTCCTCCAGTCTAACAAAAAGGATATGATGCATTTTACATCAAATTTAGTGTTATAACAAACAAACCTGGTTGACTGAGGCTGATATTACAGTATCGTGAAGATAACTACCAACAAGTGAAAGATCACCATTACGACACAAACTAAATCATAATAATAACAATAATGTTAGTTTTTAAAATTAATAGTGTTATTATTCTATTTAACAGTAGAAATAGTAATATCATATTTATAGCAGGGCAGGAAATAAGCCTACAACATCTGGTGAGCAATTCCGTCACCAGTGCTCACCACAGTACAACTAGCATGCATTGTCATATCAAAATCTGGTACTCCTTATGCTAATTTTGGTGCTCAAATGAGCACTGGAACACTGTTATTTCCCACTCTGATTTATAGTGTTAACACTATAACAGATTATTGCTTACTTATGTAATTCTGAAGCTGGTCGATGCAAAGAAAGATGTTTTTTGGCTGCTCGAGAGACAGGTGGGTGTGGTAAGGTTGGAAGTCGTTCAGTATGTTTAGCCATATCCTGTTATTACAAAAATTAAGATAATATAATTTGTACTACACATCCATATCCTAGATATTCAGATTATATAATTATAATTTGTACTACATAATTTACACATCAGAGATAAAAATCTATCATCAGAGATAATGGAACTACTGATTACAACCATGCTAAATGCAGAGATGACTCAATTAACCATGATTCACTGTGTGTCTTTCCAGATTCATTAACACAGCAACAGGTCACATACCATGTGATCATCTAATGATGTTTCATTAGACAATCAAAATCTAAACTCTTCATTCCTAACACACATCACTTTTGACACAAGCAAAACCACAAAATGTTATATTGTCTAACATCACCACAAACACATTCATATCATGTATTAATGACATCATTACATCACAACATGTAAGTACAAACTCACGTAGTTATATCTCCTGATTCATCTTGTTCTATAGTGTAGTTAGTGTAGTTGCAATTTATAAGGAGGAGGGGCTCTGCACATCATGTGATGGTTTATCTAAGTCACATGACCATTGCCGCAAAAAGCCCGGGAAGAGGTGTTCTTTTTTTTAGGGCACAGTTGGTGCAGCTGTTGGTTGTGTGTTAGACTCAGTAGACTGTTACCTGAAAGTATATTTTAACTAGGTTAGTGCATTTAAATCTCTTTTCATTTGTCTTCCTTATGTCTTCAGATAAGATGGCTACTGATATTCCTTCAGTCAATGGGTTCAAATCATCTCCAGAACAACAAAAGGTGTGTGTGTGTATGTTTAACAAAATGATATTATCATACACATTCTTATATAGTTCAGTTCTGATGAAGAGGAAATCATACGAAAACACTCCTCTACTTCTGTATCTCGTACACGACCTAATTCAAAATGGACTCCTTCCCTGTCAGACCAGGATGGAATGGAAGGATTAAAACAAAAGATTGATTTTACTGAACCTTATGTGAGTATATATATATAATACCCTTTCTTTATTAATTATATTATTATAGACACGACCTTCTTTATTAACCACTCCTACTGGACATGGAGTTATATCATCTGCTCCACCATCATTAAATGGAAGGAACTCAACAGACCGAACATCTGTTTCCAGTAATGACCAGCCTTCTGTTCAGAGAGATAACGATGATATGACATTGGATATAAAAGTATGTTGAAAATTCATTATAATAATATTATAATAGTACAATATTTTTAGACTTCTGTTGGTGCCATTATCTCTCGTTTAGAGACAGTTAGGGTAAGTTGTATATATAATAGTATTATTATTATTATTATTATATATTAGAAATATATAGAAGATGCTCGTGGATTGTATGAACAGTTACATGAACATTTTAATGAGGTTAGTGGAATCATGTTCTTTTATGTATAATGTCATCAATTGATATTAGCCCGGGACTAGAGAACAGATGGAAAGAGTTGCTCTACTGATTAATCAACTGAAGCAACAAGAATTGAGTTATTTGCAAGTTTTACTGAAAATAATGGTACATTTATTTACTTCTTGATGGTAAAAAATAAGTTACTTGTTGTAGGAGGACGAGAAAGTTGAACCAGAGCAAGTTGGTGAGGTGGAACGATTACTAGGACCAAGTGAGGACAATTCTGAAGAGGAGGAAGAGGAGGAAGAAGATGAGGGACTTAGTTTGACAAACGAAGTAAACAAAGTTAGTGTAAGTATTATTTGTATCAGTTATGATTATCTACTCAAATAAATAATATGGATTATCAGAACAATGATGAAAAAGAGAGAGAATTAATAGCTCTACATGAACAACATTCTTTACTCAAAAGACTTTTAGAGCAACAGAAACAAGTAAGTGATTATCTAATTATATATTAATCATGAATTATTAACTAGTTGGAGACATTACAAGCACGACAATCTCATTTACTTGCTTTGAAGAAGGAGGCAGAAAACAGGCTAGCTGAAGCAGAAATGGAGGTAACACAACTTATATACAATTATACTAATATATATTTATGTAATGTAGCGCAAAGAACTTGATGAAGTTGTGGGCATATCTCAAGAGACATCACAAGATTTCATGAAAGAGAATGAGGATGAAGATGTGAATGAGGATGTGGATGTGGATGAGGATGAGGATGAAGTGTCTGAGAGGGAGAGAGTTTTGTTAACAGAACTACAAAATATGAAACAAAAGAAACAACAAGTTGAGAAACTGTTAACAGAACTAAATGCAATTAAATGCAAGTGCCAATATATGATATACTTACATGTATTACAGATAATGATAATTATTAATTTAGCTACACAGCACACTAGTGTACCATCCACTAGCAAATCTTCACCAGAGAAATATTCTAGTCGTGTGGTGAATCCAGTACATGAGTATGTTGGAGATAGTTCACAGTTGTATGAATTGAAATCCAAAATGAAGTAAGTCACATGATCTGTTTATTATAGTCATGTGATCTTTGTTAATTAGACAAGTGGAGGAAGCTCGCAAAAAAATGAAAGATTTACAAGGAATGGTGAATATGTTACAAGACATGGTGAGTAGATATATCATGTATTATTATATTTATTATTATGATTATATAGACTGTGGAGTCTACGCCACAATCTACATTGAGAGATGTTGATAATGAACCAAAAACAACTACAAATCCTCAAATGAAGAAACAGCCTTTATCTTCATGGAAGGAAAGACACACACATCATCCTGTTCCTCCTACTGCAGTAATGGACCAAGACACAGGTTTGTTGAATATTTTAAAGGGAATATATTTTATAGAATTATTAGATGATAGTTCAGAGGTCATACAGTTATTAGCAGAATATGAGAGGAACATCAATCAAAGAAAAAGAGAAGTTGAGAAAGTTCATCAACAGAGAGAAGAAACGAAAGAAGTTGAAAAGATGTTACAAGACCTTCAGGTAAGATTATGATAATGTTACCATGACGATAGTAATAATGTTCTTTCAGCTCTTGACTGAAGAAGCAAAAAGAAAAGTAACTGATGATACTAAACAAGAAGAGGAAGAGAAGGACGAGGTATCAGGCGTTAGTACCAGATTAGAAGTGGAGCTAAATAGACAAAGAGAATTATATGAAGATTTGATGAGGAAGACACATCAACTACATCAATTACAACAGGTTAATAATTATAATATTATATTTAATAAACTGTTAATAACATATAATTAGGAAATTGAGAAGATAAGTAAAGGATCAGATCTGGAAAGGTAATATTACCATATAAGGAATTTAATGATTGCTGCTTGTAATACCTTGTTTAGTGGAGTGGTGGACACCACAGCTGCTACTTGGGGTGGTTCTAGCGTTGTCAGTGATAGTGAAATCACACCAACTCCATTAAATGATACACAAGACTCCATTGAACAAATACCCGAGTTCCCACCTAATCCTAATGAGCCACATCTTCCTCAATATCATGTTGATCGTCACACACCTCGTCAACCCCGCCCACTAAGACGAGCTTATAGTCCTCATGATGATCATGATACTACAATTGGAAAGAAGATTAAATTAGAACCACAAACCAGTGAAGGAACACGAGATAACACTCCCAATAAGAAAGGTACACTTTCTTATATGGTAATAGTGATGTACTTGCGTATTTTGCTGTAGTTCAACATCTTCCACAACCTGTTATTAGCACTAATAGGAGAAGCGCTGTGTGGCCAACAGTTATATTCTCACAAAGTGCTAAAAATTCTGGAAAAATTCATGTATGAATTAATTAAATTAATTATAATTATTCATAATCCTTTTTTGTTCATTTTTAGACTCCACCTTCTCTGAGGAGACCTGGTGGTTCTCTACCAAACCTTCCTTCTCAACCACGTCCTGAGATGACCACACCCACAGAATACACACAGTTGTTGCAACATCAATTAGCTAACAGCTCATCAATGTGTTTCCAGCTTTTGGATCTCCAAACATCGCTACTACATGCTCTACATCAGAAATTAGATACACTACCTCATGTACATGAACAGATGATGCAATTACATTTATATCATGAACATCTACAGGTTAGAATATTGTATTCATATAAGATACTTAATGTGTTATTATGTACACAGGGGTATCATGAATATCTGAATAATGTCTACTGGCAGCTAATGGAGTATAGTAGAGGAACTACTCAACCTAATGAAGAACAGGGAATCCAGCAAGAAGAGTTACCAACAGAACAACCTGGAAAATTCGAAGATGGTAGTATTCTTGAGCCACCTCCTCCTGTTCCTCTTGTAAATCTGTTTGGTTCTGTTAATAGTCCATTTCAACGTCCAATTAATCCACATCTTTCAACATCTCCTGACAAGACACATCGTCCTCCATCTCGTCCTGGATATCCTTATTCCTTATTTGGGCAATATGCCCCACAGAATACTTCAACTTTCATTCCAGAAGTAATTAATGATCACACAGAAGAGCCTCTAACACAAGATCAGGAGACACAATGTACAGGTATGATACAGCTACAATGTGGTATTTGTAGATTATAATCTTAACATACAGATAATGTGGAAAGCCTAGTTCAAGCTACAGAAGTAGAATCCACATCATCATTACCTGACAAGTATGAGTACTTATGAAGTATTATTTAATAATTATAATTAATTACAGGTCTTTACCCACTGCTAAAGAGGAAGCTCCTGGAGATTTCTCTGTATTTGATTCATTGAGAGATACCATATATGCTGAGGTAGCATCTCTAATTGCAAGTAATGAAGCTCGTCCCCATTTCTTGGTAAGTTTATAGATATTAATGAGATGTCTTGTAATTGGTCACATGACTAATTGTAGTAATCATGATCTTAACTAATATTGTGTGATAATCACATGATGTCATTTACTAATCACATGATATAGGTTGAGTTATTCAGAGAGTTACAGCTCTTAAAAACTGATTATCTTCGTCAAAGAGCTTTGTACTCCATACAAGATCTCATCACAAAATTTCTAACAGATCAAGATGTTGAGGAAGGGACAGTGGTATGAATATTAATTAACTATATATGAATTTAATGTTATATGGTATTGTAGAATGGAGGAAATGATATAGAGGAGAGTGAGAGTGAGTGTTTAGTAACATCTGAAGATGATCAGACGACTGGTATAACTACGAACAGAGGAAACAGTGCTAGGTATTATATACTTATCATAATGTACATTATTATTATGTGCTGTGTTAGGTTTGATTATACTGAAGCTGTTGATTCAGCAAGTTCTATTTCTACCCCTCCTGTTCATGATGAACCATTTGCTTCTGAAAATCTAGGAGATACTGTAGTTAAAGTTAAGGTAGATATCATATAGCTGGTTTTTTTCGTGGTCAGAAAAAACTGTTCCATTAGTGATGTATTTGACACATTAACATTTCACGCCATGATTTACGCACGCAATTGTGGTTGATGAAGAATGTGTAAATAAATTTCCGCAGAATGTTATTTTCATGTTAGTTTGTACATGTACATACAATAGCCACTAATCTGTACATGTACATGCAGTAGACACTAATCTGTACATGTACATGCAATAGACACATATACATGCAGTAGACACTAATCTGTACATGTACATGCAATAGACACTAATCTGTACATATACATGCAGTAGACACTAATCTGTACATGTACATGCAATAGCCATGGCCCATTAGTCTGTACATGTACATGCAATAGACATTAGTCTGTACATGTACATGTATTTATGCATGAGTAATTGTACACATCATTACACAAATGTTATTATTAGCATACAAAAGATGTATCTAGTGATAGTGTAATTAATGAACTGGATACTAATCTACTTGATGAAGAAATAAAGATTATAATGACAGTAAGTATTATTAACTGAACATTCCTACATTAATTATCATTACATTTAATATAGGAAGTGATTCCATTACTGAAGCAACATTTAAGTGAAGAATGTACTCATGATCTACTTTCTCATATACAACATTGTATACTAAATTTAGTATTACTTAAAGAAGACACACAGGTAAACATGTTGATAGAGAGGGAATGGACCACATTAATTATTATTAATAGGATACTGGTGATTTAGGAGAAGTATTTACTAAACAACTTGAAACTTCACTAAATGCTGCAATCAGCAAATTCCAGGGACAAATGTATGATTAATATTATTATATACATGTATATAATATTATATTAATTTAAGTTTAAGAGATTGTGGAGAGGATCTACTGGTTGATGTTAGTGAAGTATTATTCAATGAAATAGGATTTTATAGACTCCTAAAAGACACCCAGGGGTTAGTAATACAACAATAATTATAACTATTATCCAACATTATAATTACTACAGAGCTTCAGGAAAGGAGTATTACAAGAGTGTGGTAAGTTAGGAGTGTCAATCACCACCTACCCTTGTAATGTTCTGTCCATGTTTCCAGACTTCAGGCTCTCAGACAACTACAGACATTGAATCTCTCACAGCTTCTCCTCAACGACCTGTTATTAATGCAGTTACATTACAAGCTTTGGGATCTGTTATTTCAAAATCATTACAGGAAGAAGAGGAATCACTTGGAAAGGTATGGTTTATTATAATATCTTACTAAAATGGCTATTTATTAACAATAATTTGTATTTCTATTAGACACGTGATGATGAATTAGCTAAAACCTGGCCATTGAATGAGTAAGTGTTTTAAATTACAAATACTGGTACATATATATATATATATAATTATATCAGACAAGAAGTGGAGGATGAAAAGGCTCATTCAACTCCAGTCCCTGACACAGAAATACCTCCCGACTCAAATGATCCAATCACTACATCCAAACCACATGAAGTTCAGGTAGACAAAGAACAGGTATAATTATATAATTTAAAGGTAAAGCAGATAATGTTTCACCCCCTTAACCTGGATTCTAATACACATGATTACATAGTAATGATAGGCAAGACTGACTTGTTGGTTCAACATACCATAACCATAACCATAAAATTACATGTATATTACCTCATTTAGACTGCACATGATACTGGTATATCGCAGGATGAACAAGGTATAGTAACGTGTAGATTATTGTCATTTTTAATGATTAATCTTTTATTTAGTAACTTCAACACAATAAAAGAAACAGTTTAATAGTATATTGTATGAACAATGAAAGGTAACTGGTAATTTTAATGTTATGTTAAATATTAGGCTAATTATTAGGCTAATCATTACACATACACACTGATTCAAACTATGGCTGAAATCACTTATTGATTATTGATCAATTTCATTGTACAAATAAATTTTAAAAAGGTTTATATGTAAGTGCACATGTTCTATTGCGTGGTAGTGTTTATTTCTTAACTCCAATGAAAGTGACTTCTCGTCCAGTCTTCTTGATGGCAGCAAACACTTCATCACTTGTTAATGTTGTCTCCACAAATACCTTGTGTCCTGGTATAAATCAATGTCTACTTTGGTAACACCTACACATGATTAAAATATGGAGCACTGAATAATTATGTTTTAATTGTGAGTAGGCTCTTGATACAACAACTACCACAACTCTGGTATGTGGGATAGACATTTTAAACTAATAATTACAATATCTTTATTCTCAGTCTGCTGCTGGTAATCTACTGTGGTAATACCTACACATAATTAAAACATAATTATTGAGCACTGAATAATTATGTTTTAATTTTGAGTAGGCTCTTGATACAACAATTATCATACTCAGGTATGTGAGATGGATATTTTAAACTAATAATTACAATATCTTATTCTTACCTTCAAGTCTGCCCAATACTCTATTAACAGCTCCAGAACATCCTTCACAAGTCATAACAACATTGAATTCATAAACCTATTCAGTAAGTACATAATGTTGAACAGAAGAGCTGTAACTGATAAGTCGATAAGTAAACTTACCTGAGACATCTTTGGGTGGGCGTGGCTATAATAATTAATTTTGCATGGAGTAGACTGTTTCATAGATAGTCTATACAATACACTGTAAATTTTAACAAAATTATGTTCTAATCACTAGTCCCAACCTTAATTGAAAAGGACACAAAATTTGAAGCAATTCTCTCTTTGTTTACTAGTTGTACATTTTGAAATTTGGTCATGTGACCTTATAACAATAATGTAAAACATAATGTATACTGATATATATCAAATGAAAAATGCTTGTGTTAGTACAAGATCAGAACAGCTTCAAATTTTGCATCCTTTTCAAGTAATGTTAGAATTATTGATTAGAACATAATTTTTGCATTACATAATATATTATTTTTACAAGATTATAGTTATAGTCTATATTGTCACGTATCTTACCACCACGCTACCTTCACCCAAAACAATATTATATTATTCTTGTAGACCTTAGACATACCTCTACTAATATTAAGAAAGTAAACACGCCCAAGTCTTTGATTACTTTTAAAATTGAATTCTGATGAATTCTAAGCAACAGGTGTTTCCATATTAGCGATGGTTCGCTGTCTTTGTGTGTTTCTTGCTGTGATCTTCAGTCTTAATGGGAGTATATCTACATCTGTTAGCAATTCAGGAGATTTCTCTGGTGACGATGAGCCGCCAACTTCACTCAGAACCAAGACTCAAATACACTACTTGCTGTTAGTTCCTTTTCCAGATGTA
This sequence comes from Petrosia ficiformis, assembly GCA_947044365.1. Classification (NCBI taxonomy): domain Eukaryota; kingdom Metazoa; phylum Porifera; class Demospongiae; order Haplosclerida; family Petrosiidae; genus Petrosia; species Petrosia ficiformis. The sequence continues at coordinate 60,129 of OX345652.1, forward strand.
AGAAACAGAAGTCACGCTGGTTGGTCTGCTGGTCGTGATCTGCTCACCGGGGCCAGAGTAGCTGTATCAGAAATCAATCAAAGAGCGGATATTTTGAACAATTATGAGATAAATCTGATAGAAGCTGCGCATGAATCGTGTGGACTATCAGAAACTGATGTGGGTCTTTTGAATCTGGTCAACAATTCCATCAATCCATTATTACCTCATGATGTAGTTGCTGTGTTTGGTCTCTATTGTTCTACCAGTACAATTGCTTTGTCTCCGATAGCTGGTAGTGAAGGTGTTGATCTCATTCAATTGTCTGCTTCTAACTCGCCTACTTTCAAGTTGAAAGGTGATTCCTTTCCACGTTTGTGGAGGTTTTTAATATCGGCTGGTGTTTATGCTGATATGATGATAGAATTAATGAACATATTTCGCTGGGAAAATGTCTCGTTAGTTCAAGACTTGGAATCAGAATTCTATACTGGTATTGCTAAAGTATTTCTTGAGGCTATAGATGATCGCGCAGACAAGAGAATACTATATCATGCTGGAGTATTCAAGCAAACCGAGAGTTTCTATGAACGGGCTCTAAATGATATACAGAATAATGGAGCTCGAATTGTGTTCATTTTAGCAAATGGAGGACAAATTGGAAAACTTATTTGTATGGCAGCAGAAAGAGACATGATTTATCCCAATTACATGTGGATTATTATTGATCACATTTTTTCAACAATATTTACAGTAACAGACTGTCCTACTGATGACCTTCTTATAGCTCTAAATGGTTCCATTTTATCATATTTCAGACTAGGATCAGAGAACAGTACAGTATTAGACACAACAAATGAAACACGTGCCTTGTACTTAGAAAGATATGATAAAGAGTTGAAAAAAGTTAGAGTGGATTATAACGATGATTCACTCACTGGAGATACATTGTATTCATCGTTAGCATATGATCAAGTGTGGGCTTTCTCAATGGCTCTTCATAATGCTATAAAATTAGAAAACATTTCTATTGAAGACTATGGATTTGGACAACCTAATATAACTGAAATAATAGAACAGCAATTGAAAACTATTAGCTTTAAAGGAGCCAGTGGCTACATTGACTTTAGTGATGATCGTGAAGTTAGCACACCTATTATCTTATATCAGGTGAATAGTAGCAGTACTTTGAACCCAGCAGGAGATTGTAAGGTTGGTAATGATGGTGTTTTCTTTTGTGACAATATAACTGTTACTGGAGTGATTGATGATGAGCTTTCATCAATACCCACATTCTTCCCTCTGGAGTTGACAATAGTAATTATAATATTAATAATAATAGTTGTATCATTAACAACTGGGACACTAGCCTGTACAATGTACTATCGTAATAGACCTGAGGTCAAAGCAACGAGTCCATTCATCAGTCTCATTATGTTTGGTGGATGCTATTGTATTTGCTTTGCCTGTTCATTACGTACAATCAACAGCTCCTTCCAAATTAATGAAAACTCATTTGTAGGTCTTTGTAACTTGGAACTTCTTTTTTGGACAAATGGCATGAGTTTCATATTTACTACTCTCTTCATTAAGCTGTTGAGAATATCTCGTATTTTCAATAATAAAAAACTCGTAAATTTGAGTTGGGCTTACCAGAACTATTCCCTAGTGTCTATCGTTTTAGTTATGTGTAGTATTCCTAATATCATTCTAATTGTGAATTTCGCTTATGATCCTCTTGAACATTCCACTTCTGAACAATATATTCGTGATGGTGAGCCACATTATGAAATACAACATATCTGTGTATCATCAAAAGTACCTTTCGTATGGTATGGTCTGTTATTTGGATATCTTTCAGTTGTTTTATTCTGCATCATGTATTTTGCTGTAAGCACTCGCAAAATACAACTTTCAAATTTCAAAGATACTAAAAAAGTTAATGTCTTCATCGTCTTCACTATAATATTATTTACTGTCCCAACACCATTTTATGTAATCTTGATTTCAATAGACCTAATTGTGCTTGGTAACTCAATGTTCATTTTTACTTTATTACTGTTAGTCTGTTCGAGTCAAGTACTGCTATTTTTACCAAAAGTATGGCCTCTTCTTTTTTCAAATACCAGGTTTAGTAAACAAAAGAGATATTCTTTAACCCAGGGTGTTTTAAAAAGTACTTTATTTTTTGTGTAACTATCACTTGTGTACAATATTAACACAACAATATTGCAGGTTATATAAATGTTTTTTAAAATTAAATGTTTATTGTTAGTTATTTCCTGTAAAGTATATTGTGACTGAATAATCATTCCTTTTAAATATCAAAGGGATGTATTGTTGTTCATTCCTCATGGGAATTAACTAAATAAACAATTTTTTGGTGTACTATTAACCACATGACAGAGAAAATGAAACAAATGTTGTAAGGACTCTAATTATTATAATTATTGTTAGTTTCATTTTGTATGTAGTTCAATTTCTTCTCCACCAATGCTAGTGAGCTTGCCATCATCTTTTAGAAGCTTAGCAGTATCTTTATGATGCAATTCGGTGTCAGAATCTATGATTGGGTGTGGTTTGTCACTAGGAGCTACTGAAAAACTTTCATTTTCCAAAATTGATAGTGTATTTTGTGATATATTATCTGCATCATCTTCAGGAAAGCCATTCACCTTATAAATACCAGGGAGAAGACGAAAAAGCAGAAATGTTGAGTGGTTGTCATGGTGATGTATATTGCGTACACATGCTGTAATATAATTCCCACTTACATCACGTCTTCTTTGCCTATTTTTAACAGCAAAATAGCCATCAGTACGCAACTTACGAGATACACAATTGATATAAAATGTGTCCCGTCCACTGGTCCAAGACGCGAGTGAGACAGGAGTGCTCCCTTTCTTTCCGACAATACGATGATGAAGAACAAATCTACTGTCATGTTTCGATACGCTTTCTTGAACAAATAGTGGACCAGAATTACGACCAAGCACACTCAATGGAGCATTTATATAACGGGCAATGGGCTCAAGAGAGGTTTGTTTCAGAGCTAAAGAAGTAGAGCGACGACGAACACCCTTGTGAGATGAACTATCATCACTATAATGAGCTATGTGGAATCCATATGGCTGATCAACAACATCTGTTGGTATGATGTAGAACAAAGAAGAGCGATGGATATCTTCTGTAGCAACTACAGATCCATCTTTTGGATTAATAGCAAGATAGACTGTGTCATTACGGCAAGAGAGAATATATGGGCCATCTGTAAAACAAAGACACATGAAATTATACTAATTATTTTAAAATAGAGTAACTTACCACTAGCATCACTCTGTGACTCAACAAATGAAATTAATGCTTTTTTCAGAGCAAGGTGAAGAAAACTCATTTTAACCAAGTTTGTAATAGGCTGTATCTTAACTCCAACAACAGCCTCATCATGTGATCCTCTCTCTACATACTGATTCTTTGTAATAACACCTATCGATTTAATATCAGATGCACGTGTTTTTCTACTCCACCTGCTTTCTTGACTAACGACAAGATTAGCAAGTTTATCAATTCCAAATGTCCCAGCCACACCTACTGCTATGCTATACTCTTCTTCAGTAAGAACTCGATACTCAGCAGCACCTAACTCTATGGCACTTACAAAATGAGTTATTCTAAAGTGTTTTACAAATTCCTGACAAGCTCGTATAATATTCTTAAAATCCTCTTTATTGCCATGTTGTAGAATATCACCTAAATTCTCAATGGGGTTAACTCCACTCCTCAGTGGGCTCTGTACATTTGTAGAGGGTTGTTCTAATGGTTGATCAATCTCCTTGAGCTTATTTTCCTCCCATTTACGATGAAGACGTTGGACAATCCATTGTGCCAAGCGCTCTTCAAAAGTGAGAGCACTTATTTTCTCGTTAATAGAAAGTGGAACGGTAACGGATGAAACATGAAGTGCTGCTTCTACAAAACTTGAGCCTCCTGATGGAACATCATCAAACTCATCACGAAATGAAATTGTACGATTTACGACTTTCTTCCCAATTGCACGACGTGTGGTACTGATACTACGTGACAACTCTGCATCAGTTCCAATAGTGAGTGGTGATTGAGGAACTAATAAAGATCCTTTGATTTGTGTCTGCTGAGTTTGTACACTGGTTATCTCACGCTCATAACTTCGTAATGCACCGCCTTCTTCTGTTCCAATGATGTTATCATATTCCACTCTCCTCACTTGGAATGATGTTTTATTAAGCCAAGGAGTAGAATCTGTTCCATCTAAACCACGACCTAAACCAAGATCAATAAATCTATAGATCTCTTCTTTTGTATAGACTGGTCCTGCTTTCAGAGAAGCACTTGCTACAGAAGGAGCTGTTGTTCCGAGTTTTGTATCAGTCTTGTCTTCCTTGCCTGACATTCTCTATAATTTTCTATATTCAGGGCCAAGTGGAAACTAGTAGTGCCATAGGAAACTGCATCACCAGGCGAAGGCCAAAGTACAAACTTCCTTATCCGTACGTCACGTAGAGCCCCTCCCATTTACGCAAACGTACGTACGTACGTACTTACGCTATGGGCTGGCCTGTGGGCCTAGCCTGGAGTCAGACTACTTCCTGTTACTAGGGGCCGGCCCCTAGTAACAGGAAGTGAGTCTGACTCCCACAGTGCACATGCACACCGGCCGGGATGTCGCCCAGCCGCCCACGCCCTAAACCAGAGCGTGGATGGAGGGTGGGGGATTGGGGAGGAGAGAGTGCACAGGTCTACGTCTGGGGTTATAAAATATGTGCTCCCCGGGGTAAAATTAATTTTTAACCAGGAGACCCTGTATCTAACAAAAGCCTGTCAAAAGGATCATCATGAAGAGTGGTAGTGAGTCTCAAATGGCCAAACCATGTTACAGCTCAAGTGTAAAGAAGGTGGTTACAGCAGCTATAGTCCTTCTTATCATAGAAGTGAATATGATTGCCATTTACACGTATAATATGGTAGATAACTCGGATTTGAGAGACACGCCAAAGAAGGAGGATGTTGTTGTTCGTGTAAAGCGTGTTGACTTTGACTATTTCAATACTGTGACGGAATCAACATTAACAACCATTATAGCAACTGTTAAGCAGTCTCTTCACCTTGGTAATAATGAGATGGTTAGTAGTGGAGATGGGCCAGGAGATAAGGATATTAGTGAACCAATTGATAAGCTTCATAAAGTTAAACCCCTGACTGTTAACACAGCCAATCACAAAAAACCTTCCCAAAATAAGGCCACATCAGTAAAAGGTAATCGAGTATCAAATGTGACTAAACCAGTTAATGGTAATCGAGTATCAAATGTGACTAAACCGGTTGTTAAAGGTAATCGAATTTCAAATGTGACTAAACCAGTTGTTAAAGGTAATCGAATTTCAAATGTGACTAAACCGGTTGTTAAAGGTAATCGAGTATCAAATGTGACTAAACCGATTGTTAAAGGTAATCGAATGTCAAATGTGAATAAACCAGTTGTTAAGAAATCCTCTAATGTATCTACTTCAAACAACACTGGTAGAAAGATTCTAGATTCTGTACATGCATCTCGTAGCCAAGATGAGCTTCATGCTGAGAAACAAGGTAAATTACATTATACATCAGTTAGTAAGAACAAAACATCTTATGTTTTGCCATCTTTCTTTATCATTGGTGCAAAAGTATCAGGTGTTGATATTCTTAGTCAGTTATTATCTTTACATCCACAAATTAAACTAACTGACTACTCTGCTGATGAGCAAGATGTATACCAATCAATACATTCTGGTCAAAAACTTGTTGCAGTGAATGATAGTTTGTTTTCATTGCCCTCAGCTCCTGCTAATTTGAAGAAGATGCAACCAAATGCTAAATTGGTACTCATTTTACGAGATCCCTTAGAACGAACTGTGGTAGACTTTCTATCCATGCAAGAAGGATCTGGTTACCATTCCTATGAAGGTTCATTTGTAACTGGTGATGGGACAGTTATAAATGAAAAGAGTTCCATTATTCGTGATAGCTTATATGATGTACATTTAAAAAACTGGCTGAAATATTTTGCTTTCCCTACGTACCTCTTCATTGACTTTTTTCAGCTAATGACACAACCATATGCTATGATGACAAAAGTCGAGAAGTTCTTGCACATACAATCATTTTATCACAAAACCTCATTTGTTTACAAGAAAGATGTCCTGTGTACAAAAACGAAACAAAAGCCTATATGTCTAACACAAACTCATAATGAACTTAACCTTCCTACTGAGATTGATGAAGCTCTCAAAGCTTACTATACTCAACACATGGAAAAATTTTGGTCTATAGTGTCTGATGATCTTTCAGTCACTGATCTTGTTTCATTAATTAATTAACAATAATTAAGACACTCTGTTTTAAATGTAGTCATAGTTTAGATGACGCCAACACATTTTATTACAATCATTTGCACATGTATTATTATTATTACAACAAAAAATATTACAAAGTCTTGAGCACTATCAAAGAAATATTCAGGAAGCTGCGCATATGAAGAGATACATTATTACAATGTATTTCTTATAATAATTGTATACTTGCCTTTAGCTAACTTGAAATCATTAAACTCAGCTGGAAAGTATCCTGTTGTTCCCATGGCAACAAAACCTTTACCACTACCAATACTAACATCAGAAGCTACTGATTTTCCATCTATAGCAGCAGTTATCTTGTCATCCTATAATATATTTTACATACATTAATTGAATAAAACACATAACTAAATTCATACCTCAATGTCGATTGTTAAAGTATAAATAGTATTGGATAAAATTTTCATGGCTCCATTGGTTAAATGCTTGCTTCCACCTATAGTTACATAACATTAATCATTTTTAATAATAGACAGAGATACATATATACTATAAAAACTACCATGGCAACTGGGTTAGGTCTAAATCAGATCTGTAAAGGCAAGCATATACGCTATATGGTTTATACTATGTCTTTATCAGGCGTCTTCCCTATGTTTAGGATGTTTCTAGTTGCAACTAGAAACATCAGATAGACCCTTGCTAACCAAACTATAAATATTACTACATACTTACCTAAGTCAGCTGTTATGTTCCAAAACCCAGCTGTGTTGATCCAGAAAAACACACCACTAGCACCGTGAGTACTACAACCCCCTGAACTAATCCGAGCTGCAATAAAAGCTCCAACACTTGATATGACATCATGTACATCAGGTAAAACAACTTGGACACTAACTGATACAGCTTCCCTATTAAAATGATACGATCGATACTTAATTGAGAGATAAAACGTTTGGAGATTCGTGAGACTCAAGGAGACTAATGGGGACTCACAAGACTCAAAGAGACTAATGGGGACTCATGAGACTCAAAGTGACTACTGGAGACTCATGAGACTAATGTGACTCAAAGAGACTCATGAGGCTCTAACAGACTACTGAAGACTCAAATAGTCTCCTTGAGTCTCTTTGAGTCTTTAGGGTCTCATGAATCCCCATTAGTCTCATGAGTCCCCAGTAGTCTCATTGAGTCTTCAGTAGTCTGAGTCCTCATTAGTCTCTTTGAGACTCATGAGTCCCCAGTAGTTTCCTTGAGTCTCCAGTAGTCTCTCAGGGTCTCATGAGTCTCTATGAGTCTCATGAGTCCCCATTAGTCTCCTTGAGGCTCATGAGTCCCCATTAGTCTCCTTGAGGCTCATGAGTCCCCAATATTTTCTTTGAGTCTCATGAGTTCCCATTAGTCTCATGAGTCCCCGGTAGTCTCTTTGGGTCTAATGAGTCTCTTAAGGTCTCATTAGTCTTCATTAGTCTCATGAGTCTCCATTAGTCTTTTTGAGTCTCATGAGTCTCCAGTAGTCTCCTAGGGTCTCTTTGAGTCTCATGAGTCCCCATTAGTCACTTGGAGTCTCATGAATCCCCATTAGTCTCTTGAGTCTCATGAGTCCCCGTTAGTCTCCTTGAGACTCAAAGAGACTCATGAAACCCAAAGAGACTGCAAGGAGACTACTGGAGACTCATGACACTAATGGGAACTCATGTGACTAATGGAGACTCATGAGACCCTAAAAGACTACTGGAGACCGCAAGGAGACTACTGGGGACTCATGAGTCACCAGTAGTCTCCTTGCAGTCTTTTTGGGTCTCATGAGTCTCATGAGTCCCCATTAGTCTCTTTCAGTCTCATGAGTCCCCATTAGTCTCTTTGAGTCTCATAACTCCCCAGTAGTCTCCTTGAGTCTCCAGTAGTCTCTTTGAGTCTTATGAGTCTCTTTGAGTTGCATGAGTCCTCATTAGTCTCTTTGAGTCTCATGAGTCCCCAGTATAGTCTCCTTGTGACTCAAGAAGACTAATGGAGACTCCTGAGACTCAGAGAGATTCATGAGACCCTAAGAGACTGCTGGAGGCTCAAGGAAACTACTGGGGATTCATGAAACTCATGAGACTCAAAGACACTCATGAGACCCAAAGAGACTCATGAGACTACTGGAGACTACTGAGGTCTCATAAGACTAAAGAGACTAATGAGACCCTAAGAAACTACTGGAGACTGAAAGAGACTAAATGAGACTCATGAGATTCACAGGCACTACTGGGAACTCATGGAATCATGAGACCCAGAGAGACTACTAGGAACTCATTAGACTGAAAGAAAATAATGACAACTATGGGGGGCACTGCTCTAATTCCACTTACATAATAGCAAAATAGCATCAATTATTATATGCAATTGTTGTAAAATGGTGGGCATTAAATAGAAAAAAATACTATATTTGTGTATAATTGTGAATTAGTGCAGACACATTACATACCATGTGTTGCTCCCTATGAGAGTAATAGTTTGATCACTATCTCCACACCATGATATTACATGTTGAGGTACTACCTATAATGATTTCATGCACATACAATTAATAACATAATTATAAATATATATATACATGTTTGTACATATATAGCATATGGGCCAGTGCATACATATTTGTAATTACAGCACGTGTACATGCATGTTCGTGTGTACATACATGTTTATACATACAGCAAGTGTACATGTTTGTATACATACAGCATATGGGGACATGCGTACATGCATGTTTACTTGTGTACATACACGTTTACTGATATAGTATGTGTATGTACATGTATTATACATACATACATAGGAGTGTGGCTAAAAATTCATTGATTATTTTATGTAATCATCATTGGTTACTGTTGGTTGATAAGCAGTGGACTACTGGTCATAATTTACCATCATGGGGACGTCTCAGCATACAAGATACAGAATTACGGTTAATACCTGCATCATGACTTTTCCTAATCCTGGATGTTTAGATTGTCTGATTTCATACACTCCATACTGATCAGCAAAATAATTAGCTTCGGAATATTCCTCATAACCTGAAAAATACTTGTACTTATTAATTATTTAAACATGACTTGTATACCCTCAAAGTCATCTTGATAAGGTACTGGAAAAGACTTAGAAGGTGAGGATTCATACGTTCCTTTGATTTGCCCTTTCTTTGTTGAGAGAGTCATCACATGATCCACTGGTAGATCAATAGTGAATTCACCATTATTTACCTGACAATCATTAGTGATACAATGAGGTGAAATAGGACATCATAATACCTTAACTGTTCCATTCTGTATAAAATACTGTGGATCAGTTTCATCTGTATTAAACAATTGACTGTCCCATCTATAAAGCTCATTTATATTCAACTATTGAATGAATCATGACATATACACAGAATAGGATTAACGCAATACTACATACAAATGATCCTTTAAGAGTGAAGTGAGCATTTTGAGGAGACACCATATAAGGTAACAGGGAAGGTCTAATACATTTTGAATGATCATGACTCTAGAGACATGATAACATAACATGCGATATTTCAACTTGTGTTTGCTATCTTCATACCATTGTCTCAATAACAATTGTCAAGTCTTTGCTTTTAGAGTCAACTAAAGAAACGTAACTACCTCCCTTCATTAAATGCCCTGATCCACTATCAACAGGAAGATAATTATCACCAGGTTGAGTGAACTGGGTTGTATGAGCTGAAGACAAAACATGTTCTATGATATATTGAAACATAACAAAAGTATAAACCTGATATATAAATGGGACCATTGATATCAAAGTGACCTGACCAAGGCTCAATGGCTGTCATTAGTCCATCACGATAATATGGAAGTCCATTATAGTAGCTAGCTATTAAATTCCAACTTATTGTGCTATGTGCATGGAGTATAATAAAAATGGATTAACCACATATGATAGGTTTTTACAAACCTTGTCATGTTACCATTAACATAATTCTGATTCAGAATCTAATTGAGAGTATTATGTATAATTATTGTAGTTATTACACATATTTCAGCTCACTCTAGCCCAACATCCAGCACCAGTGTCATCATTATATGTACTATAATCTTCAGAAGACCACAATTTTTTTCCAGTCTTCCTTGCATTCTCATTACTGTTTGTACCAGGATAATGAGCCCTGTACATAATGATTAGTATAGTTGCACTCATTGCAATTAACTTAGAACTTACCCAAGAATACTCACAGCTTTAGACAGCTCTGAATCTTTTAGTACATCATTAGAAATACCACTAAAAGATCCATCAGCAGCTACAATTTGTACATGTTGTAAACTGGCATTGTCTAGTGCTTTGCGTAGTGTCTAACACATTAGATATGAATATATTAGCAAAAGATATAACATCAACTTACTTTGATATAAGTTGAATCAAAGTTCCGTTCATTCCAAATCTGAAGAGATTGCACATTTTAAAGTATTTACAAGTAAAATTCATTAACTCACTCCGACATAATCAATTGATAAATTATAAACTCGTTTTGCTCCAGTGATCCATTTAATAATATATCCAGCAGTCACATTAGGATATTTGTATGGACTTCCACTACCTTTACCTACCTGCAACAGATTGACTTAACAATTGATAGATTTATAATATACATACCCAGGCTGGATATGCCCAAGGTAATCCATATAGCTTTATGTTGGGGTTACGCTAATTAGTATAAAAGTGTGTAAGATAATAGTTATAAGCTTATACTTGATACTTTTTTAGCTTCTGTCATGAGCCACCATTCATATCCTGTTTTGTAATTCTCTTCATTCTCAGAATGCATGTGTGATGATTCTGTTCCATCTGTACATTTATTAATTGATGACATCATCAGGTAATGATATCACATACCAGTACTCTGTCCATCCCCACCTATCTCAACTTTCAAAATATGCAAAGAAGCTGCAAAATTTGGCTGCAGAAAATGAAATTATTAGAAGATACCACTATAGTATTGGATACATACTTTGAACAGTAAATCTAAAATCTTATCCACTACTTCTATACTGTAACTTGGCAGTAATCGTGAAGTGGCCTGTGAAATGAAAAAAGTAATTTATAATGATATTTGCAGTTAGCTACTGACTCCTCCACCACTAAGACCTCCAATGCCATCAAACGTTGGTCCTAGTCCTTTACTGTCATCTACAATATATTGTGCAGAGACTGCGCTTATTACAGTCAAAAGTATCACTGCTATCCTCATAAAGAGCTCCACCTAATAGTTACATGTACATGTACAATAGTTGTTACTAACATGTGCCATAAACCACACCCATTACATATGTACTAAATATGGATGCTATCAGGTGTGTGTTTTTACTTGTTATATCTTTGTTTGTCATTCAAGGAGACTGTGAGAATGACTCCAAAACTCAACAAGAAATAGAAAAGTCTGTACCTAAAGATGAAGCTAAGAATGATCAACTTAAATTATACAGTATAGAAGGTTCCGTAGACATAGAAGGAAGTGATATAAGTGTTTGGGGATCAAAAACTCAAATATTGGTTGATGGAGGCAAATATGTTGGGTATTTGAAACAATCTGGGGAGTTTCAGATACACAATATACCCTCTGGAACATATCTCATTGAGGTGATTACACCTAATCATGTATTTGAACCTGCTCGAGTTGATATTAGTGGTAAAACTGGTAAAATACGTGGGAGAAGAGTGAATCTTCTTAAAACTGGCAGTGTCTCTAGTCTACCATATCCTCTTAAATTCAAGGTCAACAAACAAGCAGAATTCTTTGAGAAGAGAGAGCAATGGAATGTGATGAGTATACTAAAGAATCCTATGGTATATATAGACCAGACCATAATATTATCATGAATGTAATTAGAGTATGTCTTATTTAGGTATTAGTTCTTGTGGCTCCACTACTTATCATGGTAGTGATGCCTAAACTACTGAACAACATGGATCCAGACACACACAAGGTATCAAGTTACATATTTTATCATTGTTAGTCTCAACACATGCCTGAATAGGAAATGCAACAATCCATGCAAGCTTTTCAACAAGGTTCGAGCATGCCTAGTTTGGAAGAGATGTTTACTAACTTCTTTGGAGGGGGAAATACCACAGCAAAGAAGAATAAGAGTGTCACTGCTGCTGCCAACAAAAAGTCAAAACATTAATCATTAAAAATGAATGAAATATGTTGTATCACAAAATTTATTGACTGTGTTATTATATCAGTATATTGATCAGCAAGCAGGAAATGGTCTGTAACAATAAAAGTAATTTTTGGGTAAGGACCAAAAGAACGTACCTTTCGAATCCTTCCTTAGGTTCTGTTAATTTATGTCTTATCAAAAATTCTGCTACGATTGCAGCAACCTTTAAAAATAGTAATAACTTGTAAAGTAATGTATTATAAACATACTTTGTCTGGTAAATCTTCATGTACAGAATGACCACACCCAGATAACACCTGCATTTGAAACTTCCCTATCAGAACAAAAGCCTTCATAATTATATTAACTACTCCCTGCTTTGCTTACCTTGCATTTGTCCTATGGTGAGATCTTTATCTAATCTATCAACACCTATGTAAAATAAAGTAATTAGCATCATCAAAAAGCTTCTATTGTTACTAGTTAAGAACCTGCCAGTATCAAGATCTTTGGAACTGTGACTGTTAAGAATAGTTTTGACAGACCCTCAAACCATCCTACCCAATATTTTTCAGTTTTTAATAAATCAATTCTCCATACATAATGAGAATCAGATGAAGACTGTGAAACACAAGCACTATCACTACTTTCATCCTCCTCTATGATGTTTTCGGTAACTCCAACTATCAGAGGATGACTTGAAGATGTGGTAGATTTTGTATCACTATCAATTTTACAGGTTAAAAAGTACATTAATTAAAACATGACATTTATCACATGACACAATCACATTATCACATGACATACATAATTGATTATCACATGAAAAAATCACATGATATATGAAGTCACATGACTAACACATATGATCACATGACATAAACCTGAGATCAAGACACATTCACATGGCAGTCATGTGACGACATATCATCACGTGACATCAAGACACAATCACATGACCTATTTATGCAATCATGTGACATAGACATATCATCATGACTGAGTCACATCTTTGCATGATATAATCACCTGACATCAAGACATCATCATGTGACATAACCATACTATCATGTGATATAGACATATTGTCACATGACGTCAACACACCATCACATGACAATCACATTTGTTACATGACTCAATCATCTTATCACATGACATGGGAATATCACAACAAATCACATCAGGTCATTCATGTACCTCTTTACTTGGCCAACCATTGAAACTCTGGCTGACAATCTATTTCTTAACTGACCACTGCGGATACTAATATCATCCTCATAATTATCATGACACAATATTTTAGTAGAATACCTCCACTCTATTGCATGTTCAAGACTATTGAATGATTCTGGTCTACCTCTTATAAAACTCTGCATACCAAAAAGTGATTCCATTGCAGTTCCTTTATATATATATATAGTGTATGTATGTCCTTACTTGATATAAATGTACTACTACCAATCATACCTTCTACAACATCTATAACTGATAATCCAACAAGTGAAGGTATTGATCCGCTAGCTGCAACCCTAACTGCAATAGCACCACCCATGCTAGTATATGATTATAATGTCAAATATAGTAATAATGTCATTCAATACCTGTGTCCCATTAAAACAGTTGGTGGTGCATGATCTTTATATAATGTACTGAATACAGTTCTAACATCTCTGGAATGTAGCACTTTTATATAATCTATTGATAATATAATCAAATCTTACCTAACTAATGTATTTGAATCTAAGTCATAATCATCAGTAGTGACTGAATCTCCTGTAATTACAGGATGTGGGAAATATATTTAGAACTAAACCTATGAAAATCAAAATTACCGTGTCCTCTAATGTCAATAGCCACAACACAACACTCGACTAGTTTTGATATCTCTACCTACAGTGAGATATCACAAATATCTCTTACTATATCTACAAAATATTACACATACAGCAAAACAAGCCCAGGATAATGCAGAATGCCCTCCTCCATGTAGTAGCAACAGGACTGGACCACTACTTCCTTTAGAATATATTCTGAATGACTAACAAGAGTTAAGTTCACCATCTCATAAAAGTAAAATAGTTATTATAACAGTGTAAGGATACATTATTGTCAATTCTAATATCTTGTGAAGTATCAAAGAAGTCATGCCATGGTAAAGGAGAGTAATCCTTCTTACGCTTCCCTCCACCACTACAATGTAGAAGAGCATCAATATGTATTCATTATGTATAATTCACTTATAAAACTTCAAGGAATATATCATTGTTGCCATAACATTTTGCAATCTATAATATATATATACTATACACAGTAGAGCAAATATTAAATTCCAGGTAAAACACAATGAATAGACAAGTGAGTAATTACTACACGGGACAGTCCATGGAGTACATACCATATTTTAATTAGTAAATTGAGAACTTTGAAATAGATGAGGCAAAACGTTCCACTATGTATAATTACACTATCAATTTTAAGTGATTGTTATTATGAGCTTAAGTGTGTTTGTTGAGGATGATCGTGAACTCAGTGAATCCATTTAAAGAAATTTGGAAAACAATATTTAGTTGCATTTGAAGAGTACTAAAAAATCTTACTAAAGTTCTAGTTTTTTAATATGCAAATGAATTTACTTGAAGAGAAGGGAATATGATAACAGATATTTTAAACATCCTTTATTAGTTCATATAGTAAACACATTCATGACCCACACACACCTACACTATATATCAAGTGTTTTTAGTATTTACTCCACAGGAAGAGGTAAGTGCTAAGCTCTCCCAGAAAATTCTAAGATTTACATTACTATCATTTTGAATACTAGTGAAACATGACAGCTGTCATAGTCAGCAGTTAGTGCGGAAGATCTATTACAATCACAAAAAAACACTCAGATTAAAATAGTAACAATTTTAGTGATGTCATTCATTTATTGAGATAATTGTATTCACACAGAGGTACACAAGTACAGTGTCATAGTTACAGTTAATAATCACAATATAACAGTTCATACTAGTACAAGAACATTATAATACATGTATTTTGAAGTAAAGGTTTAGCCATAATAGTTTTGACTTGCTATATAAATACATACATCAGAAACATATTATATTATGAATGTACGTCCACGTGTATGCAATTTACAATATAAAACGCCATTGGAAATGTGAGAGCTCTACTAGAATCTAAGCAGTTTTTAGTCTAGGAGCCTGACCTTGTGGACCATGCAATTTCATCAGAGGCCTATTATTAATGAATAATAATTTATCATAACATAATTATTAATCATTAATAGTATACTGGTGGGTGGGTCTGACACATTCACGTATCGCGTAATTGTAGAGACACATTTTCCATTATAATAATGCTATATTCATGATTGTAAATAAATAACTTACAGCCTATGGTTTGGAATGGAAGGAAATGGAGGTAGGTGTTTAGTAACAACCTCCTTTTGTAAGGACGACATTTCAAAGATATCCGGAGTTGCCCTATTGCACAATTACGTAATTCGGCGAAGGGATATCCCCGCCTCGCTGCAGGCATTATAAATTCTGGCTACACAAAAGGTTGGTCACAAATTTTTGACAGACTGAAACTTACAACATTCCTGTCTCCTGTTTAGTAAACTATTGCAAGAAACAGTTTATTTTTCTCACAGATTACAAACAAGGGTAAAGTTTCGTTTCATTTTAATTCGCAGCAAGAAAGACCAGACAACGGCTATGAACACACAGTACCCAGGGGGAACCCACAACAACAACCTACTCGATTTTAATTTTCGTAAACGAAGGCGACAAAACGAAATTTCTACCTCCAGTAGTGATAGTTTGGAAGAATATCCATCGAAGCAAAGTGCTTTTTGTTCAGTGGATATTGTAGAAACCTCTCCTCTTTCTCCAGAAAGTGGAATTGAGACAGACATTACACATTCTCCATATTATTCAAATATGTCCATAATTACAGTAGAAGCACAGCCAGACCAATGTAAGCATGGATTGTGGCTTACAATAGTGGATGAACCAGAGGAGGTATGCACACAATAATACTACTCTTAGTCATGCTATTATCCTTTCTTTTCATCAAACAGAATTACAGAGCTCGATATGACAGTGAGGGATGTCGAGGACCAATGAAAGGACGTAATGGAGGGTGTCCCACTGTAGAGGTAGGTACTAGTATCCGGAAAAATAATATATGTATATATCAGAAATCTAATATTGTGTGTGGTGATGTAGCATTTATTGGGTAACACATACATTTTCAACCATTTGTATCCATGAAAAGTATAATATTTATAGATAGCAGTGGTTCATTTTCAGTATAGTTATCTACCAACCTGTGTATTATACCAGTAAATTTATTCATAACAGTCATGAGATGTTGTCATCAAAACTGTTGAATATTGGTGTGTTATGAATTAGATATTGAGTTATTTCCTATGAACTTGTCAACAAACAGTCCCCACATTTTCAAAACAGATAGTTTCTATATCCTTTCAGGGAATTGACATGTTTTTTTAATACTGTCCTTTAGGTAACTGGTGACACCAGGTGGAGTAATGGAGATTTAAAAGTTGAACTTGTGGCAGCAGACAGATCTGCATTGAATTCTTGCAAATTAGATAGCTCTGAAGATGGGACCAATTTAAATAAGAAAGTTCATCCAGGAGAGAAAATCTCGTAAGTTTTTAATATTGTATATATTTGCAAATTATGTATTGTATCTTTGTTAAATACAGGTTTGAAAATCTTCGCATTAGGAGGCTGAAAAAAGGAGATGCAAGTAGTAAAGCTAATAACAGACATTATTCAACAGCTGGGAGCAAGGGAACCAAGTCACCAAGGGGAAAACAAGATGAGAAAGTAGCTTATCTTTTATTCACTGCTACCATCAAATCTCTTGATTATGGAGACATTCAGTTGAAAGTTTTGTCTCAAGCTGTTCATCTGAGTAAGTAACACAACAATTTCAGTTACTAATATTAGTTACTGACTGTATTTTGCAGATGCAAGCCATGAGCCTCCAGAAGTCCATTGCATTGTCCCACAATATGGATCTGTTGGAGATCAAATTGCCATTATTGGAACGAGGATGCATTCCCGTAAGTTGATATCATTTGTTATGAATAGTTAAATAGTTCTATTAGGTACTAAATAATCTTATGAAACAACTAATACTAGTACACCCACATTGCATTTTGAGATTACATCACTGCAATCCTTATTGCTATACACACAAGTATAGTTCCAGTTCCCTATATAGTGTCTCAGTTCCTTTGTAAATATAATTACTACTACCTTCTTTTAATAACAGCACGAGTATCTTTTTTTGTAAATGTTGATGGGAAAGAAAAGGAATTTGTAGCAGAAGTAAATAAAGAAGTTTCACATCAGGTTTGTGGACCACCTAGCTATTTTACTAAACATTTGTTTTGCTAATGCAACTTTTACAAGTCTTTGTATGGCATATTGGTATGATAATACAATTTTCACTTACAGAATGCACTTGTTGTCAAGGTTCCTGCATTGCCAGGAGGTGTTTATATAAACAATATAGCAAATGTTCACATATGTGTCACAGCTGGTAAAGGAGATAGAACTGGTAAAGAACCACTGAAAAGTGTGCCTTCAGCATTTCGATGTGTGATGCCAGGTGAGCTCTGACTTTAAAGAAAACTAAGTCAAAGTGTTTGTGGGTTTATGACATAGAAACTGAATGTATAGCGCTTGTGATGTTGCTATTGATATCTATCTGATACTGCCTCTTGTGGTTAGCAGGTGGGACTAGATATGATATTCCTATGGTTTTCTTTCATTCCTGAGTAGAGGGTTCAAATTCCATTCACTGTAAACTTCCCCTGTTGTTAATTATTACATCATGTTTATTTTCATGTAAAATTAATCCAAATATTTGTTAATTGCAGGCTTTTGCAAAGATTGTTGCATATCATCACAAACTCAGCACTCATCATTGAATTCCTTTGGTTATAAGATGTTCTGCACACCACTGGCACAGTCTGTACCATATCAACAACCAATGATTTTAAATGTCACTAAACCAATATCAACTACTAAACGCATTGGCACTCCTCCTCCTCCTTTAAATACATCTGGGTGTCAGAATTACCTTGTACCAAGTCCTCCTGTGGGTATTAGTGGGTATATGTCTAGTCAGCCTAGTCAAGGTTCTCTTCAGCTAGCTAGCATTGGGAATATATACCCTACATCTTGTGTTGGGAGTAGTATCACATCTTCATCATTACTGACAAATCAGTCACATATGGATACCCAACAGGACAATGAAGTTGAGGATATAATCTCTACATTGTGTGATCCTCCAGATACATCCGATACATGTCCCATTACTCCTCTCTCAGGAAGCATTCATAGTCCACCACATGTGCATTCTCCTTATATGCATCAAACAGAAACAATGATGAACACAGACTCAATGATTGATGGACTTAGTTTCTCAAATGATCCTTCTGGACCTGTCAGCCCAGATGAGTTTAACCAGTACCTGCCTAGTGAGAGTACAGTTGTTACTCTTTCTCCCTCTTCATTCGTTCCTGTTTCTACTTCTTCTCAGGAGTACCCCAGTGTTCTTTACTCTGGTGGATGTCAGCCTAATTCCTTGGGCTACCCTCAAAATCCTTGACACAATGTTGTCATCATCAGTTGGGTTGTAACAGCCCGTGTTGTTCCCAAAACCGGCATGATGTTGTACATCAACAAACGACTGTTGATTTCTGTAGAAATATAATCTTTTGCACCTTTTAATGTAATTTTTCTGTGTGCCATTTGGTTTTCTCAAATGTATTTAATATTCCTATGGGATGAGATTTTATTTAAGGCTGTCTTGTTTGAATAATCATAATTATAGTATTTTGTTACATAATATATACACTCATCACTATCTTTTGGTGAACTCATTTTTTACATATTGGCCAAAATGGTCTTTTAACATGTACATTCTTTTTAGTTAAATAAATATATAATTATATAATCAAACATTTATTATAAACTATATATATATATAACAGTATCTTCAAATTAAATTTTTTTGATGTCATGAAATTCAATTGGAATGTTTTGGGAAATATCATCAAAAGCTGACATAATCATGCATACATACAAATAAAGAATAATTCAATTTAATCATCAGTATCATCAATATCAACTGTCTTCGTTTCAAGGCCTGAGTAAAGAAACATTCATTGCAAATTTATAACTCTGTTATCAGATAATAATACCTTTGAACGATTCTACATGTACATGTGTGACCAATGTATAAAATTTATGAGCGGAATCTTCATCTTCATTTCGTCTTCTGTGTAATCTTACCCTCACTCTGAATGGAACATTCCTAATAAACAATTATTACACCATCATCACAATCCACTAATCAAATCCAGTAAACACGTACCTAATACCCTTCGACCACACTTCTTTATTAAGTCGAGTATCTATGCGTACATCAGGTGTTCTCATCTGCTTCTCTGCAAACTTCTTTATAGCTTTTATTGCTCTCGGAGCACGTTTTTTGAATCCTCTATTTCAATGCAGTTATAAAGTTAGTGGTCTTATTTCAAGTGAATAATACTTACATGCCATGAATGTACTTGTGTAAATGTATAGTATACTCTCTAGTTACAACCTCTTTCAGAGCTGACTTGCTCTTCTTCTCTGATTTTGGAGGCATCTATGATTAAATATATTATTTTTTACATATATACACACAGCCAAATGACTTATTGAACAGAAGGTACATAGATGAATGTCGATTCTTACCTCCACTACCAACGTGACACTGAAGAGAAACTTGTCGCACGCATGCGCATTGTGATATTTGTACGCATGCGCGAAACCTCATGAACTGCGTAAGACGGTAAGAGAATCTTGTATAGAGTGTAGTGGAAGTATTCCAGATGGAAAAACCATTTGAGAAAGGTAAGAGTGGTATGAACGTGATTAGACAGGTAATTGCAAAGTTCAGGTGTGTGCTATTTTAATTCTACATACTAGTATGTATATATTTTTACTGCCTGATTTCTCTGTGCTCACAATACAACACTGAAATCAAGACTGTCTTCTGTCATTCTATTATCATTTGGTATACACAATTTCCAGCTTTTAAGGAATTACAGTAAATATTATGTGTATTGTGGTAATACAATTATATTTTAAATTGAAAATGAAGTGATGTGATAATTAATATCTCGCTATTAGCTACATGTACTAGTTAATAAGGTATCTTAAAAGAAACTTTGTTCTATTCAAGATTTCCCACCTGAAATACAACAGATTTATAATGAGAGATCATTTTAATAGCTATTAAAATGGCTGTGCATTCTGGAATGGCTGTGTATTTTATATGGTGTGGATCTGGTAAGTATATCAAGTGTGATGTAGGCACTAATGACTCTATTTATATTGTTGACTTGAAAGAGAACGATATATGTGACAATTCTGAGTTTAGTATAACAGTACATGTACTAAAACAGGAGATTTTTAGCGTAATAAATGTGACTAATATAATAATTATTTATAATTATTATAATAGGATCATGATGTATTCTGATATCTAAACAATTTTTCATGAAGATGTTTCAGCAGAACTACTGAAGACACAAGTGAGTGTTATCTTTAATATAATATTATATATATACAAATATTCCTGAGACATCTATACTTGCAAAGGCATTGAATCAAGAAGAGCAATGGAATAGGTTTAAACACCATGTTGTTAGTGAACTAATTCATAAGTGATGGCATACACATAATTATGTAATCATAATTAACAATCATTACTACATTAATTATTAAGTGTTAGGCCATGTATTGTTTCATCCTGTTGTATTTAGAGTGGGTGTTTTACAGCCCCACCTATAAAATACCCTTCAAGATTTCAATGTGTGACACACCTGAATACAAAGCTTTTATCTCCTGTCAAGGAGATCTACTAGATAGCATTGCTGCTAGTTCTGAGAGTATTATATCATTAGCTCATCGATTAAATGGTAAAGTGCTTACCAATGCTGTTTTAATAGTAGCTACAGACAGGAATACTTCAGCTGTTGACAGAGCGAACAAAATACTCTGTCCAGTTTTGAATTGTATCAAAAGAGACAAGAACCTGTTCCATTTCTTTGTGAAACAGCTAAAGGAAGTTGGTTTCATGATGGATGCTGTAAACCTAGAGGAGAAACTAAGTGAGTCTTGTTAAAAGCTTGTTTACTGTATGTTATGTACTTGTTAGGAAACAATGGAGGTGAAGTTAAGGAAACTAGTGATGTTCGTGAAATTACAAGTACTTCAGACAATGGTACAAGTGGAATAGTTGCAAGTAAAGTGATAATACATATTAATAAATATTAATAAATATTAATAATATGATATATATTAGGAAAGAGGAAATCTGATGGAAATGGTGTACCTGGTATGTTAGGTATAAATATTATATATACTGTTATTTAGTAATATGTTTTACAGAATCCAAGAGAGGAGGTCATAATGATGTTCATAGCACTGGTTAGTGTAGTACATATGAAACGGGAGGATATTCTTTTATAATAAGCTTTTTATAAGTTTTCGAGTTTATGGATGTAACACCACTAATATATATTTTGATGAATGTGGATCATCTTTGTGCTTTTTTCCATTTACTTTTCATCTTCTATATAACAGATGAGAAACCCACTATGTCAGAATTAATGAATATTGTTGCTGTGAAAATAGGTACAGGCTGGTCAAAGGTAAGTCGTTTTCACATTCAATTATACAATCATTTTATTGTAAATTAAACAGCTTGGATTGGCTCTTGGATTAGAAGAGACTGAATTGGATGTCATTAAGAATGAGAATAGTAATGTAAATGGATTTTGTTGTGCTATGTTTGATCTATGGAAAAAGAAATCCAGTTCATCTTATCCATATCATTGGTCTACACTTGATAAAGCTCTGAGAAGTGATGCTGTGAAATACATTGGTTTGGCTAATGAAATAGATGAAGGACGATGTCAACTTAAAACTTATTCAAGTAAGAGTAATCATATGATAATAATTATAACTTATTATTAATATAATCCAGATGAGTATAATGAATTCGCTAATCATCGGCCTTCATTAAGTGAGCTAATAGAATATGTTGGTTGTCATGTTGAACAGAAGTGGAAACCTATTGGTATAGAGTTAGGTTTGGAAATAGAGACATTAGGTTGTATAGGATATAATGAGAAAGATTCTTCTGGTTGTATGAGAAAGGTTTTTGATGAATGGCAAAAAAGGATGTCTAAACCTTATACATGGCAAACCATACTAACAGCTCTCATTATGCCACAAGTTCTTGAAAAAGATTGGGCTGAAAATACAGTGAAGATACTTAGAAGTACAAAGTAAAAGGCCTATATTTATTAGTTTATTTATAATTTTTTGTAATTTTTTTAATAATTATTATGAAGTAATAATTATAATTAATAATAATAATATTATTAATAATTGTAATTATCATTTTGGAGGGATTACAGACCACGTGCAGAACTGCAGATGAGACGCTCAACAGCTCCATCCTTTCTCTCTAAAGCAAAGAGACCTCGTTTTTCAACTCCATGGGCAACACAAGATAATGTACAGAACTCTACACATATTAACACAGTATCCAATGTAGCAACCTCCCATTCTCAAGCTGTAAGTATTTTCGCTAACTCTCACATAACCTCCCCAGGTTACTATATATATTATATATATATAATTAATATCTGATGTATATTAACTACAATAACAATTAGTATTACTAATAGTATATATATATGCTTATATGACATGCGAACAAGTTATTGTTAATTTTCTTTTATAAAGCTTTTCTTTCGATGATTAGTACTCAGGGTGTTTAATCGCTTTTCCAAGAAACCTGGAGGCTCACTTGTTCGCCTCACTACTGCGTACACGACCTCCTCTTCTGGCTCTTCAACAGTATCTAATTTGACAACAGTTTCTTTTTCACCCTTATTAATAAATGTTTCGTCGTTTTGATCATTCCCTTTTTCGATCTTGTCCAACTGAGGAAGCTAATAAAATATAACAGTATATAATTATAACTTGTACTGTAACGATAAGTGTATATTGTTACATCGTATGATAATCATGTGATTATTAAATGATTGACATTAGGGCGTGGCAAGGGATGTTGATGATTACTTGAAAGCACCACACCTTATAAATTATGTGTAGTTGTGTAATGATAATATATATATATATATATTGTCACATTACATGCATGTACATGTATATAGTGAATTATAGTTATGTAATGTGATAATACTGCGTAAATAGTTGAGTAATGATGCGGTTAGTACAATTAAAATATAGTAGTTTACAACTCACTGGAATGTCGTCTTTTGTTGCTTTCCTTTTTGTCTTTCTACTTTTTTTTGTTGATTTTCTTTTTGTTCCAACTACTCGCGTTAGAAACCAATCTCGATAAAACTCTGTGAATAAGGTTAGTCCTATTGAGGGAACAATAGCAGCAAAAATCCCAACAGCTCCACCCACTCCACTACCAAATAGATTAGCATTGGCATAAGTCACAGTAATAATTCCCGCTGCAAATAACACAACAATCAGACCTCCTATCGGTGAAAGGTAGAAAAGAATTGATAGACAATGTGCTTTCTGATGGAGATTGTAAAATAGTAGAGCAGGTATCGATAATATAACACTCGTCCAGAAGACGCTAGCTGTCATGAGTACTGTTACACTCAGTATGACATTTGGATATACTAAGATAAGAAGTACAGTTGGTAGTAATGACCATACTATGAGCATTGTTAAGAGTACAATAGTCCAGAAACACAAAATGTAAATTAACGTTTCACATTTTTGAAACCGTTTATTCTGTAAATTCAACACGTCATAACTTTTTGAAGATAAAGCTGCTGTTAGTAAGCTCAGTGGTATTGCAGAGCAGAAATATATCATCTTTGTCACTACAATTCCATCGCAAGAAGTTTCTGGTCTTTGTGTAAAGTAACTGAAGTGTTCAGTTTCACACCATCGAGGTACCATATTCAAATCCATTGTAATAATAACAATATCCAATATTAAACTTGTTAGAGAGAGAGAAAAGAAATAGAACTTAAACTGCTTTCGATCTTCTGACATATATGCAAATAAATTAGTGAATAGAGCTCCAGAGACTATTAAGACTGCTATACCTAATAAAACACCAACACTTGTTATAAGAGCAATAAAATAGTCAGTGAATAACATTCTAGATACACCTGATAACTCTATTCCTGCCTCTGTTGCAAATCCCAAGTTATCTTCGTTAATGTCTACCGGGTCTCCTTCTGATGAGGCCCAAATTTTTAACTGTAGAACAATATATAGCGAAATAATCAAGATGAAAGTAGAGATTCATAATGACATTGCAGAACTAGACTTACCATTATTGTGATGTCTTTAAGAACAGCTTCTATGAGTCCAATATCTGGTTGACATTGTAGTTCATCCAGAGTAATATTCAGTCGTAATAAATTAACTATTTCCAGTTGGACTGGTTCATTTTCAGCTGTTTTTGGTGTGAGGGGACGTCTCAATTGTTTTGATAATGCTATACCACTACCAGGAATGATGAAGAAGCTGAACAACTCGTTAAACAGCTGTAATTGTAGTTTAGAAAGCTGTAATGGGCTTATAATATTAAAGACACTGGAACTACTCCAACCAATTAAAAACTGTATTTCCTGAGATGTCTTGTTATCACGTACTCCATCATCACACAAACGAAGATCATCAGGGAACTGTACTGTATATAGTACATTTATTAGTACCGTTGAGGCAAATTCTCCCACAGCATAAAATGCTTGTTGTAATTCATAAATGCTTTTGTTGTTTGTAACTATTCCATTTTTCAGCGGGACATATAAATTAAAACAGTTGTTTCTTGGGTAGAGTACGATACATCTTCCAAATGCTGGCTGACTTTTCACTTGAGTAGAGGTTATTAGAACTAATAGAGTGGCGATTGTTATTGCGTTCATTTTCCCGAGCAGTAAATGAGCAAATGAAATATGCAAAGTGTATATAATAGCTGTTTTCAGAGGAACTGTAGTAATCCTACCATATATAGTATGATTAATATAGTAGTAATTACACAGGAATGAAATATTTAATACAAAACATAAATAGTGTAAAATTATACGTTCCTTATACCTTCCTTTCTGTTTGAAACTATTACTTAACTATTTATTAACTACTTTGTTCCAGTTTCCTACAGAAGACGTACCCACAACAAAATTAATGTCAGTCATTAATTCTCTTCGTGGTCCTCCATCAGATAACTCAATGAAGTGCAGTAAAAACACTGATATCATAACAGATCAATCATTAGATATAGACGTCTTGAAACCTCCCGTTTCATTTGTGTCACCTTTGACAAATGTGACACAAATGAAACACGAGGTCACTGGTGATAGTTTATCACAATGTAGATATTATAAAGTAATGTGGTAAGTGATTATAACACTTTTATTTTTATTAGTATTATTATTATTTTTATTTTTATCAGGTGTAAGATGTCGAAGAAGAAACACAAGATTTGGGAAGGAGATGGTAAGAATAATTATGATTACTATGAATGGACTAATTATTATTTAGCTGTACTGGAGACAAAAGGAAGAACTGTTATTTTAAAAGATATGGATGGTAGAGAGTGAGTTTTATCCTAAACTATGAGTACATTATTAGTATATTATTATATAGTATTGGTAAAACTACAGGATATAGATCATCAGAACTAGCTGGTTTAGTAGAAGGTAGTACATTATATATAGGAGGAAAGGAGATTGAGGTTATCAGTATATATATATGACATGTTGACTTGTAAATATAGTCACAATTATACTAGATAATGAGTGTTATTAGTGATGATGAGTGGAGCTCAGGAAGATGTTTTCTAGAATCTACCAGTGGTACCTCTACTAATATAATAACTAAAAATAATGTAACATTAAATAAAGGATTTGTTAATCCTTTAAAAAATAAGAGTCAATCAGAAATACCAAGTCACATGGTGAGTATAGTTCAATATGATTGGACGATAATTTATTAAATATAAAATAGACGATATATAAACCACGGCATGATCCAACTGGTGTTAATGCACTTGTAATGCCTAAACCAAATTCTAAACATCAGGTAAATGAAGAGATAACTTCACATCATAACTAACTTATAATCCTCTTTAGCTTCATTATAATACCAATGGTCTTCCTTATGTTGAAGTAGTAGTTGATCCGAGACTAACATCTCATTTGAGACCTCATCAGAAAGAAGGTGTTATATTTTTATATGAGTGTGTAATGGACATGAAAGATTATCAGGGACAAGGTGTAATATTAGCGTAAGTCAACTGTATCTCAGAATGTAATATTATAATCATTATAGTGATGAAATGGGTTTAGGAAAGAGTTTACAATGTATCACTTTAGTATGGTGAGTTATGTGTAGTAACTAAGTGGGTAGTGTATTGGTATGTGTGTAGGACGTTATTAAAACAAGGGCCATATGGTGGTAAACCAGTTGTAAGAAGAGTTGTTATAGTAACTCCTGGTAGTTTAGTGAAGGTAAATATGTACTGCATTACAAGTAAATAGTAATTATGTTGATGTTGATGTTAGAATTGGCAAAAAGAGTTTCAGAAATGGTTGGGATATGAGAGGGTAAAAGTATTTGCAGCATCAACAGATAATAGACCAGAGGTAGACTAACTGTATATATGATATGTATATAATATCATAATATTAATATCTAGGACTTTGTGAAGTCTCCAGTGTATCCTGTACTCCTAATAAGTTATGAATTATTCATGAGATGTTATGAAGAGTTACACAAAATTCATTTTGATATCATTATTTGTGATGAAGGTCACAGACTAAAGAATGCAGCTATTAAAACATCATCAGTAAGATAATAATACAATATTAGTAATTAATGTGATATTGTATTATTATATTAGATGTTGTCCAGTCTAACAACTATGAAGAGAATAGTATTAAGTGGTACCCCAATACAGGTTATATATACATTATAATAATTATCATCATTAACATTTTATCATAGAATGATCTACTGGAGTTTCATGCTATAGTAGAGTTTTGTAATCCTGGAGTATTAGGTATTATAATACTACATATTAATACTATATGTAATATTTGTTTATTAGGATCAATATCTACATTTAAAAAGGTGTTTGAAGAGCCTATAGTACGCTCTCGACAACCCGATGCTACCCAAGAGGAGAAGTATACTGGTGAAAGAAGAGCTGAAGAGGTACTAAGTACAATATGTCATTAGTTTACTAATCATATTCTTAAATAGCTAACAAGACTGACATCTTTATTTTGTCTGCGAAGAACACAAGAAATTAATAACCAATATTTACCTACAAAAGGTTGTGAGTTAATAACTAGTAGTTTGACATGCTTACCTGTTTTCATACAGTCGAAAATATAATTTTCTGTCGTCCTTCATCTCTACAACTTGTTCTGTATCGTAAACTGCTCTCTTCACGTGTTGTGCAGTCATGTCTAACACATAGCAATGGTAATAATGAATCTTCACCTCATTTGGTATGCATAGGAGCTTTAAAGAAACTATGTAATAGTCCTTCACTGATATATGATGCAGCCAGTAACGACAGTAATCAGGTAGGTAGTTATTTGTATAGATATTCTTGTAATGATATAGGAATTCTAATAGGTCATGTTGTATAATGGAATAAAGGAATGTTTCCCTGAAGATTATCATACTGACATATGTTATGTTGAACACTCTGGTAAACTATGGGTACTGGCTGCTATGTTAGAATACCTACATGTTAATGATCAAAACAAGATTGTACTCATATCTAACTATACTCAAGTGAGCTAGTCATGATCTAATCACTTGTTGCCATCGTTACTACTACATACTCACTTGTTACAATTCTCTATAATTTCATATTCGCTAGTGCACATTATTATACACAATACTGACTTGTCATGATTACTATTGTTATACACAATACTAACATACCATGCATTGTTTGTATAAGATGGTAAACAGTAATCTTGGCAACAAGCAACTGATAATTAATAATTAATAATAAACAATTGATAGTAACCATAGTAACAAACAATAATAACAGTAGACTCTTGTTACCATGGTTACCATATATTCACAGACACTAGATATACTACAGAAACTATGTCAAACATTTGAGTACAGTTATCTGAGATTAGATGGACAAACACCTTCTACTAAACGACAACAATTAGTAGACAAATTTAACAGGCAAACTTCCAAAGAATGTAAGCACTTCATTAATAATAATTATTATTAGCATTAGGTGGCATTTGTCTTTAACACATACTGCACTATATATTTATATTATTAATCATACAATATACCTGTAAAAAAAAAACACATGTGGATCTCAACAAAGGAATGGAAGAGATAACATCAAGAAGGAAACCGACAACAACACAAATTGAAGTTAGAAGAGTCAGAGCTGCAAAGACAATAGCGTAAGAGACTGCCATTGGACATGTCACTGTAAAAATAGCATTTTAAATCTCAAAAATGCAACCTACTACCATCACCACAGAAGTATATAACTGCTCAGTGCTAATGCTCACTTTCAATGGCCTGCATTCACCCCATTAATTAATATTATTATACTAATCTCATTATTACAGTTGTGTTTCTATTGAGTAGTAAGGCAGGAGGTGTTGGATTGAATCTAACAGGTGCTACACACTTAATATTATATGATATAGATTGGAATCCAGCCAATGATTCACAGGTAGGTACATCTCAATAGTGTTTGGATACATTAATTCCTGTACTACCATAGGCAATGGCCAGGGTATGGAGAGATGGACAGACAAACAAAGTCCATATATATAGACTACTAACCACAGTAAATTGGGATTAGTTTACTATGAGTAAAATTACTATTAGAATTATGTAGGGTACAATTGAGGAAAAAATATTTCAACGACAAGTGAGTAAACAGGTTTTAAGTAATGTAGTGGACAAAGGAACAGGAAAAACAAGTCAATTTACAACAGAAGAATTAAAGGTGATATAACCATACCTGCCACTCATAATCTGTATTTATCTGTCATTTGGTAGGATCTCTTCTCTTTACATGATTCCAATACATGTTTAACTCATGAACAGTTAGACTGTAATTGTAATGGTTTACAACAGGTACTGAACACAATCAGAATATATCTCTATATATTCTAATTGTATAGGTTATGGAACCAGAGGAAGACAAAGAAAATAATGTTTCTAGATCATGTTCCCTAGGGAGAGATAAAGAACAAACAGTATGATTACATAATATGATGTAATATTACATCATAACTCACTTTTAATAACAGAAGAACCTGTCCATTGATCAATTAGAGGAATGGAGACATTATACATTTCCATTATCCAGTCATCTCATTAAGGTATTTAGTAATTTATAAAAGTATTTATTAAAATAATTATATTTCAGGACAAGGCGTTAATACATGCATCAGATAATATCACATTTATAATGCAAAATCAGATTACCACTAAACTCTCAGAAGATTAACAGTACTAAACATTATCTGAACTATTATTCACACAAATCATTTATCGTATATTATTATTAGCACAATTAACACAATATAGAACTACTATCATAATTAAAAGGGGTGAGTATTAATGAGAATCAATAGTAATGATGATAATTAAAGAGGTAAGTGTAATATGAAGATATATGATTGATATAACACTGGTTATTAGGGTATACCTATTATTTAATAAGTAATGGTGGTTTCATTTCATCTTCTCTTTCTAACACGTCTTCTCTATTTTAAAAGATCAGATAATAACAATTTATTTATTATTATACTCACATTCTTAATACTATCACCACTGAAGGTATCGGATTGAGGATGACCATTGGTACTGGAATCAGTCTCAACCTATATTAACATACTAGGGTCTTCAATGTGACATTAAAATTACTATCATGAATCAAATGAGTTTAGTGTATAGTAAGGTGTAAATGAGTAGTCACAATATTAC
Source organism: Petrosia ficiformis (assembly GCA_947044365.1). Taxonomy (NCBI): domain Eukaryota; kingdom Metazoa; phylum Porifera; class Demospongiae; order Haplosclerida; family Petrosiidae; genus Petrosia; species Petrosia ficiformis. The sequence goes on from OX345652.1 coordinate 90,759, forward strand.
ATAAATTACTAATTAATACCTTGGGTTTCTTTGTTGATGTGGATTCCTCCTGTAATAAAATAATAATTATATAATAATTATAATAACAATTAATTCACTTCTAATCCCCCAGAGTCTGCCTCCAGTATAATCTGTTGAATACCTCTACTAGATTATAATATCATTATCATAATATATTATACATATAATTACAGTATACCGTTTTCTTGGACTGCTCCTAACAGGCACAGGCATTTTCTGTTTAGCATCATCCTATCATTATACAATAATTTATGAATAATTCATGAATTATATACACCTCTTCATTATTTCTTTCTTCTTGTAATACTTTCCTTTTAGCATTTCTAATCAAAATTAATAATAATTAACATACCACATAAATGATATCATACTTCTTTGATGGTTTTTGTACAACAGCTGGAGTTGAGGTTGTCATAGGTGACTAACGATTAAAATGATAATCACATTATCAGCATGAGATAATCACATGACACCTTACTTGTTTAATTCTGAAAGGAAGTTTAGTTTGTTTCTTCTTCGGACTTCCTTTAGTCTTTCTACTGGTAATAATTATTAATAATAATAATAATTTATTATTTATAATATTACCTAGTAACAGGTGAGGTGACATTAGCTGTAGTTCGCTACAAATATAACTTATGATATAATTATAATAATGATTACTATATATACCTTTCTCTTCACTGGAGAAGGTGTCAACTAATATATATATAATAATACATGTATGTATATAATTATTATTAGTATAATTACCTCGATGTCTGAAGTAATTTCATTGAAACTAATACTATCATTCATAGAATCACTTTTAATCTTCTTAGATGGACGGCCTCTACACATACATACAATAATTAATGTAATGATTATAATAGCGATTATAATAGTGATTAATCTAATTATAATCACTATTATAAGTCACTATTATAATAGTTATTACAGTACTATCACACAAAACACACATAATAATTTTATATAATATACTATATAATTATAGTGATTATAGTAATACCTCTTTTTTGGTGTACCACTAGATGGACTTTTAAATACTGCCTCGTTCTTACTTCCCTATTGAATGTTATAACATGTAATACCACATGACAAACATGTGACAAATGTACCTTTTCCGGGAATATTACATAATCTGGAGGCAAGTATTTTACATCATTAGGTGTAGCTTCCTAAACCAGTTTATGAAACAGGTTTTTTATGAAATCACAAAGTAATCCTAACCTTTCCTCTGCTCTTAAATAATACCTTTGGTAGGACAACTTTACCAGGGAAATCCCCTAAAGACACACTGCTAATCTGTATAAACATGGAATCCCCATAAAAATATATAATTAGTCCCATTACCAAGGGAAATACCCTTATGTATATGATATAATGAAGGGATTTCCTAATGAATCTCTTTAAGATACACTACTAAAGAGGGTGGTGATGTCTCACCTTATCAGTAAGAATTCCCATAGCCAAGTCACAAACAGCATATATATTCTGAATATATGATATTATAATTATATAATATCATTATTATATACTTACTTTATTAATTTCCATATTATTTGGTTCTTCAGCATCTACTGTCTGTTTAATAGTTTCAAACATCTTTCTTAAAAACTCATAATTATCACATTTAAGTATCAGAGGTTCCAGAAAGAACCACAGACAACTAAAAATATATGTATTAGTACTTGTATCACACACTGTACATGTACATGTATATAAACTCACTCTCTAAATATATTCAATATTTTCGTATTAGTTCTAGTGAATGACTTATGATGTGATAACAGATATACAATATATGGTAGTGAATATTCTGGTAATAAGTGAACACTTGTATCTGAAAAAATAATTAATAGTAATACATGTATTAAAATGATCCATCTTTCTATTTATCCATCCATGAAGGGCTTACAACAGCCACACACTGGACACAGTTATATCAATATCTATTACACATGTACCTACCTGATGATGTAGTGAGTTGTGACTGTTTCTTGTAATATTCTCTTCTACATTGGATATTACTAGACAACATTGTTCTAATCTAAAAATATATTAATATATTAAATTATTAATACATCATGACAGCAATACTAACTCTTGTCTTAGCTTCCTTTTCAATTTCTACTCCAGCCAAACAAAATATAGCAATGTATTTTAAAGGTAAAGACAGATGTCTGACTCCATGATGTAGTTTAGTAAGAAATATCTCCCTGACTTCATCACATTGGTCCTAGAGATAAACAAATTAGCATCGATCAGTATTGTAGTAATTACTATACTTGAGCTGTGGTAGAGAGTAACTGAAATTGGTCCATTGTTATATAATCACTACAACCATATCTACTGAGCTTCAAGAGTCCTGAAGCAGCTGTTAATCTCATATACGATTGATCTGATAGGCTAAGAATAAGAACAATATAACACACACACACACACACACACACACATTCATTTACCTGATGTGTCCTTTTTGTTGTAAATCTCCATCACTATTGAGTATTTCCACTAACAATGTCAGAACAGATCGACAATGTGACATTCTATCTCTCTTCTTTGGAGAATAGCCAATAACCCATGACACAAGTATTTTAATACCAGCAATCTAAAATAGATATATAATATAGAAGGATGGTTGGATAGATAGAGATATCACTTTTAGTTTAGTGTGCTCAGACACTTCATCCCATGAACACCATAGTTCATCATTAGTAATATCTGGTTCATTCTGTATTGTGTTGTATTATAAATAAAAATTAATATATTAACATATTTTGTACCTTGTCCAATACTAGAATCTCATCAACTATAAATTTATAAATTATCTTTTTATATTGAGTGTTAAATATATCAGGATACAGTCTGGCTACTTGTGATAGTGAAACAAGTATTGTGTGAAGTTGAGGATTATCTAATTGTAGACCTGATATGAAACCCTAAAGATGAGATGAGAAAGAGATAACATATTTTGTTTCTTGTAATTACCATACAGTACATTGAACAGTCTTTCTACAGTTGAAGTTTCACTATACACCGTGTTGATACATTTCATAGAATATTTGGCAATTTTAGGAGATCCTTTCATGGCTAACTGATGTAATATTTGCTGTAGACAACTATAACATAATAATTACATATTATATAAATTATATACTCAATAATTATCATTACCCAGCAATACTTGAGAACTTGTCAATCGGTTTACCAATATTAATAAGAGTATGTAGACAATCTTGTACTATACCAACATATGTAATATTATGTACATGTATGTATGTATGTATGTACATGTATGTATATATGTATGTATGTATGTATGTATAATTATAATTTTCTTCTGACCTATTTGATGATCTTTGTGTCTTAATATGCTTAGTAGATCAGTTAATACATCTTCCTGTTCAAACCAAGTAGACTCTTGACTAGATATAATCTATCGGATAGATAGATAGATATACAAAATAGATAGATAGAAGATACCTTCACTAAGGTCAGTGCTTTCTTGCACCTTTCCTGTTCTTCATCTTCTAATTCTTCACTATGACTCAGTGTTGCCACACATATTTCTTTTGTAACTCTCCCAACTAACTCCTTCACAACAACATCATCCAAAAGAACAGGACAACACATGTCTAAAAGGGATTTAACAGTTTCCATGACAACAGGACGAGAGCTGAACTTGCTTAACACATCACCCTAAGAAATAATGTTCATTATATATTCATTGAAATGAAATATAATTTAAACAGTCATGAATAGTTAAATAAGATAATACAGACCTTTGCTTTGGTGATCTCATCATAACGATTATTAATATTAACACAATCACTCATATAGTGTTGAAGATTAATATCTTGTAGCATAGATACTAACTCTCTCAAATGGTCACATGATTTTGTAGGATCTGGTAAACAAGCTAACAGAAATATCCCTCAGTTACTATTAGCATATCTTATTAATCATACTGACTGTTTATCATAATAGTTTTAGTTAGTAATAATTTCTTCTTCTCTTCCTCCTACAGAAGACACACACATACAATAAATGTGTATTTATATTATACACACACTACCTTTAACTCAGTATCACAATGAATACTAATCAGATCTTGTACATGTTGTCTCAGCCTGATATAAGATAGATACATGTACATAAATAGACAGATATAAAATATATATATATACCTTTTTCTATTTCTAAGTATTTCATTCAATGCTCTGGTAATAATGATAATACGTTACCATAGCAACCTATATAATAACTAACTTGATAGCATTATCATCCAATATAGAGAACACAGTAATAAGTCTGTCCACCTTAGCTTTAGGTAATAGTGTAACAGGTACAACACAACTTAAGATACATCGAGATATACATAACCTTCAAAAAACACACACCCATTAATAACTATAGTGCATCATTACAAGCCACACCCACTAATTATAACTTACCTGTCTTCTGGAGTTGTTAAATAAAAACAATGAAATAGTTTATTTGGTATCCATTGAATTCTGTCATAGTCAGTTTGATCAAGAGTCTCATCATCACTATATACAAGAGAATAAATAAATATAATAATAATTATATTATCCTAATACCTTGACATTACTTTACGATATAGTCTAGCTAAATTCGTCATTGCTTCCTTTCGTACTATCCACTAAAGTAAATAAAATGATAATAACTTCATTAAAATTATTATTAATAATTCATACCTTTTTGTCTCTCATTCGCTCTTGTACACCCAACAGTAGCTATGTAATAGATCACATGACTGTCATATGATTAACACATGGTAACAAACCTTATTAGATACACATGTCAAATTTTCAGAGGCAATTTCACAAATAGTCTTCACTGCTTCCAGTCTAACCTTTTCATCCATATCTTGTGATCTCTCTAGTAACTTCTCTGATATCAATGTATATATGTATGTTATATGTATGTGTGTATGTATAATATGTATGTATGTATGTATGTATGTATGTATATGTGGTGATTGTATGACTAAATGTAGACAGTGATGGGCATTAAATAGAAATATCATGTTTTCCTGTTACTGACCTGATATCACTTCTGTGGTGAGTTCATGATATACTATAAAATATTTCGAGAACTTCACACATTCTGAACGAACTAATGGACTAACATCTTGATATCTGAAATATAAGATTGACAATGTACACACACAGCTAGGTATAGTACTAGAGATATGCATGAACATGTATGTATGTGTGTACATGTACCTTCCCAGGAAACAGTACCATAAGGGTTTGTATTCAATAAAGAGATTAGAATCTTTGGCTGAAAACATTCTTGCTAGTAATCTTGTAACTTCCAGTCTCTCCTGAATGTCAGTGGTCTACATACAGACATTAATGTATACATTATATGTACATAATACATCACTCGTATATGTACATGTACATAATACATCACTTGTATATGTACATGTACATAATACATCACTTGTATATGTACATGTACATGATACATCACTTGTATATGTACATGTACATAACTACATCACTTGTATATGTACATGTACATAATACATCACTTGTATATGTACATGTACATAATACATCACTTGTATATGTACATGTACATGATACATCACTTGTATATGTACATGTACATAACTACATCACTTGTATATGTACATGTACATAGTTTGCATTACATGTGCTATACAAGCATGACCATCTACAATGCATTTACATATTTCAGCTCATACCTTAAGTTTTATTTCAAGTTGTGGTAATACTGATAGTAATATTGAAGAGTCTATATTGTATAGAGCATGTATTAATTCATATAACTGATTTGATAATTCACTCTCTGAAGTCTCTTCAATAACAAGAACATTTGTAAAGAACTAAATAATTAAAATAATAATATAATAATAATAATAATAATAAGACTCACTGTTTGTATATATGGTTCAAGAGACATTGAAGCTTTTTTGATTAGTTGACAAGTGAATTCATATACTATAGGATTATCACTCTATGGAAGTAAGATATATATATATATATATACATAAATACATACATGTACATATAGATATATATATAAATACATACATGTACATATAGATGTGTATACATAAATACATACATGTACATATAGATGTGTATACATAAATACATACATGTACATATAGATACATGTACATATAGATACAGGTACATGTAGATACTAGATACATGTACGATATATATATATATATAGATACATATACATAAATACATACATGTACATATAGATACATGTACATGTAGATACTAGATACATGTACGATATATAGATACATGATTAACTAACTTTTTGTGGTTCTAATATATTAATTAGAATAGTATCAATTATTGCTGTAGATAAATGTTCACCCTCCTGAACTATACCAATTAATATATCCATTAGATACATGTGAACCTTTGTAGACTGGTCATGACTGGATAAGTATACATGTACATGTACAGGGCATGCATATATACATGTGTACATACACATATATTATATACATACACATATATTATATAACATACATATACAACACTTACTTGACAATACTCAACACTTTACTAAATAATTCAGCTAGTGTGTCTTGAGCATCAATATTCAAACAAATTGTGAAAACTTTCAACGTCGCAAGTTGCTAATTAATAAATATCAATTGATATAAAATTAAAACTTGATTACCAACCTCAAGGAGTGAGAAACTCCAATTAAACAATGGATTAGAGGGGCTCTCTAGTGCATACAACTGATCAATAAACAATGAGAAAACATCCTAATAAATAAAGAGTAAAATATTGATAAGTTCTATTTAATGCCCATCACTGTCGTCATAAAATCACCACATACATACACACATACATATAGACGTATAGTTCCAGATTATACCTTCATTTGGTTTTCAGTAAATGGTGGATCAGGATAATACAGTCGTAACAAATTCACTAACACACACGCTGATAACAGCTGCACTTCTTTTCTCTTATGATGAGCTATAGCAACACTTGACAACACCACAGCTAAACTTGTTAACTGAGAAGAGTAAGTATCTTCTAGTTCATCACATTCTTCAACATACTTCAGACAAGCCTGAGTTGTGTACAGAAAGTAGAGGTAAGTATCATATCTATCATATGACTAAACATCTTTGCTCACCTTTAATCTTTTAATAAGCTCGTCTGCATTGACTTTCGGGCTTATTTCTTTAAATGGCAAACTCTTAATCGTTTTCTTCGGCATTTTTGGTACAGAGACACTCACACACCTTCCAACCCAACCTCTGAAAATTTTGGCGGGTAAAGTAAGTATGCCCCTGCCCCTGTATTAATTAGTTATTATAATTATGCAATAATTAAAATTAATTCATCAATAATTAAGCCAGACCAACTATATATAATCTTAATATTATATAATTATTATATAACAACAATAAGAATAATAATAATAATATCAAAAATAATTATTTCTATAGTAGAATACTCAACTAATACTACATAATTAATTAACCAGCCCCACCCCCAACTTTTCTCCTCCTTTGTTAACCATGAGGTTGGTGATATTGAATGATTATAATAAAGCCAGTGAATGGGCTGCTAAATATGTTAGAAACAAGATACTATCATTTAAACCTGGACCAGATAAATACTTTGTACTGGGTCTCCCAACAGGTAGACTGAATAGTAGTTTGACTGTTGTCTATAGCATGTATGATATATTTTACACAGGTAGTACACCATTAGGAATGTATAGAAAATTAATTGAATATCATAAAACCGGTCTCCTCTCATTCAAGTATGTTATTACATTCAATATGGATGAATATGTTGGGCTACCAGAATCACATCCCGAGAGTTATCATGCATATATGTGGGAGAATTTCTTCAGACATATTGATATTGAAGCACGTAATGTTCATATACTGAATGGTAATGCTCAGGATCTTGTTAAAGAATGTGAGGAATATGAGAAGAAGATCAAAGCAGCTGGAGGTGTGGAGCTCTTTATTGGAGGTAAGCTTGCATATTGTGCAGGTATGTTTTGCAAACTACAGCCATACCTATATTTTTGGTTACTAATTGTGATTGGTCCTGGGCTAACAATACCAATATTCATACATAATTATATTGCATACATATTCAGGTATTGGTCCTGATGGTCATATTGCTTTTAATGAACCTGGGTCGTCGTTACAATCAAGAACTCGTATTAAAACACTTGCTGTTGATACAATACAAGCTAATTCTAGGTTTTTTGGAGGTGATGTTAGTAAAGTACCAAAGGGTGCACTTACTGTTGGAGTAGGTACTGTCATGGATGCAAAAGAGGTAACAGACATACAGAGAGACAGACATTTCTTTATAACACTTGTAACTGTAAACATCATTTTCAATGCAAAAACAAAATTGTTGAAATACCTATATGGCTACATGTAGCAATAACAAAAAAACCCTTTTACAAAGTATATACATATAGTCATCTCTATTACAAAATAACTGCAATGTTTTCTGGCAAGGAAAATTAGGTTTGGTGAAATATAAAATGAAGTTAGTTGTGAGTGTTGTTTGCAGGATAACGAAATATGACTAGAAAATAATTCTATACAATATTGTTATTTTGTCAAAAGCATGATCATCTATAATCAATCTATGAGTTATTTTAATAATTTTGCTTTAATGAACTGGAGGTACGCTACATGTAATAAAGAGACATACATGTTATCATTATTTGACAGGTAATGATAATAATAACAGGAGCTCACAAATCGTTTGCACTATATAAGGCAATAGAGGATGGAATTAGTCACATGTGGACTGTCTCTGCTTTTCAAATGCATCCAAAATGTATATTTGTATGTGATGAAGATGCTACACTCGAGCTTAGAGTTAAGACTGTCAAATATTTCAAAGGATTAATGGATGTTCATAATCAGTTAGTACAAGACTTAGATATCTCGGAAACTGACTAATAATATTAAAATTACATGTTTGTGAATTAGCAATAATTTAATAACACATTTCTGAACTACCACAATTTAATAATTATATATAATTATATTAAATATTAATCTTGATTAGTTGCATTAAATTGTTATTTTATTATGGGTATAAACACCATTCTCTTCTGTTTCACTTCAAGGAAGACAAGGTTGTGGTATTTGTTGTTGATCCAGAGTCAGTTGTAGATAACGACACGCTAATCCTCTCGGTACACAATGATGTTCCTGGACTACCAGCACCTATTATTTAGTAACTGTTTATTTACAAGCTAGTGTTAATTATTATAACTCACAGACACATCCCCTCAGCATTAACTGGATCAGCAACCATTCTAGCTGGACAAGGTACACAAAAAGCGCTTCCAAAAGTATTAATACACTGACTGTCCATATCACAAGTCCCAGGAAATTCACATTCATTAATGAGAATAAGAGGTAATATTTGTAATGCATCTCAAATCTCATTACATCATTGTGTACTGGAAAGTATATATATAATTATTATTTTCAAAATATAACAATAAACATGATTAATATAGTACAACAGCTTTTATACATGAAAAACTGCATGCATATATTAACAAACTTCACCTAATTCACAATTAGATCCTGTTAAACCTGAATTACATACACAAGCACCGCTTTGACATGTTCCTCCAAATTGACAGTCTCCATCTACTGAACATGTGGCCAGAGTGTCAATGCTACAGTATAGAATAATATAATAACTGCATTTTATTCTACAGTACTTTCTCCTCACATGCAGATGAGAGACACAGTACAATTATTATCAACAATTTCAGCATTATGCTAAATATTTATTATTAGACTTTAATCGGCGCGTTGCGGCGCGGCTTCGTTAAAGTGGGTGGGGCTAACTACGCGAGACTAGACTAAAGAGTAAAGAGGAGTTATGAAAGTTATCTTGGTAACAGGAGGTACTGGACTAGTAGGGAGAGCTCTAGAGGAGGCAGTATCACGTGATCCATCACCAGAAGAAAGATGGATATTCCTCTCTTCTAAAGATGGTGATCTTAGGTGTGATTCATACACATTAGTTTTGTACACAGAACCCGACTAGTGTCACACTCGTACACACTATGTTACCTGATTTCCGTAGGTCATATTGGTATTTGCACACCGTTTTTTCATTGATGTGCTCCTGTCATTATACTAATTAGTGATAAATGACAAACAATATTAGAGTCATTGGATCATCAGATGGTGATACAATATATATAATAGTCACACAACCTCATTTGATTAATTAATACCACATCAAAATAGTAATTGTATCCAATCTTGATCTCATCTCAAACACTATAAATTGTATTTATAATTATGTATAATATTACGTATAAGCATATAATTGTATATACATGATATAGTGACATGATATCAACTCGATCTTTATTTGACAAATATAAACCTACCCATGTGATTCATCTAGCTGCAATGGTTGGTGGTCTCTTCAAAAATATGAAATATCAGGTGGATTTTTTGGTATGTTCCTGAACCATTTCTCAACAACAAAATATATTTAAATATTTTTACATTTAGCGAACCAATTTACTAATAAATGATTGTGTATTACACTGCTGCTGTGAATATAAGGTGAGTTATTAATACCTGTAGTATCACTATAACTATGAACAGTGTGTATTGATAGGTAGAAAAATGTGTCTCCTGTTTATCCACATGTGTATTTCCTGATAAGACCACATATCCAATAGATGAGAGTATGGTAAGCACAATTAATATTTAGAATATTATTATATATTAATATTAATAGGTTCATAATGGACCACCTCATTCATCAAATTTTGGATATTCTTATGCCAAAAGAATGATTGATATTCAAAACAGGTTCTCTTTACCTTCTTTGTCATATCTTTATATTCAACATCAATTCACCATATCTGTAGTGTGTATCTATCAGTCTTTACTCTTTGCCATTTTATAGTTGATAATGAATTGTACATTTCCCATTATATCATCAGTCTTGTATCTTTCCTTTCTTTCACAGAGCTTATCATGATCAGTATGGCTGTATGTTCACTAGTGTGATACCAACAAATATATATGGACCACATGATAACTTTAATCTTGAAGACAGTCATGTGATACCTGGACTCATTCACAAGTGCTACTTAGCAAAACGTATGTACATCAAACACAGTCTTCACACAAATACTAATAACACCACACACTATACACTCATTACTTAGTAAATGTCTACTTCTGACTAACTAACTAACTAACTTACACAAAGTTGAGGGTTTATATTGTCAATTGGAGACATGATTCTACTAATTACATTGTGTTAATACATGACTGTATGTATAGGACAGACATTTGTCTCATGAATATATAAAATTATAAAGCATTACAATTTACATATAGGATCTGGTGAATGTCTGGTTGTATTTGGATCAGGCAGGCCATTGCGACAGTTCATTTACTCTAAGGTTTTGTGTAATTATATTAAACATAATTATATAGCATTCAATTCTCAGGATTTAGCACGCTTATTCTTATGGGTTTTAAGACACTACACAGAGACCGATCCTATAATATTATCAGGTGTAATTATTATAACCTCATTAGTCATATAATTATATATTGATATATGTTTATAGTTGGTGAAGAACAAGAAGTCTCCATTGCTGATGTTGCTACATTCATTGTTGAAGCTATGGATTTCAAGGGAGAAATAATAGTAAGAAATGTTATAACATTGAAGTTAAACCATTGTAATCATGTATTAATACTATTACAATATAGTTTGATACAAGTAAACCTGATGGTCAGTTTAAGAAGACAGCCAACAATGCAAAATTAAGACATTATTTACCAGACTTTCAATTCACACCAATTCATACAGGTATATAATACATACTCAGTAATAGTATTAATATTATAATTACTAAATAATATTTTCTTGACATAGCCATTGATGAGACAGTAAAATGGTTTGTAGAGAACTATGATTCAGCAAGAAAGTAGAACTTAGTAATCTTATTTCAACTCCTAATTTAAATATAATGTGATGTGTGAATAAAAATTGATAAGTGATTGTCATAATGTCATCTTACTCATCTGTGATTTCTTATCTTGTACAAATTTTACATATAGTTATATATATATGTCATGACTTTTGACCCTGACATAACTATGATACATTCATCAAGATTTGTGAAGTACATATATCATATACACTTGTGCATTATCAGGACTATATACCTGATATAGCTAGCACATTGTATTACAACATGTACATTATATATAATAATATATGTATGCAGATTTGAACTCAAGAGCTGTTAATAGTGTTTGAAGTAATTTTTATATAGCAAATACATGTTATGTAACAAGTTAAACTCAAAAACATTATGCATTACAATGAGTCACACACTATATGGTTAGTAGAGAAATGATTATATTTTTATTGCAACCTCTGATGTACAAAACTCTAATTATCCACGTACTTGCCTACATCTTCAAATTTTACACACAAACATAGTACTATAGTGTACATAGTACAAACCACAAAGGGAAAGACCATGTATGAACCATGTAATCACATGCTCATCTGTTAATATAATTATTATTAACTACTATCCAGCCATGTTGATCATAATTCCTGTTGGTTTAATAGCAAGACTTATTGTGCTCTGTGTTAAAGCTTGTAGAGATGCAGATTGCTGTAACAAAAAAGAAGGAGAGGAGAGAGTACGTATACTCCCAAATAATTGAGTACCTCAACAGTATCCTGGTGTGACAGTCACCTCACAGCCTAAATCATCAGCTCCAAAACCACCTCCTGGTACTAACAGCACTCGTTCATCTACAAGTTACGTCCCTCTTCCACCTGCTAACAATGTTCCTCCACCACCTAAACATTTGTAGTTTGAAGTTCAATAATTTTATGAACAGAACAATTTGATTTATTGTGTATATACATATTTAGTTTTGTCTTTTCATTCTGTTGTTGTAAGTCAATTAATATTGTAACTTCATTACAATATTCATTGACCATCCACTGATAGATTTCATTGTCATTACTATATTTTCACTGATTGTACTGTTTGATATTCAAAACTAATTATACATTAACAAATAATAGTAATATCACTAATTGGTTTCAGATATTGCAGTTTGAATATCTTCATTATCTCTTCACTTTTCAGTAACCACATGTTATTAACATTTGCTTCTCCACTAGCAACTAACGAATCAATTAACTCTCTAATAACAGGAGACTGGGGGTCTATTAATGGAAGAACTATTTTCAAAGCCTCCGATATGTACTGCAATAGTTCAACTGGTTCTGTATACGAGTTGATCTTGTCCTCTTCAAACAGTATTGAACTAACATTGTCTTGCAGTCTATTTGGTTTATCATATTGTATATCAGCAAGATAGATTAGTAATTCAACAGCAGTTACTGGCTTTTCATTATATATAATAGGAATAGCAAGTATAAGCTTGTGAAGAGTAGACTGTTGACATAAATAGACATCTCTCTCTGTAGAAAAAATGTAAAATAGAATTTCTACACTGATAAGGGAACTCACCCTCTGGATTTGCTGATATATGATTAAGCATGTTTCTTATAGCACAACACATTGTATTCCTGACTCCTTCTTCAATATCTTGTAATAGAGTGACTACCATGAACCAAAACATAAAACCTTGGGGCTGAAGACTCTGATCATTAGCTGGTTTATCAATAGAAACTAGTACTGTCCAGTTCTGACCCAAGAAACCAGCAATAGATTCACGTACAGTATCAGGATGAGTCTCATTACACCATGTAATCATAATGGACAGTAACTGGTGTAAACTCTAATCAATACATATTTACATATTACTATTGTATAATGTTTATGAACAGACCTCCTTGTCATCGTTAATATCAAAGTGTTGCATGTATAATGTTATGAACTGCATCATAGAGATCTTCAACTCTTCTCTATTAAATATTACATATCATAATTTTATAATAATAATATTTTATACCTCAGGAATCCACCACATAGTGTTGAAACAGTGGTATGAAACAGATCTGATACAGATTCAATACACACAGTATTGTTAATCCACCTTTCCATAAGAATCGTCAACATCTTATAACACTATGTATATAACAAATGACATCATTAATTCACTGAAAAAATAAAATAACCTTGGTTAGTACAGTTGCAAGGAATAGTGGAAATTGTAATTTAATTGGTCATGTAGGTTATTATGGTAATTATAATCTAATAATATTAATTCAATATCCTTATGCTGTCTAATAGATATACAAAGAAGTGGAATAAGCATAAGCATTTTAATTGAGTCATTGCAGGTTTCCAAACCTTCTTTGTGCGTCTAATACGAGATATTAGGCATGATAATTGATTATAATCGGTACATATATCTTTTACGTATTTTAATATAATTGGTACAAAGTAGCTATGGTGTTAAATGTATTTATCCTAACAACCAACTAATTGATAAATTCTTACAACTGCACTAACCAATATATTTGTCTATTTTTGCAGTGCTACTAACACAACATTGTGACTATAACACATACATTAATGATTCCATTCTGAGCCATTTCTACACATAGTATGGCCAGTTTCTTCTCCTCTTCTTCATTCAGATCTCCTCTTATCACAACGTCCACAAGGGTTTTATATATTACATCAACTGAGTGGTGACATTTCCAACTATCAACTGTTATACTACTTATATCAAAATCTTTGAATAGAGGGATGGCAGCTTTCACGAATTCAAACTGACTTGAGGGTAACTCAAACGTGAGAGGTACACCTTGATACCCTCCAGAGGTCAGATCTTCCCGTGTTTCTTTCATTAGATTGAGGAGTTTAGAATGTTGCAAGGGTGACAGACATGGAGAGTTGACTTTGTTCAGTAATTGAGTCACACAGTCAAGATACTGTCCTCTAGTAATATGACAAGTGTTCTTCCTGTAGGAAAAGAAATATAAAATACTCAGAATATCATGATCAAACATACCTTGATCCAATGTAGTCTTTCTCCACAAGTCTACACAACATTAGAGACATTAAGTCCATTTCTACTTTTAACAAACTGCCTATTCCTTCTTGTAGTGGGGTGGCATGTCCTAATATGGATATTACCATTAGCATTAAGCCATGTAACTTGTTTTGATCATTAATAGAGAGTTCATCTATCAAAGAATGAAGAATATTAGAAAGGTTTGGAGAAGATAAAGTTGGAATAAGTGATTGAGATGCTAATACTCGACATTTCCAAATAGGAGAAGCTGCAGCTCTAAGTAAAACAAATGTATATAACATAACAAGACAATTATATTCATTATCATACTTAATAATAGGATCTTGAAAAGGAGCGAGGGAAAGAGGAGATTGTGTATCATCCAAAGGAGATGGGTAAAGACGAGATAATAAAAGAAGAACAGGAAACAGACTGAATAGAAGTAAAGATAGTCTGTTATTAAACGTATACGTATACACACTCACCTTTCACTGGAATCAGTCTCAACTGATTTTGTTATTGTACTCAAGAGAAAATTGTGAAGTGATGGAAAACGAGAGAAGAATTCTCGTGATGTCATCTTGTTCTCCAGTGATCTTTCATCTTGTACACGTTTTACACCAAATACTCTCACAATAAGAGCACTGAAAAGAAGAGTACAAGAATTACGTACCTAAGGAAAGAGATAGAATACTATTATAATAAAGAGCCGTCGGGACGGGACCCTCGCCTACGTGGCAAGGTAATACAAACTATAATTTCGAAATATAATATGCCAAAAGATTATAATTATCATTGCTCGTTTGTATGGTCATATAATAATGAGAATGTTTACTTCAGATTGTTTAGTTTGTGTATGAAACATATTAAGTTATAAAACCGTACTGGCATGTTAGTTTTTATAATAATATTATAATAGATATAGATATATATATATATATATATTTATATTTATATTTATATGTAAATTATATAAACTAACATGTCACTACTTATTACGATTATACTAGTCTCTTCCTTGTCTATACTATAAGTCTTACATTTTAGTCTCTGTATTATCTGAAAGAAGAAAGAAAGATCCTCAATTCGTCTTGTGAAATATTCCACAAAGACAGCATAGACAGGTCCTCAAAACTGCTGACTTTCAAGTAACGTGCACAGCACATGACTTTGAAAAATTGAAATAGGCGGAGTTTGAAAGTAATGGAGAATGCTTGGAGCCAGTACTCGATGTTGTAGCAACCACTACCCAAATTCTGTTTGCTTTTATGTAGTGCTTTGCTAGCGATAGTCATGATACAGGAGTAGTTATGTTTTGATGTGTTCAGATGCCTCCACGAGTCTTCTCAAGTCTGGAAACAGTAACCGTGAGTTATAAACATTGTGATAACTTTATAACCGAAAGGTTTAAGAAGAATTCCTACGTTATTTTTTTTCCTTGTATAATTTGAAGTCTACCAGTACCCCTTTTGAAATGTCAATGTTTTTATTTTTCCAGAAAAATTGCTAACACACACACACACACACACACACACACACACACACACACAGACACACAGACACACAGACACACAGACAAAACGATTACCGTACCCTTCCGCCTACGCTACGCGGCGAGGGTAATTATATTCATAGTACATGTACATGATTATATAAACAGTGAAAGTGAGTACATTTTTTGAAGCCACAGAAAGAGGAAATTGCTCATTTTTAAACATGTTGATCATAATCCCAGTTGGACTAATAGCAAGACTTGTTGTACTATGTATTAAAGGTGCTCAGAAAGCTTGTGAGAAAGCACAAGAGAGTTGTAATAAGGAAGATAATGAGGAAGATGAACCACTACTACAACCAGAGGAACAGCCTACTGAAGATGTGATAGTCACATCAGAACCTAAACACTCTGTTCCATCATCAGATCCTGATAATGACAGTGATCAATCATCTACGAGTTGAGTGTTGCTTCCACCTCATTACAACTCACCACTTTATAATAACATGTACATTATATATGTGTATGTATGATGCTACAATAGCACTCATAATAATTGATATTCTATTATAGTATTTGTACACTGTTACATGATATTTATACATACGGGCCAATAATTTGCTGTAAATCCTTTGATTGCAATCTGTAGACCTTCCGTTACATAAGGAATAACATACTCTCCAAGTTTAGTATCACGAAATAGTCCTCTTAGTATATTGAGAGCATGAACAGATGAAGGCTGTGGGACCAACTAGATGAAAGAATACATAAGCAAATAGAGTTTGTGTATGTATGTATGAATGCTTGCCTGAAATGACCCATCAGTGTCTGATTGAGTTGATGAAGAGTGAGATGAAGCAATACTAATTAACAATGACATCACATGTTTAAGATTAGCTCTATCAGTAAAGTTTGGTTCAGTTGTAAGTATAGCCTTTAGCAAAGGAAAGATTATGAGACAAAGGGAATATGAGAAATTACTAATTGATACCTGTATATAGAAAGGTAATCCAGCACTTCGTCTAGTTATTGATAATAATTGAGTCATGGAAGATGATTGAAGAGATTCTAACAGATCTTTTGTCCATTGCTTTGGTTTGGAGTTCAAGCTGGGATCATTAGTGGTCCACAAGTACTGACATAGTTTAGTGAATCCAACATATGCCATTTCAAAAGCTCCTCGATGTCTAGCCTCAGTGAGCTGCTTGATGAGAAGACCGCTAACTATATCAAACTAACAATGATAGGATAAAGAACATATCAGTCACATAGTACATACATATATACATATAGAAATGCTGACATACCTGGTCATGAGTCAATGACAATGATGAGTTTCCATTACACATGTCAATAATGGTTGATATTAGAAGGATAACTTCCTTCATACAACGCCAGCAACAAACTAAAACAGACTGAGCATTACCATGGTAACCTAAAGTCACCTGCATAATTATACATAAGTACTACATATGCATGTACATAATGTAAAAACACCTTTCTTTCGTCATCTAGTATTTCCTTCCCTTCCTTTTCTCTAGTTGGTAGGAACCCCTCTGGACTGCTGTTACAAACTACAGGAGATACCATTTCTCCAATTCTAACACAAGTCATCATGACATCATTCATGATTCCTTGCAATACCTCTGAACTGGTCCTGAAGTATAATATTAGTAATTTATCAATAACATGATAGTTATTACCTGAAGTTAATTTCTTCCCATACACCTCTAATGGATTGTATAATACCATACATAGGAGTATTAATTGAAGCATCAACAAGACTCCGCTCAGCACAAATCATATGGCGATTAACAACTGTCAATAAAGATTGAATTACTGATGTTGTGTCACATTCAGTTTCACTTTGGGAAGGAATACTTGCAATAGATGTCAGAAGGTTTGCAAAAGGTTTTAATAGACGTTTTATAAGGAACTGAATTAGACGATAGCCAGCAGAGCAGTCAGTAGATTTAGGACTTATTATCAGCTGATGACATTGTAAAACTAATAGTGATACAGCCTTAGACTCTTCCTGTAATTTAATAGGAGTCATGCTATAATCAATATGCAAAGAAAATGAGAGTACTATAATATATCAACTACATACACATAATTATATACAGACAAATATAACAGTGTGTTAATCTACACATATATATACACACAAATATAACAGTGTGTTAATCTACACATATATATACACAAATATAACAGTGTGTTAATATATATACACACAAATATAACAGTGTGTTAATCTACACATATATATACACACAAATATAACAGTGTGTTAATCTACACATATATATACACACAAATATAACAGTGTGTTAATCTACACATATATATACACACAAATATAACAGTGTATTAATATATAAACATACAATGTAAAAATGTAATGGTTTTTTAACCTTCAGTTAGTTACATGCATTTCAAATAAATTTTAGTTTTCCTGAGACCAAATCAATGCCAACGTGTTTTCCCTGCTAGTTAATATTTAGGTTTAATTTGATCTAGAACTATATTGTAAGTACATGACATGATAAAGCATAGTCAATACAGTGTATATAGCATAGTATTAGGTGTGCCATATTACATTACTTTACTCCAAAATAAGTAGTGTGTTGATGAATTTGTTGTCATCTGTTGTACTCCACAAATACCTTTGTCACTTTGTGAATTAATTATCCCAGGGTGTATACTATGGAATTTACTGTAATTATCTTTATATTGTTTTTGTTACTATGCTTTATTAAGTTGTAATATACTAGTCAATATAGATCAAGATCAAAAGAAATAATACTTACTTGTATAATTATATTAACTAGCAAGGAGTAATACATACAATTGAACTTGTGTAACCAAATGAGGGTGAAAATACCCACTACAATGTACTATTAACCTCTAATCCTAGCTTCTGAAGAGGTAGTTTGTCCATTATATTAAGAATTAGTATTCTGTTATCATCAAATGTGTCATATAATATATATACCAAACTCTTTCCCTCCTGATCTGATACTAGAGATGAGAATTCATATTCTTGAGATGTATCTAATATGATACTCATCAGATGAAGAAGAGAAAGAGCAAAATAGCGTCTCTGAAAACTGGATAATGGATGTAGAACTTGCAGACAATTACAAGATAATGTTTGTAAGAATTCCTATAAGATAATGTTATAGTAATAGCCAATGTGATCATAATGTTATATTACCTTATATCGTTTAATGTAGTCTTCCATTTTAAGATCATTAGATGTTTTAGTTTTTCTTTCTATTCGTAAATGATAATGAGTACTTTCACATATTCTGCTCAGAAGCTAAGAGATAGGCAGAGAGAATGTAGAACACCAGATATAATAAACATCGATTATTACATTCTGTACCTTCTTCATCGTATTAATGACTTGATTTCTAAACCCAGGTGATTGAGAATTCATATGTAATATTAAACAGTTAAGTATCACTGATAAGTTAACCAATGGAATCAATTCAGTGGACTTCTTTGACTCGCACAACAGCTGAAGAGCTGAGATCACTATCTGCAGTGATGAGAATAAATAAGATCATTAATACTCAAGTTTAGTTAATTTAATGTGAAAGCATGACCATGCATTGATATATGACATTATGTTGCTACCACAATGCTAACTTGTTTATCATTATGACAGACAGCTATATTCAATAGTCCAATGTAACTGTCCAGTGTTACACAATGTCCATTCACTATCGCATATCTGAGGCAAGCTAAACGAGCAGTCAGAATATCCGCACTATCACATGACAGATCATGTGATAGTTTCCCAATTGTTTGATTCAGGATATCTAAACTTTCAGAACATGTGCTTAAAACAATTGATAAGCAATACTGTGAAAGAAATATATACGTATATAATTAAGAATATACATTCGTATATCTGTTGTATTACACGTACCTGTTTAACATGCTGTTTGGCAAGAGTAGAACCCTCTAATATACAAGTAATTAAAGGAATTATCCATGTCTACAGAGAAACGCAACCGATATATAAACTAAACTACGAAACAAATCATAAAATCTAACTTGTTTCCAGACGTTTGTATCTCCTTTGATCTCTTGATAATGTTTAACAATCATTTCATTCCATAATTCACCAGCCTGAACAATAAAACAACATTTATAATGAAGATATCACTAAACCACACCTACTTTACAAGCCAGCATTTGATGCCCCATCGTGTCCATTATTTCATAAGGTAGGTTTGGCCACTCCATTAAAACTTCATTTACACTAATGTGAGGTACTAATGAAGCAAGCAAACTATACTTTCCACGTGTTGGAGAAGATAATGAAAGAAGTGGGCGTGACAGAGCAAGAAGATAGTCCTGTTCACCTTGAACTGAAATAATTACATAATTTTATATCGTAACCATATATGTACATATGTATGAGTACTAGTGTGTGTATGTACAACTATATGTGCCTCCCACCAAACCTTTTTCTCTCAAATGTAGATAAAGATTAATTAAGCTCTCAAAGATAATTTTACATTGTTGACGTATGCTCTAGAAAATGATACAATGAAGATATCATAACCTAAGTACACAAGTATATACACACCTCTACTGGGTCTTCCCATAGTGACCATATAAAATTTAATAATGTTGACACAATTCTACTGTTAGGACATAATTCTTCTCTTCTATTATCCATCATAGGAAGATTTACACATGTTCTGGTTATGATGAAATGAAAGTACACGTATAGTCATATACAACAGTATATATGTATGTATACCATTGTACATAAGTGTGTATGTATGTACTTATAATTATATATAATATGTGTTGTACTTAAGCACTGATGTCCACATAGCTAAGGTTTTTGAAGCCATATATCTGTGAGATGTCTCAGTGAACCTACAAACATATAAATGTAAACACATACGTATATACGTACCTATAATTCAGACAAATACACACATTGATACTTGGTTTCACTTACTGGTTCAATAATGAACAGAGAATTGGAAACAACTGAAACATGATGAGATCATTATTGATATTAACTGATACTAGTTGAGTTGGAGATAGTTTAGCAATAAGAGCATGACACAAAGCCAGTTGTGAAAACGAGTTATCAGATAGAGTGGAGAGCCATGTAGTATACAACTCTCGTATACGTATTTCAATAGATAATGGATAACATGTTGTCATAGTAACAACATATAACATAGCAACAGAAAGGAGTAGATCTCTTGGAAGGTGATTATCTGAAAATCAGAAATTACAGATACGTACATTTGTTATGTATGTATATGTATATACCATTCCGTAGGATGTCACTACAAACAGATAGAATGATGTTTAGTTGATGTATCAACCATTGACCACACCCACTCTCAGTTGACGAATCAATAGGCCATTTCAGATCTGACACTTGGACTTCATCTGTATATGACATATCATGTGGTATGTCACATGACTTGACAAGTTGTATAAGGATTGACGAACAATGATGTAATACATTCAATAGAACTTTAATTGTGGAAATGAACAATTCAAAATGTTCGGAATCAGATCTGTGTATACGTAGTGGAAAGTATAGAATGGAAATCAGCATTACACTACATAGCTAACCTGTTACATTGCTGGCTTTGTACAAGATTGATAAGTTGTTTTAAAACTTCAAAATATTAAGAGAAAAATATTTATAAAGCAAATACACACATATGTAATTACGTATATATACGTATGTGTTTAAATATAAAAACATGTATATATGTGTATATAACAAGATGATGACAGTATGGTAAGATAAAGGACTACATACATACCATATGGTATCATCTCTTTCATTACTCTTTCTCCTGGTGGATAATGTTCCATTAATGATTGTATATAATCAATACAATAAGTTTCATATAATAATTCATTTAAACGATTGACTATAGCATCATGAACTTCAATATCATAGTGACTCGTAGACAGTGTATCTAGACACCTATGTGTATATGTGTATGTGTGTAAATAACCAATTGTTATTATAATATATATATGGTCACCATGGTAATAATATTTTGGTCATAAGGCTTCAAAATGAAGTCACTAAAATTGATATTAATTATTGTTATAATCTGTACTCTACAGATTGTGCACACGTGCTCTGATAAAAAGCAACATCAAGATGATGATGTTCCAGACAAAATAGAACAACTTCCAACATCAACCAGTACATCAGAGAAGACAGAACAAGCAAATTCCCATATCTCAGTCCTCATTCTTACATCAATCTTCCCCGCTCATTTCTTTCCTCTACTGGCTATAGGAAAGGAACTCCTCACACGAGGTCATCGTGTAACAATGCTAGGTCCAACCCTTGAGAGGTACGAACACCTTCCACAATCAGCTGAGAAACAAGGGATCACATTTATCTCAGTTGGGTTAGAACCTTATTCGGAATATGAAAAACTGACTTCAGCAGGAAAACATGCCAATTCAAATATGTTAGTACTAATGTACAATCTCACACAACTCACAAAGGATGAGGAGAGTGTAAAAAACAATTACTTCATTAGAATGAGAAAAGCAGTTGATAATATGACACCGAGTGATTATGATTATTTCATATCAGATAATGCGGTAGCTACTATTTTATTTTACATTAAAAAAGTATGGAATACAGATCGTATTATGACAAACTTCTCTCCACTACCATTATTATATCCATTTGGAATGACTATGTGGTCCTATCCTCGATTTGGAACTCCATACACAGATGACATGAGTTTTACTGATAGATTATTAAACACAGCTTTATTTGCACCAATGGAATATCTAGCTATTACTATAGCCTTTAGATTTATGGTATTGGAAAAAGCACTTGAATCTGATGAAAGTTTTTATAACGGTCTCGGTGTTAAATATCCAATACTGTATAATACAGTATTTGGTTTTGATTGGCCAAGAGTAACACTACCTTTACAACACTATGTAGGACCAATTTTACCCTCATATCCTCCTCCGATTGATTCTACCCTCTCAAACTGGCTGAAGGAACGTCCACCAAAGTCAGTGATATATATAAGTATGGGTACATCTGCTGATGTGAGCTCTGAATTTGCTGCTGCGATTCTAAACCTCTCACAGAACTACTCATTAGTATGGTCATTGAGGGATAAAAACAAAGATGTTATACAAGGAATGGAAATAAACGAAGATGAAGTTTTTATATCACCTTGGGTATCTCAAATATCACTTTTACAACATCCCAGTATAGTATTGACAATAATGCATTGTGGTTTGGGTAGTGTGCAGGAAGCATTATATCATGCTGTTCCTGTTATATGTGTACCATGTGCATGGGAACAGTATGATGCATCCAAGCGACTCACATCACAGGGATTAGGAAAAGGCCTGTTACCTACTGAAGTGAATCCAGATGCATTAGCACAAGCTGTAGATCATGTAGTTATAAGTGAATCTATTCATCACCAAGTCACTAAGATCAGTCGAATATTGCAAGCTAGTGGAGGAGCAAAACGTGTGGCAGATCTTGTTGAGTTATATAATGACGTTGGTAGTGATCATGGGATACCAGCCTTTGTTCGTTATGACTGGAACTGGGTCCAATATTATAATGCGGATGTGTGGTTTGTGATACTGAGTGTGATTATAGTGATGGCATGGGGAATTAAGAAACTCTGCAAGTATTGTTGTTGTAGTCGAGCAACCAAGAAAACAAAAACAGAATAAAATGTTACTTTAATTATGTATGCCTCGTGTTTGGTGCAAATATCACATGACATAGCTGACATGTGACATCAGGATTAAATAGTGTAGTAATAATAATATTCACCTTGCAATATTTCTCTGAAGAGGATGTCGTGAAGTACACAATGAATGCATTTCCACAAGACATTTTATCATAGGTTTTGCATGTGTGCGTAGCGGGTATTCGTTTAACTGTGATGTTATCTGTAAAAAATATAAATATTTTATAAATGAATTAAAATTCATTGCACCTTTCTGACAAGTGATAATTGCATGGACGCATCTCTTGCAGATACTAAATTGTTGAATATTTCAAACACTAAATAAAAAAACAATTACAGTATAGTGATATTTATAGTATCGACAACATCTAAAATTCTATAATTATATACTAAAAACCTCCTGCATCATCTTGTAGAGACTTTCTCCATGTCTCTACTATCTGCTCAGAGAATACATGTATCTGCTTTCCTTTATTTTGTGACATTTTTCACATGTCTTCAAACCCCACCCCCTAATTTAAATAATTTACCATCAAATCATATACTGTAATTTGTATATATATTACACATTTTTATTATCTATGATGCAGTTTTGGGTCTTAATAGTTTTATTTTTGATGACATCGTGTTGTTTTGAAGTTGAATATTATGAAGATCCTACAAAATATAAATAATTATAACAATTAATAACAACTAATTATAATTCATAATTACTAATTTTAGTCTGGAGATTTGGGTATCTTTTTTGCGTAATCGTTCAGAGTAAGATCTTCGTATCTCATCTACCTGTGGTATACAGATATGTAATAATGACAATAATCTAGTAAGCCAGTTTATAACCAACTGGAATACCGACTACTTTCTGAGACTCACTTTATGTTTTGAATCTTCTGGAGTTATCAGACAAGAATGAGAATGTCTATGTCTCATCTCTTGTTGAGATTGTTTGAACTCCTAAAGATTAATAATAATGAAAGGATCTGAATTATAATTATATAGTATGTATTGAAACCTGTCTTTTAGAAATTGCCTGATGTAGTCTCTTCTGTTGATCCAATTCTTCCTGCTCTTTATTAAGATAGACACCATATTGTGTTAAATCCTAAATAATAAGTAGAATTATAATGTACTACATATATAAAGCGTCCTGTTTTACTACTGGGTTAATTTCAGAATCTGTTTCTGTTAGTCCTGTAGTCTCAGTCTCATCTTTCAAGTGACTGGTTTCATTCTCAGTCTTTACATGACGTCTTCTGAGATCTGTTATACAATCCCTCAAAGTACTATTAGCAAACTACAGAAAAAGACATTGATTAACTACATATAGAATAAATGATTTCTCTTTAGAAAAGACTTACTTCTTCTCTCTCCTTCATAATGTGTTCTCTTTTGACCTTATTAGCATCGACAAGTCTTTGTGATGATGAAAGAGGAAGTGGACATGATAATTTATCACATACTAATGACAGCAGTGAATGATACTGGTTAGAGAAAGAGAGAGAGAGAGAGAAAGTTATACATGTAATGGATAACCATGTACAGAAATATGTACTTACAGCAGTTTCACTTTGCGAAAGAGTTTCTTGTAAATCATTCATTCGCTGACTGTTAATTTGACTGCTCATCATCTCCACTTCACTTTCTTTATTTTTCTCAAGTTGTTCTCGTTTCATTGTTTCTTGTTTAATAATTTCTTCAGCTCTCATTTGTGAAATTTCTTGACGAAGTTTTGCAAGTTCTTTAAGTGCAGATTGATGAGATGGAACTGTGAAAATAGTAACAATAATTTTAACATTTATAGAAAAAAGAAACAAACCAGGTGGTTTACTAATCATCAAATCATTCATTTTCTTTCTCAAATCATTTATGGCATGTTGTTGACTATTTATAACTTTTTCATGATTCTCTCCAAGACATTGCTGACCAATAGAAACAAGAGAATTAGAAGGCACACCCACTTCTTCTACTTGTGATTTGTTAATTTGTGACGTCATCTCGTTTGAAAGTTCAAAAGTCTTTTGTTTCATCATCTCATCCCTGCCTTTCAGTTCTCCTTTCAACTGATTATACTCCTTGTTTAAATCAGTGATAATCATTTCATTCTGAGATAACTTCTCTTTCAGATCATCTACTTCTCTCTGATGAGCTACAGACATTGTCTCTAGTATAGCAATTAATATTATAACACCATCTTCTTTCTTGATATTCTTCACTCACCTAATCTATTACCAAAGCCTTCTTCTAATTCTTTAATCTTCTCTTCATTTTCAAACGCATGTTGCCTCTCTTTCTCTGAACGTTCATTAGCAGATGTTAATTGTCTCCTAAAGACAATCCATAATCCAACAAAATACAACTATAATACAAATCTCTTTACCTCAACAAAGTTATAAATTCTTCACTTTTATCATTTCTGGTTTGCGATTCTTGCAAAAGCTCATCTGACAATCAGATGATAATCATTATTAAATGTATGTATAATTAAGTACCTAATTGCTGTTCCAGTGTACTAACTCTAACTTGTAGCAGATCTCTAGAAGACTTTAGTTCTGTGCATTCGTTGATATTAGACAGTAACCTTTGTTCAAGAGCAACAATAGTATGAGCATGTTCCTGACTCTGGACCTTAAGGAGACGTATAAAATTATATAATATACAGTTGTTATACACAAACCTTATATTCTTGTAATAATTGTTGTTGCTCTTGTTCTCTCATTTTATTTCTTGATTCTGAAACTATTTGAGTCTCAGAAAACTCATTTTTCATAGAGCTAATTAACTCTTTATTAGCCGCCTAATGAAAAAATCAAGTGAAGATTATTGTTCAAAAGTCATCTGCAGTATAAATCTTACATATAACAACATCTACTAGACTACACTGTACTAACTACTAACCAGTTCTTTATTAAGTTCACAATTTAGTTCATTTACTTTATCAACTTCTTTTGACATTTTACTAACTTCTTCTTCTTTAGCTTGAAGTAACTATTATATATACCCAGGTCTGAATGCAATGTATTCTATATGATTGCTAACTAACTGTTTGGGCATCTAACAGTTCTTTTTGAGTCGACTCAATTCTGGCTTTCATATCTTCCATAAGTACAGCTTTCTCAATCTCTAACTTCATTTTTTCCTCCAGCCTAACTTTATCACATTTTTCTCTCTCTAGTTGTTCTGTCTCTTCAACAGAATGAGTAATTCTCTTTTCATAATCTTCTTTTATAGAGGAGACAGTCTGCTGCAATATCATACTATGTTGTTCAGACATAACAGATAACCTATGAGGGGTAATTTATATGCATTGATGTAAATACACTGCACACATACTTCTGTTCCAACTGTTGAAATTGTTTTCTATATTCTTGAGCTCTGTCATTTAATTTTTGAACCAACTGAACTGTACCTAATTACGATATACTATACATCAAATACTTCTATCTAATAACTAAGTATGTACCTTCCTCATCACCTTCCGGGCACTCTAAATCTGAACTTGAGAAAAGAATTGATTGTATTGAGTTAAGAATCAATTTCATTTCACGCAATTGTGATATTAAACTCAATAGCGGGTTCTTAACTACAGCAACATTAGTCTCCACTTCTAACTGTTCTAATGTAGTATGTACATTTGAAATCATTGTTTCCATGGACACAGAACTAGCAATGGGTAACTGGATATAGCAAGTAACAGTAATATAGTACAGCATACAGCTGGGTATACATTAATAACCTCTAGCATTGAAAGACACTTGGTAACTTCCTCCACTTCATAATTTAATGCTGTGTACTTCTCATTAACCTAATTAAAATTATCGATGATAAAACAGTTCATCTTTATTTCTTTCTTACCTCTTCCAGTTCTTCTGTTGTCTGTTTCAAATCTTCTTTCAGTCTAAGTTGTTCGGTAACTATTGTAGAGACAGCTGATACAATAGAACTTGTATCACTGCTTGAAATAGGAGTCGATGCATGAAGACAGACTAGTGACTTTAACTGATGACATAAACTAACCATCTGTAGTTAGAAAGCATATAATAATGATAACATCACAACTAACTCACAAATACATATATACCTGTTCTTGTAAACTCCCAACTCTAGCAGTTAAATCATCATTTGCACTTCTAGTATCAAGCAACTGTTTTTGAGTATTCTTTAACTGTCCACTTACCTGCAAGAATGAAAATAATCTATATATTAATAATAGAAGTACTCACTGGATACATACACTATTTGATTTGTGTTTAAGTTGGGATAATTCCTGATTGAGACTTCTCTCGCTGTCTGTTAATCTGCAACATGCCTTCTGACTGTCTTCAAGTTTCTAAACATTATTAGTAATGTATAATTATGAAAACATTGTATTAACATACAGTTTTGAGGTCTTCGTTTAAGCTCTTCAGTCTTCTGATCTAGAATACAAATAGTATATAATTTTGTAAAATAAAGACATCATTGCTTACTCTTTCTTGCATTGATAACAAAGTTGCTTGTTTTTCCCTGGTCTGTTCTTGAGCAGAACTAAGACCATCTTCAATGAATCGTCTACCTTTCTTTAACTCTCGAAGTTCCTCACAATGACTAGATAGTAAATCTGTCTTTTGTGCTAACTGAGACTGCAAACTCATGTTTGTTCTATTAGATGCTGTTAATTGACCATTAATCATAGATATCTGTGATAATACATCATAACTGCATACCAGGTGATATATATATACAACATTTTATTAATTCTACAAAGAATAATAGCATGCAACAATGGCGCAGACAATGGAATGACCTTTTCTGTGAGTTTATGTATCTCCGAATCTTTGCTTTGTAATAGATGCTCTTTTCTTACAACTTCATCTTCTACTGTCACAATCCTAGAAAATGCATAATTATTATAAAGAAATGGCTGAACTATTATCAAAACTAAGTGGCAAAGACAAACCTTATTTTTTTATCTTGCATACTTTTATTAAGTTCTGTTATTTCTTCTCTTAGAGAAACAATCAATTTATCTTTTCGATTGCTCTCTCCTTTGTAGACTTGGAGATGACTCACTTGATCACACAGAGAATTAATTTGATGATCCTAAACAGTGAATGCGATTAATTGTGACAGTGCATCAGTGGTTTAGTTTCATACCTTTTCAATTATACTGTCTTGCAATTGTAGCCATGATTTGTGTAGTGTACAAAATGGTTTTGTTGATGAAGTATCTTTCAAAGAACATGAACAACATGGTACTGATCTATCTGTAAATTATAGATGGTGCATTGCAAGTTTGGAAAGTGAATGTTTTATAATTAAAAAGTAGTTTGCAATAAATCCATTAATAAAGATCTGCGCAATGTATTTACCTTGCAGTAGTGACTTTGGAGCACTGTTTGGACGGACACTCATCTTGTTTACGAATCAACAATTTTCATCAGCCACACCCACACTTTCTGCTTTTAAATTGTGCTTAGTGGGCATGCGTAGAAAGAAAACATTCGCTTTGTAGGCATGCGCAGAATGATTTAAATTCGGTACAATGGCTATAATCGCTCAGAATTGTACTTTGTGGGCATGCGCAGAATGAAGACATTTGCTTTGTAGGCATGCGCAGAATGATTTAAATTCGGTACAATGGCTATAATCACTCAGAATTGTACTTTGTGGACATGCGCATAATGATTTATACACGCCATAATCATATACATACACATTCATCCTGTAAGATCAAGAAGAATAGCAATATCATTAGTAAATGATGGTGCAGTAATATTCAGTTTCCCAGATTCCGTACATCGTAAATTAGTAATAGGTTTACTCCAATTTCCATTATGAGTATTATACCATACAGCAGTGTAAACTGTAAAAAAAAAAGAAGGAAGTAAATAATTTGAAAATTTTGAGTGAATGGATAAGCCTCGTTCTTTGGCGATGTGTACTTCTAATTATACATCTGGAATGAGGCTGCAGCATGATTAATTTATTAATGATATTATCATTACTTGCTCCATCTTCACATTCATTAATAGTTAGTATCACTCCATTGTGTTTATGGCACTTTTTCCCAATGTGAATATTATACCATGTATAACATTTGTCTTGTATCCAAGCAATCTTTTGTGTAGCAAATGCAAACTTGTTGGTCATTCCTGAAACTCGTAATTGACTACCAAGGTCTGTAATAATTTAATGCAGTTGTAATAGTAATATAGTATATCGGTACTCACTCGTTGTTGCATTTATTGTATTCCACATATAACCTGCTTTATATGATATTTGCTGAACAAATTCTTTGACTGGTTTGAAAATGGGATAGAGGTCATTAGGATCAACCCAGCTATCCCACCACCACGTCCTGAAAACGCATTTTTGATGTTATAAAATTTAAATTATAAAATGTATACATACGTACATGGAAGTGCCTGCTCCCATGTTGAATATGGGAGCCCAAAGTCCATTATGTAGAGCTATTCCTTGTTTATCTGCATTACTCTGTTCAATAGAAAAGAAAAATATAATATTACTAATTATTATAACATGTCAATGTATTTGTACTTCAACTTCATACTCAGCCACAAACGATGGTTTCTGATATTTCAATTGTTTATCATAGGCCTATTATAGCAATATATGTAACCAAACTATGCATACATAATATTTACTAACATACTGTCCAGTTGAAAAAGCTATATCCATGGAACCATAATTATGTGTCATAGTGAAATCAATAGCAGAGAGTGCTTGTACATTAGCATCACCATCAGGATTTGAAAATGATGTTGATATCAAATGTTTATTAACATCAATCTGTGTCATATAAGATGACATCTCTACAGGTACGGTAAATATTACACTATTTATCTATAATGAATGAAGTACCATTAATCCACTTGACTTGATTCTCACTACTGTAATTATCTGTAAGGTCTACCTGATAATACATCAATAATAAGTAATGTAATAATTATTATTATTTCATTACATCATTAAAGAACTCCCATGCAAATACAGAAGTGGAGTAACCATAACGAGCGACAAGATATCGTAATCTCATTTTATAGTCAGTTTTAGCACCTTCATCAGTGAAAAAATCTGTGAGTATTGATTAATTAATAATTATTGTTTTCATTCGTCTCTCAAACCTTCTGGTTTCTCAATAATTCCACCAAATTTCTTGTTATAGTAACAGTCTTTGTTCCAGAATCCAGACACTGCATGAAACATATCTGACCAAAACAGTTTCAATACTGATTCACTTACTTTTTGAAACACTATTGAAGCAGTTAAAACTCTCAGTACACATTAATAGTTTAATTCCCAATTTCTCAGCTAATTGTACCACATAATCTAATCTCCATGTATTTGGTAAACTGATTTTGAAGTTAGCAATCTCTACTGCAAGACCATTCCAACTAAGCCACAAACGAGCGTAGTTAGCAGCATTCTCTGATAGTTTAGTGAAATAATGATCATAACCATACGTTCCTGTGTGCACACAAAAGGCATAATATATCTCTTTTATTAAAAATACAATATGTACCATTTTGTTTGCTGCTCCAACAAACATTTTCTCCAATTGGGAAATACACACTAAAAAGTGTATAATTATTATAACAATTTGTACATGCTGTGATTAATATAGTTTATTGAACTGTATAGTGTATATAATAGATATTTGTATGATGTGTTTTTGTTGTCAAAGAAGTAATGTGATAGTTGTTTGTACTTCAGGACAAAAATATACATCTAATAATTAAAATAGTACACATTCTTTGATGTGTACTTACACCCCACAAGTTTAAACAGTGCACATACGTCTCATCATTGTAAACAAAGTGAATTAGATTGCCAGAAACATGAATAAAACCATTAGGATCATTAGCCTGTATGTACATATACGAGTGAATGAAATATTACTGTATTATTGTTAATACAACTAACCTTAG
The DNA here is from genome assembly GCA_947044365.1 of Petrosia ficiformis. Taxonomy (NCBI): domain Eukaryota; kingdom Metazoa; phylum Porifera; class Demospongiae; order Haplosclerida; family Petrosiidae; genus Petrosia; species Petrosia ficiformis. Next base: position 123,012 of record OX345652.1, read on the forward strand.
AAGCTTGAAAATTAATGTTGCTAACATTACGTGTACCCTCTGAATCTGTAATAGTAATGTCAACAGTGTACTCCCCAATTTCTAATGGAGAATATCTCAAACACCACTATAATATATGGTACAAAGACAAATATGTATCCTAAAATAACGTATTGATTAGATGAAATCTCTGTACTAACGTTCGGTTGTCCTAATGATGTTAAAACTTCTTTATTATCAAGTTTAGATCGTGTATATTCTTGATAATAAAAACTATTACAAAAGAGCTGTAAATATAATACAATCAATATCTCACCCATCAATTGTATATCTGATCTTCGATGGAGGTAGGATGGTTGCCTTCACATTTACCTGTACATAGAATCAGAGATCGATAGTTAAGAATGTCAACAGGTTGCTCAGCTGACCTCTGAGAAGTTAAATGGATTATTATATTCTTTTTTTACTGGAAAACAGTGTTCAAACTTCTCATAAACTGGAATAGAACTATCTGTTGGATATTCATTCCAATATATTAACATCAACAGAAACATCAATCTCTCCATTATCTAGAGTTTTGAATATTTATCATTACATTACTAAATCACATGTGATACCATATATGGAGTGCCATATATGGTTATCACATGTGATTTACAACCCACTAGTGATTATGATCACTTAATACAATTGTATATCAAATGTAAAATGTGACATTATCATTACTAAATCTCATTCATACATTATATGTAGATACAATCTTATAAAATCCATTACTTTCTTTTTCTCCACGTTTAACTAACAGAACTTCATTCAAAGGTTGGCTACAAAAATCATAATCATCATATTCATTAAATATTTTATGAGTATCAAAACAATTGTTTTGTTTCACTTGTCTACCAATTCTCCAATCAAATTCTTCTTTCTTTTTAAAAGCAGTATTCATTAAAGTAGCATGTAACTTTACATGATTACGATCTCGATCACATGATATCAAATCTGGAATTGCTTTCTCAAGTTCCTTAACTAATGTGTCTGCAAATAATTGTAGTTTATTCGAACCATCTTCAAGATGTACTTTAGCATAGAGGACATTAACAGCAGAATAATCATCAGTAAAACATGCAATCCCTTTCAAATTAATTTGATGGTGCTTCTTGGGTGAACCCAATGCTGCCTTGGCAACTTCTACAGACTTTTGAATAGCTAAAGAAGCTTCAAATTGTTCTTTTTCAGTGAAGAGTTTAAACACAGCCAATGTGATGTGCATTTTAATTGGATTTTGGAATAACTGTTCATCAACACCCTCACATTTGCCACATGTACGTAAAACATCATTTTTAAATTCTGCCACTTTATCTTGGATTTTCTTATCTCCTAATGGAATACATATGAAGTGTGTGATATCTTCTTTCTGTCTGTTTGACCACATTATCACTTCAATACGTTGTTTGGCTGAACTTAAAGATCTTTTAGATTTTGCCTGAAGTACTATTGGGCCATCCTCTCCTCGTCGTGGCAACTGAAGTCGACAGTGAGTGTCTTTCTCAATAGTTTCTTTAGTTTTACCTTGACGTCCAATAACATATTTGAAGAAAATATTAGGAATAAGTAGCTTTAGTTCATATGAACCATTCTCAAGTTCTCTAACATCTTCTAAATCTTCAAACTCATCCACACACGTTTCTTCATCATCAACTTCCGGAAATAATGGTTCTTCATGTCTTCTTGAGAAAGAAGTTGGTCGACCTCCATTGAGCTTTCTAAAATTCATCCCATCACAACTTATAATGATAGGTCTCAATATGTCTGAGTGTTCTGTGGGTGGATAAATATAGTGTATAGGCTGTACATTCTTCCCTGGTTTTCTTGCCATGACAATATGTGTGAATTAGTACTGTGTGCATTGTCATGTCACACACCTTATAAAGGTGTGGTCATATGATCGCATATATGTGTACAATAGCGAAGGAAGACTTGTGCCTTGTGGGTTTCCTACTTGATCATGTCATCTACACTTTCTACTTGTCTCTTTTACTTCCCAGACATCGTTTGTGGAGATGAAGGCTCTCTACCAATCCCAGTTTTACCTTCATCAGCCTCATATACACACGTTCCTGGTAGAAGTATTTTGGAATTCACTGCTTCTGTTCTTGACCTGCAAGACATCAAAAGTTCATTGTGCAGTGAAGATCAGAGTGTGTATGCTTCTTCAGCGATTAACAGAACTAACAAAGTTGCTCTGATCTCAGTGGAGGGGATGACATGTAACTCTTGTGTGCAGCTAATCCAGCAAACTTTACCTCAGCAATGTAATGGATCTAAAGGAGTGAAAGTATCTCTGAAAAGAAAAGAAGCATTCGTGGAATTTGATTCGACCGTCACTTCACCAAACGATATTGCTACTTGTATTTACGACATGGGGTTTGATACAAATGTGATTGACACCTATCCTCGTTTGTTATCTCTCTCACCACTTCCACAATTCACACCAGATGATCAACAAGTTGTAACAATAGACATCACTGGAATGGTATGTCAGTCATGTGTGCAGAACATACAAAATAATATCAGACAACATGATGGAATAATAGACATCAAGGTGTCCCTGGAGAGTAATAGCGCTATAGTTACATATAAACCATCTGTCATGACTTCAGAGATTATCTGTGATCTGATTGATGAGATTGGGTTTGTTGCTACTCTAAGTAACAAGGAAAATAGCGGATTCATATCTGAAGATGATGAAGTTGAAGTATATCGTGTAGGTATTGAGGGCATGACTTGTCAATCATGTGTATCACTTATTGAAACTACAGTAAGTCAGAAAGAAGGTGTAATTAGTATGTGTGTCTCTCTTCCTGACAAAGAAGGAACTGTAGAAATCGTATCAGGAATACTAACAACACAAGATATACGAACAGCGATAGAAGACACTGGATTTGATGTCACATATATAACAGAGGGAAGAGGTGTAGCTAGTAACAAGAAAGACGCTTCAAAAATTGTCCCTTCAACAACTCAAAACGTATCGAATGTTAGCAAACAGAACAACGACTTGATGTCTGTCCAGTTCAAGAATAATGTTAGTCCTCCAGTAAAATCATGGTATAAACATATATTATTATATTTCATAGGAAAGAGAAGAGATTATATTCGTCAATGATCCCTCACCAACTAGAAGTGAGGATTATAAGAAACTACAGGTTCGAATTACTGGTATGACCTGTTCATCCTGTGTGGCCAAGATTGAAAGAACTCTAGGAAAAAAAGAAGGTATGCATTCTAGGAATATACAATAACAGGATATGTGCTGCATTATCTACATATGTAATGTGTGTACATATGTGTGTACTGTATTGTAAAGGTTTCATATGCATTACTGTGTAGCTGTGACATCACTCTCAACCCACACACTTCAACTGTTGACTGATTTAATAACAGATTGTAGGACGAAAGGGTTATTTAAACAGTTAGTATAGTGGTTTGATAATCATATTGATCCACCTGGTTTAGTGTGAAGACAGCTGTGACTACTTCTGTAATGAACACTTACATAGTGTAGTGGTTCTGTACAACCAGTCCATATTGTCCCTGTTAGTATATATATGCAACCATCATACTATTAACCATTCTCCACCATACACTTCATTCCCCTTGATTCATCCACTCATTCATTCATTAATTCATTCATTCATTCATTTGGGTGGTTGAATGAAGTAATGAATGAATGAATAAATAGACTGATGAACGGATAATGTACAGATAACCCTTTCATTAGTTTAATAGATGAGTCTATCAATCATATCATCCTTTCTTTATTAAGGTATTCGTTCAGTTCGTGTTGCTCTTCTCGCTGAGAAAGCTGATATTAGTTATAATCCTGAAGATATAGATCCTGATCAGATTATAACAGAGATTTGTAGTATAGGTTTTACAGCTGAAATATTAAATCATGGTACAAATATGGAGGCAGGAATCGTGGATCTGCAGGTAAACAAATCCATCCATCTATCTATCTATCTATTTATTGATACATAGATCACTGGTATGACTTGCTCGTCATGTGTTCATCTCATTGAAAGAACTCTACTAGCAGCTAAAGGAGTAAACAAAGCTACTGTTGCCTTGACAACCAGTAAAGGTCATATTGAGTTTGACCCTGCAATAATTGGTCCTAGAGACATCATTGAACTAATTGAGGTACTGATAGTAGTATGTTGTATTCATAATGTGATAATATGTTTTATAGAATACTGGATTTAAGGCATGTCTTGCATCTAATGAAGTGGGTATGACCAATCACAATAGTGCCATTCGCAGGTATATATATATACAATATAATATTGTATTGTTTCATCCATCATTATGATCTATCTACGCAGATGGAGGAACACTTTCTTTCTTTCCTTAATTCTTGGCATACCTACCATACTTGTGGCCTTCATTAATTCATTTCACTATGAAGTTATCCATTGGCCTGTAGTATATGGAGGTGTTACTGTACAAGAAGTCATTTTGTTTATTTTAGCTACGATCATACAAGTTAGTGGAATATTCACCCTGTACCTCCCTGTCTTAGATTTTGCAACCTGTGTCATACTCCTTTCATTCTCTCTTCACAGATATTTGGAGGGTATCAATTTTATGTTTCAGCATACAAGTCTCTTCGCCATTGTGCTGCTAATATGGATGTGTTAATTGCTTTAGCTACAACCATAGCTTATATCTATTCAGTGAGTTTAGTATACTAACTAGTGAATGTACAGATGGATGGATAGTTTGGTAAAGGAATGAATGAATGACCATTTCACTTATTAGGTTGTGGTAGTATTTATTGCTGCTTTTACTGGTAATCATTGGAAGACATTTTTCGAGACTCCTCCAATGTTACTAATGTTTGTAGCACTTGGAAGATGGTTAGAACATATTGCAAAGGTAAGTGTCATACTCTTGATGACTTTACTGTGTCTATCTAATATCTATCTATCTATGTACTATTCTATTCTCAGGGCAAGACATCTGCTGCCTTAGCTAAGCTAATGTCATTACAAGCAACTGATGCTAGATTACTTACCGGACAAGAAGAGTAAGATTAATCATTATTACTGACTGGTGTTTATTTAATTATATATTCATTAATAGGGAGGAGTTAATACCGGTTGAACTTGTTCAACGAGGAGATAAAGTTAAAGTTAGTATAAAGATTATGAATGAATTGTAGGCAATTACCTGTTTCATAAACAGGTTAAACCGGGAGAGAAGATACCAGTTGATGGTGTAGTATTGGTTGGTGAATCTACTACTGATGAGTCATTAATAACAGGAGAAGCAATGCCTGTTCTCAAACAATCCGGTAAGACCATAAAATCTAGTTTGGTGGGTAGGACCATGTTGGTCCTTCTAATCCTCCATTTATCTGCCTTAGGTGATACTGTAATAGGTGGATCTCTTAATCAAAATGGACTCCTAATAATTCAAGCTACACATGTGGGATCTGATGCCATGCTGTCACAAATTGTAAAACTAGTAGAAGATGCACAAACTTCAAAGGTTGTTACTATTCGTAGATGTCACTCTGTTACTACTAGTTGTTACTTCAGGCTCCTATTCAGAGGATTGCTGATCGAATTGCTGGATATTTTGTTCCAACCATCCTTATACTCTCTTTCGCTACTTTTGTGTGTTGGATAATAGTATATCAAGTGAGAGTGCACACGGGAGCACAGGTAAGTGTGCCTTTGTAACATTAGTATCACATGTCTTGAAGTTATTATCATGTGACTGTTGTATGATCTCTTGTAGGATCATTGTAATAACGGAACAAGTCATCATGATTGCTATGATGTCAGTCATGCCTTCACACACGCTCTTGCAGTTCTATTGATTGCTTGTCCTTGTGCTCTGGGTTTGGCCACACCCACAGCTGTGATGGTAGGAACTGGAATTGGAGCACGTAATGGTATATTAATTAAAGGGGGTGAGCCCCTAGAGACAACACACAAGGTTTGTAAAACTGTAATGTATTCCATATAATCATGTCATTACTTCATATCATATGATGTTATAGGTTCGTGCAGTGATATTTGATAAGACTGGTACACTTACACATGGGAAACCAGAAGTATCTCGTGTTATTCTCTATACTAATCACTCAACATGCTCTTTTAAGAGATTTTTATCAATAGTGGGACTGGTTGAGAGTAATAGTGAACATCCATTAGGACAAGCTATTACAAGTTTTGCTAAACAAGTAAACATTAAGAAAGAGTTTATATCTATTCACTAATTTATTTATTTAAATCTCAGCAACTAGGTGACACACTTCCTGGTAATAGTAGAAGCTATGAAGCTATTCCTGGCAAAGGATTAAAATGTATTGTGACTGACATCCCATCATTATCAGAACAAGATAGTATAATAGCTAATGTCCTGAGAAAGGAACTTGTGTTTGGTTCAAAAAGTCTCCTAGCTGAAACAGAATATCAGGTTTGTGTAATGATAATCTGTGACATGTAGTCGTGGTAACCTTGTTATGTGTTTGTTTCAACAGGTACTGGTTGGTAATCGTGTTTGGATGAAAGAGAATCATATTGATGTTTCTGATGCAGTAAATGATGAGATGACAACATATGAAGAACATGGACAAACTGTAGTACTTGTAGCTGTCAATGGTTAGTATGTCTGTCTGTCTGTCTGTTGATCTGTTCCTATATATATGCAGGTGTACTTATGGGTCAAATAGTAATTTCTGATAATGTCAAACCAGAGGCATCTGTTGCAGTCTATACTCTACAGCGTATGGGTTTGAGGGTTCTCTTACTGACTGGTGATAACAGAAGAACTGCTGGAGCTATTGCAGAAGAAGTTAGAAGATGAACAGGGAGATTGACTGGATGGATAGATAAATGGATGGATGGATGGATGGATGGATGGATGGACAGGCTTACAGACAGACTAGGTGATATTATAACATTTTATTCCCACAGGTTGGAATTCATCGTAATGAGATATTTGCTGAAGTGTTGCCTTCACACAAGAAAAACAAAGTTTCTGAGTTACAAGAACGAGGAATAAAGGTATAAATCTTGTGTTGAGTTATATCATCTCCTCTTCATCATGCATACAGGTCGCTATGGTTGGTGATGGTATAAATGATTCTCCTGCTCTAGCACAGGCAGATATTGGTATAGCTATCGGAACAGGAACAGATGTAGCAGTTGAAGCTGCTGATATAGTACTTGTAAAAGTATGTGGCCACACCCACAATTACACATCTAAAACAACACTTGCTTTTCTCTTATCAGAACAATCTCATAGATGTCATAGCAGCAATGCAGTTGTCACGACGTACTGTCAATAGAATCAAAGTCAATTTCTTATGGGCTATCATATATAATGCCATTGGTTTGCCTCTTGCTGCTGGGGCATTAGTATCTGTTGGTGTAGTATTACAACCATGGATGGCTAGTCTAGCAATGTCTATGTCATCTGTTAGTGTTGTAGTTAGTTCGTTATTACTGAGAATGTAAGAATCTAATGTATCATATATCTACATACATCACACACACACAAAGTACACACACATGAAAATTAAGTATTTTCTTTTCAATTAATGTTCTTTGTTGTTATATTAGGCACATTTTTGGTCGTGGTAAACGTTGTTTAAGTAAATATCGTAAAGTGACACTTGAAGATTGTGAAGAGGCACTTCCTGTGATGATTTCTGCAGTGGGTCCTAGTTATTCTTCTCTCAATACGAGAAGAGTCAGTTTTATTCCTGACACAAACACAAAATCAGATGAAACCGTTTTATACTAAGTCTGTTTGTGTGAAGAAAATATATGAACCCTATGTCTCTGTTATAATTAGAATTGCTTCTGCTGTTTTTATTTATTATAATTTTATTGATTCTCAAATTACAATTTTGGTTAACTAACAAAATTACAGTGTAATACACGCCCTTTTTTTGTAAAAATGGCTGATGCTGAATCCCTAAACACATCAATATCAGATGTCCTCTCATCTTATCTCTCCACTATCAAAAAGAGATGGTTTTTAGTGGGTGTGGTTTTAGTTATACTATGTGCTAACCTGTATCCACCTTTAGGTTCCAAAACAGGTCAATCATGTATATTACAATACGACTGTATTCATTATGTATATATATGTGTATAATACTTGATATTAAAATTATATGTAAAATGTGAATATGACATTAATTATGTGGTATGTAAGTGTGGCAACAAAGGGGTGTGGTTAAAATATATAGAAATAATGTAAAATAAAAAATGTCGGAATGGTTATGATTGTAATTGATATGTGTGGTTGTATGCTATTTGCAATATTCTTGGTGATAGCTCTGGTCTATACTCTATTACACGAATGATACATACCTTATGGATTGGGTTGAGTATACACGTGTTACATGTGCTAGCTTCATAATTATACTCATAATTATTATTATTATAGGTCCGTTAAGACCTGATATTACAGTGAGATATATAGCAGTATCACTAATATTCTTCAATAGTGGATTGTCACTGAAGACTGATGTGTGTTTATTTATATCTATCTTCGTGTTTGTATCTATCTACCTATCAGTGTATATTTACATCCACTTGTTGCTATTTATCTATAGGAGTTTACTCGTGCTTTTGGTCGAGTGAGACTTCATTTATTTATTCAGGGATATACTCTTATACTAATACCTGTGGCTGTTAGTATACTTGTACTAATACTTGAAAATATGAATGTAGTTAATCCATTATTTCTTAAAGGGTTAGTATAATATACGATTTGACATGATTGCTGTATGATGATATAAATGTTATTTCTAACTGATTCAGTGATTAATAATATTATGATTCAATATGCCAATTAGTTTACAGGTAGTTGGATGCATGCCTCCTCCAGTATCATCAGCTGTGATACTTACCAAGTCTGTTGGAGGAAATGAAGTAAATTATTATTATTATTATTATTATTGTTATAGTTTGTACCATACAGGCAGCTGCTATATTCAATTCTGCTATGGGCAGTTTTCTTGGCATCATAGTAACCCCTGCACTGTTATTGATTTTTGTAAGTTAAGCAACAGACTATGTAGTCACTGACCAGTCATGTGATGTCACATGATTAGGTTGGGACAACAACAAGTATACCGTTTGCTATGATCTTCACTAAACTATCATTGACGGTACTACTTCCTCTTGTAGTAGGACAGGTGAGTTATAATATTTTCTATATAACGTATATGTCATCTTGCATACATAGGTAGTTCGACAGAGGGTTAAGAAGTGGCTGGAGGAGTTAAACCCTCCATTTGGTTTAATTAGCAAGTAATTAAGGATCTGGATTAGTTTAGTATCCTTATTATAATTTCTATTAATCCTGTTACAGTATTATACTGTTATTAATAATATACGCAACATTTTGTGATACATTTAACAGTAAGTTACACAATACATTATAATTATGTACATTGTACTCTATAATTACAATTATCAGGGACTGACACAAATTTCTCAATTAGAAGTGTAACTGCAGTTGCTATTATAGGTTTGTGCAACATATTTGTGTGCTACTAGTACTGTAATCTCATTCCCATATTTTAATGGATAAAATATAATGAAAGTCTGCGAATGATGATTATCTTTGCTTGATGTCAGTTATACTTAAGAGTATATCAATGTCCGTATGTATTATGTCCACATACTTCAGTGATTTTGACTCAGCTCTCCTTCATTGGACTGGCTTTCTTATTATCAAGTTTGTAAGTGATCATAATTATGTAATTATGTAGAATTATGTTATAACTATTTCATTATAGTGTGAATTCATTTACAAGACAAGATCGTATAGCAGTGATCTTTTGTGCCACACACAAGTCTCTTACACTAGGTATAATTATAATAAATGTGCATAATATATTATAATTATAATGTATGTAGGTATCCCAATTCTGAAGATAGTATTTGGAGATTCTCCTAATCTCAGTGCTTTTACATTGCCTCTTCTTGTATATCACCCTACTCAAATACTCCTGGGTGGGTTTTTGGTCCCTTTCTTACAAGACTGGATCAAACGAGGAGAGGAAACTAGTAGAACACCAACACCAACAACTAGCGAGCAGTTAGTTTTGATAGTAAAATGACTTTTTAGCACATATTAAACTATGACATAATTATAAATTATGGTATCTCTTGATGTAATGTCCACAGAATATAGTCTTCTGTACATTATTTATGAAACAATTCACCTGGAAATCATGTTAGTAGATCATGAGGGCATGATTTGGATGAATAAACTACTTCTTGTTTAATTAGAGTATATATGGTATTACTCGATGTCATATGGAAGTAATGTCTCCAGAATAGTCTTGTGGACATGTTTTAATTAATATTTATTAAATAATTCACTCGTAAGTAGCTGATTATCACCTAGGAATCATGTTAATAGTTCATGAGGCATGATTCGGATGAATAAATTATATTTTTGTTCAATTAGAGTATATATGGTATTACTCGATGTCATATGGAAGCAATGTCTCCAGAATAGTCTTGTGGACATGTTTTAATTAATATTTATTAAATAATTCACTCGTAAGTAGCTGATTATCACCTAAGAATCATGTTAGTAGTTCATGAGGCATGATTCGGATGAATAAATGACATTTTGTTTAATTAGAGTATATATGGTATTACTCGATGTCATATGGGAGTAATGTCTCCAGAATAGTCTTCTAGACATGTTTTAATTAATATTTATGAAATAATTCACTCGTCAATAACTGATTATCACCTAGGAATCATGTTAATAGTTCATGAGGCATGATTCGGATGAATAAATTATATTTTTGTTCAATTAGATGGTAGTACTCAATGTCATGTTTTAATTTAAATAATCCACTCGTTAAGAACTGATTATCACCTGGAAATCATGTTAGTAGTTCATGAGGCATCATTCGGATGAATAAATGACATTTTTCTTTAATTAGAGTATATATGGTATTACTCGATGTCATATGGAAGTAATCTCTCCAGAATAGTCTTCTAGACATGTTTTAATTAATATTTATGAAATAATTGGCTCATAAGTAGCTGAATATCACCTAAGAATCATGTTAGTAGTTCATGAGGCATGATTCGGATGAATAAATGACACTTGTTTAATTAGAGTATATATGGTAGTACTGAATGTCTTGTTTTAATTGAAATAATGCACTCGTTAATAACTGATTATCACCTGGAAATCATGTTAGTAGTTCATGAGGCATGATTCCAATGAATAAACTACTTTTTGTTTAATTAGAGTATATATGGTATTACTCGATGTCATATGGGAGTAATGTCTCCAGAATAGTCTTCTAGACATGTTTTAATTAATATTTATGAAATAATTCACTCGTCAATAACTGATTATCACCTAGGAATCATGTTAATAGTTCATGAGGCATGATTCGGATGAATAAATGACACTTTTGTTTAATTAGAGTATATATGGTAGTACTGAATGTCTTGTTTTAATTGAAATAATCAACTCGTTAAGAACTGATTATCACCTGAAAATGATGTCAATAGTTCATGAGGCATGATTCGCATGAATAAACTACTTTTTGTTTAATTAGAATATATATGGTATTACATCCTGATGTCATATGGGAGTAATGTCTCCAGAATTGTCTTCTAGATATGTTTTAATTAATATTTATGAAATAATTCACTCGTCAATAACTGATTATTACCTAGGAATCATGTTAGTAGTTCATGAGGCATGATTCGGATGAATAAATGACATTTTTGTTTAATTAGAGTATATATGGTATTACTCGATGTCATATGGAAGTAATGTCTCCAGAATAGTCTTCTAGACGTGTTTTAATTAATATTTATGAAATAATTGGCTCGTAAGTAGCTGAATATCACCTAGGAATCATGTTAGTAGTTCATGAGGCATGATTCAGATGAATAAATGAGATTTTTGTATTAGAATATAATTATAATTATTGTGTCACTCAATGCTAATTTGAAATAATATTGAAATAACTAACACAAGACTAAAGAACTGGAATGAGTTTGTGCACACAAAACTTAATAGATTTTGAAGTAAAATTAGTGTATATATATTAATAAGTATAATTTCGATTATTTAGTAGTGATCGGGTTGCCAATAAAAGGTAAATGGAATCCAAATTATCATGTTTTTGGAATGGTTAATCAAATTGCATCCATAAAATCTTTCTCGGTTTTGTTTTTGATGTCACTAATATTCATATTAGTGTAGGCAGAGTCTGCAATCACTAAATGAATGAGAGCGGGAAAATGTTGAGTATGTTCCTCTCCTAATAAGGTCGTTAGTGGCTCTAAAGGAAATTTCCTATGATCCTCTTCAAAGCCTCCTTTTTGCTCAACATACTCATCTTCATCTTGAAAATTCTTTAAAAATAAAAAAAATTTATGATCAACAGGTATTTATATATTGTATCTATCTATATCTCTGTATCTATGTAACGACATATGTGTCTATGTACACTGTAAAAATTATTTGGTATTTTTAATTGTTTAGTAATGGTAATCATCATCACACACAACTAGTTTCTTTTAGTTCTTATAAAGTGTAAACACATTTTAGAATATAATTACTCATGTATCTTCTTGGAAGCACACTCCATGCAGTAAACATGCAGATGATCAAAGTTAGATGGATGCATGAAATATAAGATCTTAGGTGTGGCGTTTGAAGTAATTTGCTATGATATAAAAGCCCAGTATGAAATTCTTTTAGTCCCACAAGTCACACATGTATGTAAATACCAACTTCTTATCATCGCAACTGTAGTAACTAAAATTTAAATGTTGCCCTATATTTACTAACTATGTATCTACACATCTATGTATGTATCTATGCATCTATCTGTCCTTTGCTTGTTCAAGATCAATTACCTGTATAAGTGTATATGCCTGCATTAATTTGTGTAGACTCATTACATCTTCAAGGTTTGCTCTGGTTTCTTCCAATTTGTTAAACATTCTTAAACTATTTTCCTCTTTGTCCTCTTCACTTTCAGACTCATCCCAATTCTCCAGGACTGTGTCGACTGGCCCACTGTTATCTTTCACACACCACTCTTCCTCATTATCACCATGTAAGGAAGGAGAGGCGTGAGTTTTGCTTGTTGATTGAGGAGAACATACTTCTTCATAAACTCTTTGTAGCGTACTTAACAACTGCTGCACTTCATCTTCTTCATCTTCAGAACTCGAAGGAGTTGTATCATCCTCTCCTTCCTCATCTAGGTCACTACTATTAATAATGCTGATATGAAGAGGTAGAATTTGTAAAATTAGAGTACCTACCTTGTTGTATCTGAAGAATGTGTACTCATAGACCTGAGATCTGGCAGTGAACATGTTCGTAATAACTAGTCAAATTGCAGCAGTATGGAAATGAGGATAATTAACTTATTAAGTCATGTGACATACTTTGACATTGGTATCAAATGCTCCATTATTAATTGATGACATCAACTCATTGTTTTCATCCTCCTTTCTGTCTCGATCTCTCTCTTCTAATTCAGCCTCATACTCCATCAATACCAAATCACTGTGCAATAAATCTTGTACAATTAACTCACTCTTAACTTCTAACTCATCAAATTGTCGAGTCATTTCTTCTTCCATCTTCTTGTGTAATAATTCACTCTCCACATTTCCAGATTGTGTCTACAGGACAGAGAAGATACATCCAATGGTCTTCAATATTTAATAATGTATAATCATTTAATACCTTGTAAATGGAAGTTATCTCATTTTCTGTCTCATTTCTCTTTTGTAACAAGTGAAATATTTTATTTGCTGGTACACCTTTAGCCTGAAGAGGCACAGACTCATCTTGATTGGACTCATACTGATTCGAACTCAACTTGGATTCAGACTGTTCTGGTACACCTTTAGCCTGAAAAGGCACAGACTCATCTTGATTGGACTCATACTGATTCGAACTCAACTTGGATTCAGACTGTTCTGGTACACCTTTAGCCTGAAAAGGCACAGACTCATCTTGATTGGACTCATACTGATACGAACTGGACTTGGATTCAGACTGTTTGTCTGGTATTGATATACTATCACCTGGAGACTTATTATCAATATGTAGTACTTGTGTATTGCTATTACCATCCATACTGAAGTCATGTGACTTAACATCATCCAGTAATGTGCTTGACTCAACTATCCATACTTCTTTAACTCCTGCTAATATTTCTTCTTGTTCCATCATTACCTCATTCTGTTTGTGTTTTTCATTATACTGATTTCCACTACCATTTTTTACAGCAGAAACATCTTCTGAAGGAATCGTCTTCATCATCTTCCTAGGGTCATCAGGAATCTCTTCTTTATTCTCTAAATGTTCCTCTTCATTGTCCTCCATTTTAATCTCCTGTTTACTCTCAACGTTTTCTTTTATCTTCTCTACATGTTCCTCTTCACTTCCTACGTGTTTGTCTATACTCTTTATCTGCTCATCTTCCTCTGTGTGTTCCTCATTATGTTCCTCTTTACCCTCTAAGTGTTTCTCTGTAGTCTCAATATTGTCCTCTTTTCTCATAACACGTTCTTTACTCTCACTTGATTCTTCCACATCATGCTCTTTACTCTCACTTGATTCTTCCACATCATGCTCTTTACTCTCTCCCTTGCTATCCTCTTGTTGGATATTCTCTTTCGGTTTATTGTCATTGGACTTCTCTATGTCTCCAGTCTTTTTACTGATCACCACTGTCTTACCAGTCATTGTCTCCTGGCTTTCTTTCTCAGTCAGTCTACCAAATATGACTACTGATTCTTCTAAAGACATAGTTTGAGTTGCCTCTGGTATATTTGCACCCATTAATGGTGGATTCTCATTAGCCATACCCCACACTGCACGTGGTTTTGGTAGCTCAGGTTTAAATACTTCTTGCTCAAACACAACAGCAGAATGAGTTTCTATAAAAACATTTCATATAATTATTAAGTCATGAATTATAACAAAACCATAAACTAAAATCCTAAGCTAAATAAAAATATATGCTGAACAATTTATTTCTGAAAGAGATCATACAATCTTTCAATCCAATTGTTAATTCTTAAGACATCTTGTAAATAATATACATGAACGCAATACCTTCATTAATTGTAGATGTAGTATCTTCAATATTCTCTATCATAACAACTGGGTTTTCCACAGGTTTCTCCCACTGCTTACGAAGGGGTGATACCTTTTCTTGTTTCTTTTCTGTAAGTTGTAATTGCTTTTGTTGTAAAGCTCTTTCTCTTTGCTTTTGTTCAACTTTTTGTCTCATTTTTTCAGCCTCATGTTCAGTCTGAGCCTGTGGAATGAGAATCAGACTTCTACTGAAAATAATTCATGACAAAATGACTGAAGACCAAATGAACTATACCTTTAATGCAGCCATCTTCTTTCTACGAGACTCAAGGTCGAATGGAGGGATAGGTTCGTGTTTATGAACTGAAGGAGGTCTACTCTTTGGCTTATACACATTCACTCTGTGTTGTATCCTTCTCCTTTCTTCAAAATTCTGTTTTCTAATAGCCTCCAAACGAACTAAATAATCCTACACACAGGAATAAATACTAATCCTCTTTTTTTAATCATAATATATTGACCAATAATATTGCAACAGCTGTAATTCAATGATTTGATTGGTCAATAATTCATAGTGATGTAAGTTTCAAAAATTTTTTTTTCTTTACCTGTTCAGGCTTGTTTTTAGGAGATGTAGGAGTTCCTTTAGGAGCTGGTAAATGTTTACCTCCAAAGAGCTGTGCATGAGCTCTCAGTTTATTATTGGCAGCTTCTCTCCTGCGAGCATGAAACTCATTTACAATTTTAGCCTTTTCACTTTGATGTTCTGTTTCTCTGATTACAATAGTGTGAAGATAACAATACAGTTTATCATACTGAAATAACTTACTTGTGTTCAGAGACAAGAATATCACAAGGCTTGCTCTCCTGAAGGAACAGAGAATAAAAGAGAGATAAGTCATAGGTGGATACAGATGGAGTCATGGAAGTCTATAGATAGAAACAGCAGAACATGTAGACAAAGATTAACCTACCTCTTTGAAAGGATCTTTGTCTTCTTCGATCCTTCCTGATAACGACTGTTGCCAGTTAACAGCTGCTCTTTGCTTATCTTGCTGCATTCTACTCAACTGCAATACATAACATACAGTACACTGTGTACTGTGTACAAATGCTTATGTGTACTGTACACATAAGCATTTGTAACAACACATAATATCTTAAACTGATGCTATATTCATGTATCTTTTGTAGACTATAATAATACATTTACAAACTTCTTGTTTCTTCATCTGTTGTTCTAATTTCATTTGTGCTTCAATTTTTCTCTGTTTAACAATCTCCTCACGTTGTTGTTTCCCCCTCTCCATCATCTCTTTCTTCTTCACTTCAAGAGCACTGGCCTAGACAAAGAGGAAATATTACAACTGGTAATATTCTCAATTCTATAAATTAATCTAAAAACCAAAGGTTACCATAGAAACAGCATATCCAAACAATGATGGATCTGCTTATACATAAATATTCATCTACTCCATATATTAAAGTAAGGATTAACACCAAGTAGTGATTAGTGTGTACAAGTATAATTCATTCTCCAATATACTTACTGGATGTAGAATATCAGGTCGAACTTTAGGCTTCAATACAACTCGTTTTCTCTCTTCTGATGGCTTCCTACCAATTAATTGAGCTCCATATACTTGTGCTGGATTGTATTTCTTACTTTCTACAACTGAAA
Organism: Petrosia ficiformis; assembly: GCA_947044365.1. Classification (NCBI taxonomy): domain Eukaryota; kingdom Metazoa; phylum Porifera; class Demospongiae; order Haplosclerida; family Petrosiidae; genus Petrosia; species Petrosia ficiformis. The sequence goes on from OX345652.1 coordinate 139,822, forward strand.
ATGATGAGAATATGACATAAACATTACAACACATACACATACATGTATACATGTACCTGGTTGCTTTGGTTGCTGAGGGGTTTGTTTAAGAGGTGGAAGAGGTCGAGGGACAGATACAGCTTTCCTCTTGTGTAAAACAGTGTGACTGAATTCCTCTGACACAATCTTCAATATAATGTACATTAGAATAAAGCAATACAATATACACCAACTATCTTTAAATATATACATCCATCCCTCAAATACTTACAGTATGTGATAAAAACTTTTCAATTCTTCGCTGAATCAGAGGAAGTCTTAAAATACTGTTAATTGAAGGACGTTGACGAGGTGAATTCTTCAAACAGGAGTCAATCAACTGTCGTAAGTCCCTACTATATCGTGATGGTATTGGTGGATAAGAACCTCTATATGTGTACAAATTCTATTAAGTATTGTGATACATAGAATACTAATTACCTTACAATCTTTAGTACCAGGTTTCTCATGTTTCCAGCTTCAAACTACGTGCATAATAAACAGATACCTTCTAAGAAACCTAATAACACTTTCACTTACAGCATGTTTTAAAGTAGCCATCTCATACAACACACAACCTAATGCCCATATATCACTATAAGAGAGCATGGTAATAATATGTTTGTACTACATATATATGTACATTAATGTCAGTGGTTTATATTTCCTTTTGTACATGCATCTCCATCAATCCATCTATTCATCCATCCATTCATCCATCCATTCATCCATCTATCCATTCATCCATCAATCCATTCATCCATCCATCCATCCATCTACCTATCTATCTATCCATCTATTTATTCATTCATTTTGCAAAAGAACAATGAAATGCTCACGGTTCCTTTAGACAACATTTAGGACTAAAAGAAACTTTATAAACCTAACAAGGATATCATCACCTAACTCTGCAACAGTATTTCAATCTATCTATTCCTCTATCCATTCATTCATTCCTACTTCACTAACCTCTTGTTATTGTACGGCCTGTTTTCACAAATCTCTGGTGACAAGTAATATGGAGTGCCGATACAGGTCCTAGCTAGTTCTATAGTGCTATTTAGAACTCTTGCAATACCAAAATCACCCAATTTAATTACACCGGTCTTCATGAGAAATACATTTTGAGATTTTATATCTCGATGAAGTATTTTACGATCATGAACATGTTTCAATGCCAGACATAACTGGACAAACCAGTCTAGTATTTGATCTTCAGAAAATAAGTTTCCACGTTGACTGTTTATCCGTTTAAAAAGATCACCTTTGATGTAATAATCAGGTGAAATTAAATTAATCGTTAACTAGCGCGTTTACCTCCATCACAGTAATCCATTACTATATGCAAGGATCCATTTTCTAAAATAATAAAGAACGAATTAACAATGATCACGTATAATCATGTATAATACCTTCAAATGATTCTTGATATGATACAATATTTGGGTGTTTCATTTGTGAAAGAACTCTAACTTCCTTTCTTGCCTCCTCTTTCCCACGTTTATCCATTTTAGAAATCTTGATCTCTTTGATGACATAATTACGGCTATCTTTCTTGCCTTTGACAAGAAGAGCTTGGCCAAATGACCCCTCCCCTATTTTACGTACTCTTATATACTCATCCATTCTTGACAATTCTGTGATAAAATAGCAGATCAAAATAGTGTTTTAGAAAATGAATACTCACCTTCAATCAAAAATTGGCGGGAAAATACTTATTTATGTCATAAATAGATCTAATTAATGCCCTTTCCCACCCATGTTGTGCGGTATCCCTCAGCCCCACCCACTATTAAGCGTAAATAAATACTTGGCGCATGTATATATATATGTGATTGCAGTATGTAACTGAACTATATGAAGATTAGTGCAGTCCTTTTATTTCCAACTGCAATACATACCTTAAAGGTTATCTCTTCGTGTAACGTCTGGCCCACGAAACTACTACCTATCTTCTGGAGGACTTAGATTGCAGTGTTCTATATATAAGAAATGTCATCCAAGTCTTACGGAGAAGAACTTTCTCGACTCAAAATTGCCCTTGAAGAGGAATTAAAAAGCACATCTCATATTATAATGCATGCAGAGGTGAGATCATATTGTATACTGAGTTTTATATTGTCAATCAATATTACATTCTGCATGTGTGTAATATCTTGTAGATTTAGTAATACTGCATCTATTACTATTCATATTTAGGATCAAAGATCATCAGAGTTTGCTACAGCAGGTGAAAGAGATAGAATGGTTTGTTGGCTCCACATGTTAACAAAAGATTTGAGGTTTCATTTAGAAGTATTCTATCGAGCAACTTCACTACTAGATGCATTTCTCTCTACTGTTAAGGTTTGTTCAATAATGTCCTGTCAATGAAAGGGAAAGGTTCTCTGCCTTAATTTGTAAATTAATTCACTGTACATGCTGAAAGGTGCAATGTAATTGATCACAAAGTGGGTGGATAATTTATATGCCCATATATGGTAATTGTCAATACAATATTTTGTATCACACTTTCCAACTGTGGACAAAAGAATTACTGGAATTTATTAATCTGTTTTATATTTCAAAAAAATACCCTGATTGCTGAGTGAATACAGTCATTAAAGTCATTAGATACACATCATATAAATATAATATGCTATACAAACACATCAAAGGCTTTATAATATGAAGACTGCAGTGATTTATCAGCACCTACCACAAAGCAATCATAAGGATATTTTTGCCCACATATCTTGCTTTGTTTTGTTGTTTTTCTTTCTATTAATAAACACACATAGCTCGCTAACAAAAATGTGCGATACGAGTACAATTAGAGTGAAATTGTAATGAAATTAGATATGGACTATGAGATGCTTTAAAATTCTAATTATTTTGTTCATATTGTATTATGCCCATGAAATAACACCTTTTCTAGTAATCTCACTTTGTATTTAATGGTGTTTTGTATGTTAACACTGTTACAAAACATTATTCTAGTAAGTAAACACTTTTCTTTATTGCAGGTCAGACATAGGTATGTGCAATGCGTGACTGCAACGTGTTTCTACATCGCTGCTAAACTAGAAGAGGATCCTGAGGTTTGTATAAAATTGAAAATCTGCTTAGATTTTATTTCTCACACACTGTACTATTATCGGTCTGTCTAAACAAGATCTAATTGTTTTTAACAAAACACAAATACACACATTATATTGACTATATCTCAAGTTGTGGGTAGCACACATAAACAAGGTGTGCTAACAATTTCTCCACATGCATCCACATTATATATGCACATACATATATATACACACTTTTACATACGTACATTGTTCTTTATTCAGTCTGTGGTGACTCTTCTGGACATTCTCATTGATAAATATGGTTGTGAATGTTCAAGAAGAGATATTCAGAGAATGGAACTTATTATCATGCAGAAACTGGAATTTCATTTGAGTAGACCTACCATTGAAGATTTTATCAGAAGTGTATGTATATAATAATTATGATAAATGATTTATACCTCTTTATTTGCAGTTTCATTCTTTGGCATTATCAAGTAATCTCTTTCGTTTACCAATCAATCTATCAGTTGATCGTCATCTTAATCACTTGTTTAAATGTGCTCAGCATGTCATATGTAGTCATCAGTTAATGAAACACAAGGTATATAACACATACACACATTCATGACAGTACATACATTATTCGTCTCTACAGCCTTCAATGTTGGCCCTAGCTGTACTGGGATGTGACCTTAAACTACTGGAATGTGATTGGCTATCAACCATACTGTCACTTCAAACACTTTCACAAGTAAGCTGTTATTTATTTGTTTCAGATCACATAATGCTATCCTTTACAGGTTCGCGGAGGAGAACTCTCAGTTTGTTATGAAGCAGTCGCTGCTAAGTATCCAGAAATAGTTGCTCAGTATCCTCTCCCTTTGTCACCAATTCCCTTGAAACCTCCAAGACAAAAATGGCGCAAAGTTGTAATGACTGTTCCTTCACAATCAGTAGAAGAAAAGACAGGATCAACAGAAAAGAATTGTGACGATACAAGACACACAGAGTTGACATCATCTTTGTGTAGAACCATTAACATTGCTATAGTTTGACTTATAAATCAACTGTATGTAAATACTTTGCACACCTCACTGGTTATATTCAACACTTAACAACAGAAAGACAAACCTGTCTTTTTAACTTAAAATGTAAAGTATATGTATTCTGAAGTATGTGTATCATGATCAATTATAATGGAATTTATTTACAGTATCTATCTGCCTTCATCTTCTCTCTCCTGAAAACAATAAGACATCATGACATTCATGTGACAGCCATATGATCTCACCTGTCTAGTAATGCTTCGTGTAATTTTCCATGCTGTTTTGCAGTTTCTAAATTTCTTTTGTTGTCTGTTGAAACACGTAATTTATGATCTGAAAAACTCTGGAATTTTTTGCTGTAGCAATCAAACTTGAATAATTTGTATTAAAAGTGTTTACAACTCACACAAAATCTGTCTCAAATGATTCTAAATTATTCGTAGCTTCTTCTTCTTCTAGCTCGTATTGTGTTTTAGCTTTCTTTGTCAATGGCACATCTGTTCGTAACTATAGAGTTGAAGAGTACTAATAGTTGATGATTAGAGTTCCGATTCTCTTACTGTCATTATCTCTTTCTCTTTAGCCTTTTCACTGATTGCCATGACTTCGTTATCTGTAGTTACCGTAAGAAACCGATGAGTAGAACCACAGAGAGCAAATTTACCCTGATTGAAAAACAAATGTTAATATGAAAACAAATATATAAAACAATAACCTCTTCAAACACTGGTTCCCATTGTTCACGTAACCCAATGGCCTCTGCTCGTCCAATTACCTCACCTGAGGTGTTCACTCCAAGGTATCTTGAGTACCCTGACTTGATTGCCACTTTGGTCTCTGAAAGTTGTACAATAGTGAATATCTCTGTTGGATCAGGGCCTTCCTCTGGGAGGTATTGTTTAATTAATACAATCAAGTTATGAACAATGATAATAACAGTGTTAATACCTTCAGTTCTGGGATCTCCAATAGTAAAATATCCATTGTCCTGTTTGGTAGTTAGAGAATTGTCATATAATTCATATATCCAAACATTTGTACATATATAATTACATAGAACTATATATCTATGTATATTCGTACATATACATGCACATACATACATATATACACACATATGTACATACAAATGTACAGCATTCAAATTATATCACATAGTTATATACATATACGTACATACCAGTGCTTGTAAATATCCTCCAGAAAACATTTCAAATATTGCTCTCTCTTTCATTTCGTCAACAGATCGTATCTTCCTCCAACATCCTGTTAAATACATGTATACATACACTATCTAAATTGAAATCAACATCCCAAAGTAATAATGACATTGCTCACACCATGTTTAACAGCTCCTTCTTCTTTCATCCATTCTTCAATGTCAGGTTCTTTTTTTCTTTTTGTTCTTCTCTTTTTATGTAGATTGCTACCACCTTTTAGTTTCAAATGACCACCTCTAACTGCTTTATACTCCGCCATGTTTTTGGCTATGAATATCATTGGAATTATAAAATAATTTTGTATGGTCATATATACTTTTTAATTAAGTAGAGTCATTATTATATACACCATTACATGTAGCTGTGTAGCTATGTAATAGTGTACGTGATAATGAAAGGAATGAGACACTAAATATGATGCTTTATTTGGGAGAACATTTTTGTTTAATTAGAGTATATATGGTATTACTCGATGTCATATGGAAGTAATGTCTCCAGAATAGTCTTCTGGACATGTTTTACTTAATATTTTACTCGTCAATGACTGATTATCACCTAGGAATCATGTTAGTAGTTCATGAGGCATGATTTGGATGAATAAATGACATTTTGTTTAATTAGAGTATATATGGTTTTACTCGATGTCATATGGAAGTAATGTCTCCAGAATAGTCTTCTACACATCTTTTACTTAACATTTACAAAATAATTCACTCGTCAATGACTGATTATCACCTAGGAATCATGTTAGTAGTTCATGAGGCATGATTCAGATGAATAAATGACATTTTTGTTTAATTAGAGTATATATGGTATTACTCGATGTCATATGGAAGTAATGTCTCCAGAATAGTCTTCTAGACATGTTTTCATTAATATTTATGAAATAATTCACTCGTCAATAACTGATTATCACCTAGGAATCATGTTAGTAGTTCATGAGGCATGATTCGGATGAATAAATGACATATTTGAGTATATATGGTATTACTCGAGGTAGAAGTGTTTTGTAGACATGATTCAATTTATACTTATCATGTTAATAACCTGGTAATATAATCATGTTAGCTATTAATTCTGGCATTTTTTCTTATTAGAAGGTTGCTGATACTGACGTACATATGTATCCTTTGAAACCTTAGAACAATCATTAATCAGACATTACATGTTTTTGATAATAGTAAAATTACTGCTATCAAGGATACGTTGATTCAACTAATCCAGGTGTGTATGGAAGCATAAGCACAGTAGGGTCAAGCTAACCCACATACAGGTACATGTACAGGTGTATAAGGACAGTAAAGTACAAAATTGATGAAATCACAAATTTTAACTGCTTTTAAAAGAACAGTACATAATATTATTTTCCATACAAAAGACAATTTTTAAAGGGAAAAATGTTAAGTATTTAATTGACAATAACAAACATACAGAAATAATTATTAAGGCTGCATGAAATAATAAAACAATTATATGTATACATGAATATATAATTAATTGAAATAAAGAAATATTATAAGTTCTGAGAAACATAATACACATTAAATAAACTAAATGTTGTTAAGTGTTCGTTCACATACCAATAAACACAAGATAACAAACATAACATAAACAAAAACTGTAAACAAATTTCATCTGTGTGACTGTTACTGCAAAGACCAAAACAAGGTGTGTCTTAGTTTCCGGTAATTCTTATAATATATGGCACCAAAAAATACTTTAAAGCTTTTGAAAAAATGTTGAAAGAGATGAGCGAGATAGATAGATAGAGGGAGATATTTTGTTACGATGTAGATTCAGAGTTATAAAACGTTCTTGAAGACAAACTGTAAGCAAGATTCTGTTGAGAATTACTATTATTAGTGTTAGAACCAAATTGATAAGGATTACCCATGAGATTAGGATCAGTTACTCCCATGGTATGATCCATTTGTGGTCTATATTGTGTTATTGGAATTTGTCTAACTGGATTCATTATCATTTGTCCAGTACCCATACCACTTGGAACCATATGACGTCCCATTGGATTCACAGCTTGTTGAGGTGTCATCATAGCCTGGGGATATCCAGGACCTGGAACTAAACGTGGTCTAATATGATACTGAGGTGGAGGACCAATTACAGCTGATGGATGCGGTCCTGGGTGCCCTCCATATGGTTGATTATAGTATGTATGTGAGGCCATTGGACGTGTTAACATATGAGCAATACGAGGCTGTTGGTGAGTAGGACCACCCATGTGGCTTGGATTATACATAGGTGAAGGTGATGGTACACGTTGAGGACCTATCATCCCCATATATTGCTGAGGTTGGTGATATACTTGATTTGGCATTCCCATATTTGAGGGAAGACCTGTTGGAGCTGGTCGTGGTTGATGAATGCCAATATTACCTTGTGTATTCATGTACCCTTGCTGCATATGAGGGGAAGGAGTATACATAAGTGAATTTGAAAACTCTTGTTGCAGTTGTATGGCATCACTGTCCTTTTTGTGCTTTCGTAACATTTCAACAACTCTAGGAACGAGGCCTGGATGATTACGCAAATAATCCTTAGCTCGAAATTTCTCATGTGGATTAATGCTAATAAGAGCATCCCAAAGTTTTTGCATGTTAATTTCTAGTTGTTGTTCTGCTGTAGGCTGGAGTACAACATTAGGAGCACTGACTTCAGATTTAGGTATTGGAGTACTGGGATGAAAAGGTGTGGCTGGATTAGCAGGGCTTGGTGGAATTGTATTGGTTGTTAGTTTTGGTGTGGAAACCATTCCATCTCCTGGAGTATGAGGATTTGGAGAACCTACTGCCTTACCAGGCGTGTGAGGTATTTGCCGAGGAGTAGTAGGAGAAGGAGCTGGTTTGTTCCCTTCTCCTAAGCCTGAAGGTGATGTTGTGATGTTACGTTGCATTTTTGCCATTCTCCGTCGGGCTAGTTGGTAATTATCTGTTTGTTGCCTCTGTCGACGTTCTCTCATTTTCTGCTTGAGATTAGCACATATAGGCACTGGACACTTAGTCTCCTTACACTCGTGAGCATGACTAGCACACAATCTAACAAAGAAATTGCATGCTGTACATTTCCCTGTTGACCTTTGCTTGCAATCTCTTGCATGACGTAACAACTGCTTCATTTTTATGCAAAATGGTTTTGAGCATGTTGGGTCTCGACAGGCACAAGCATGTATTAAATACTCGTTTCTTCGTTTCATGAGCTGATTTCGAGCCTCAGCAGTATTTGAAGTAGTGGATTCTTCAGGACCCATGTCAAATCCTAGTTTCTCTAAGGGATGCTCATGAGTGGTTTTGGTGTAACAAGACTGACAAAGATCGTAATCCTATTAAAAATGAGTTTACAATTTTAATAAAGATTTGTTTACATAAACACTCAACAATTATGACAATACAAACCTCTTTATATAATAATTAAACTCAACAGGAGTCCACTGAGGCAAAGTATATAACAAATGGATATATAGATTCCTCACTAATGGATATGTCACTACAGCTTAGAGCTCAATAATATTTATTATGCTATAGTAACCCTAATCTGACCAATCAGATTGCAGTACTTGCTTATTACCCAGATGTACACAAGTAACTATGGTTAAGTTAAAATACCTCATTTGTTATTCCTAAACAAACTATTAATGGATATATTGCTTATTCCTATGGTCCTGTCATAGCTTATTATACTTACTCCGCATTCTTTACAGTGCCATCTCATTTCAATATCTGCATTACAACTATTACATGAATATACAAAACGATCTCCTCCTTGATTATGAAGCTCATACAACATTGATAACGAAGAGTATTTAGCTCTTCGTAGTGAGGAAAATTCCCAATGTTTCTCTCTTGCTAGATTCAGAAAGGCATCTCTTCCATCCATTAGATCACAAGTGATAAGTGAATCAGGATCAGTTGTTGCAGGGAGAGGAGAAGAAGATGGAGGATGTAAAAGAACAACAAAAAATACCTAAAAAAGAAGTATTGGACTTGATTACAACACTTTATTTAGCTACCTAATATCTGTTACTGTACATCATTATTATTATTATTATTATTATTATTATTATCATTATAATTGACCTCTTTGTGTTTATCCATTGTCTGGTATATTTTTTGAGAAAGGTCATCACCAGTCACTAGTAATGTGGTCTTTTTACTACTTCGACCAGACCCAGCTTTCTTACTACCTTTCTTATTAGTACCTCTTTTACCAACTTTCTTTGATCCTACTCGTTGTTGCTGTTAATAAAGAGATACATAATAAGTATACACATGCATGCATACACACATATACACATGTATATATATATATATACATACATACAGTATATGTAGTTACACACTCACATCAACATTAGCCACAGATGCTTTTCTTTCTTCCTCTTCTTGATCAATTTCCTTTATTGTCTCTTCTATCACATTAGGCCAGAAATCACCCTCAAAATATGGAATCTCTGTTACTGCGGTGATCTCTTCATCAGTACAGTGGGCAAAAATGTCTTTAAATTCATTGATGACTTGTTGTGCTTTCCCTCTCTCGAGCATGTTACGATACCATTCCACAAGACGTTTGGGTTTTGGAATTTTCTGTTCAATGGGATGACAGTGAAATATGTAATCATCTCCTTCTCCAGGAGGACATGCCCATATATGGGCTGTCTGGAAACTATATGAGAGAGAGAAAGATGTTTAAAAACAGTTCAACAGCTATTTCATAAATGGAAGTACAAGTAATATAAATTACAACTTCCAAAACAATTATAATTATGAATGATAGCATTAATACACACTTCACTACAAAAATGGTCAATTCATTACATTTTTAGAACTTACCCATTCATTTTACAAAATTCTAAATATCCTATAAGAATCTCATGATAAACTACAGTGCGATATTGTTTAGGTCGAAAGAAATGAACACTGTCCAGATATGAGATGTAGACACGTCTGAGTGAAGAAAGGGTTAATAATTAAGTGAAGGGGTTAATTTGTCTTAAAAGGTAGTATGAGTATTAATACAGAAAAGGAATTAATCTGTTTACGAAACATCATTCCCATTTTTTATATATGAAAAGATATTGATATCACAGTGATGTACTACCTTGTATTGGGTGCAGGTGAGTCTGATCCATACTCTTGTACGTGCATACCAAAGAAACACACTTCAATACCATCTATCTCTTCAAAAACAAACAATGCTTTTGTACGATAAGGAAATTGGGTGGGAAATGAAGAGAATCTATCTCTCATACCTGTACAGGAGAAATAACAATATATTTACATGTACATATATATACATGTACATGATGTATTTGTAATAGTGTATGCATATCCACTCTTATACATCACTGTACATACTATACATACCTGGTCTAGTGTCTAATACTTTGTTACACGATGATACAACTCTAATAGTAACCTCTCCTGCATCACATCCTGCGTTTCTCAAAAAGGAGTTCACCTTCTCCTCAAGAAAATTACCAAGTTTAGTAGTAGGTAGTCCTAATAACAGAATATACATGTACATAACACATATGATATATATTCTCCTTAAGTGTTCTCACTTTTAGCTGTGAATTTACTTTCTCTCCTAACATTTTTCAGTTCTCTAAGACATCCATCACATTGATACCCCTCCGGCCATATGGATTCATGATATAACACACATATCTTGTGAAACTGTCTCTTACAATGTATGCACTCTACAAATCTATATCACATGACAGATCATGTGATCAATGGTTTTATAATGTGACAGTCATACTCACGGTTCATGTCCAACATGATCATTCTTCTGCTCCTTGAAAGCTTGCTTAGGTATTGCCTGCAGAGAACTGGAATCATCGCCAATAGTAACGGAGTCTCCAGGAATTTCTGAGAAACACTTCGTACAATAGACATATCGACTGAAATAGATAATTAATATGTTAGTTGAATTATGAAACTTCTAACAATCATACACACATGTACATGTAAAGTACATAACTCTATCCACACAAACACAATTCTATGTGATATTACATGTATATACATGTACACGTATACATATGTACATGTATGTGGACACTAACTTGTTCTGATATCCATAGTACGAGGATTCTCGAGGAATTGGACACAATTTAAAATAACAGTAGAGAACTTGAGGATGAAATACATACTACAAAAGAAACAAATTGTTTAAAAATATACATGTACATGCAAGTTCGTCTGTCACATGATAGATCATATGACCATCCACTCACTCTCTGTCCACAACAGTAACCAAGAGCTCTAAAACCTTCGTCTACAACCTCTTCAAATACTTCTGCTAATTTGGAACAGTATTTGTAAACTCTAGATGTCTTCTTGTTGTATACCCATGCATTATCAAACATTAACCACATGTCATTGCAGAACTAGATGAAGAGAGGTAAGATACAATGATTAGATCAACTACATGTACATGTACATGTATGTAGATATCTATACCTGCCAAGGAGTAGCATATTCTCCATTAGATAGTTTGGCATCAATAGCTGATAAATCAATAGGATTTCTAATGATCTGAAAATAGTCCTGTAGGAATAAAACAATAACAGTGTGATCAAGTAACATGTACATGTACTGGTATCTAAATGTACATGTACTGGTATCTAAATGTACATGTACATGTACTGGTATCTAAATGTACTGTACATGTACATGTATATTATGAACATACTGGTATTCCTAATGCATCAGGATCAACAGGTTGACGAAATGGATAAGCTTCCTCTAGTGACCGCACGGCATGAAATACAGGTCTCATTGCTCCCTCAATTTCTTCAGCTGTAAATACCTAGAAGAACAGAAGAAGTCATATACTGTACTACATGTACATGTACACGTATAGTTTGCCTTACCTTCACTAAAGAAGAGTCAACTTTCATTTTGTTACTTCCTTTTCTTGGCACAGATTCAATTGGAGTGGGAGGAGGCATTGCATGTGTGGGTGTTAAGTGTGATTTTGGCGTCAATGAAGGAGGAGTTTCAGAAATACTTTCCCTTTTTATAGAACTTTCTTTACCCATATTTGATACTGAAAAAACAAAACAAAAAATGAGTGCTTAATTACTACAAATATTTATTAACTACTTAATAACCAGTTCACATTACTGTTATCACATAGCATCACATGAAAGTCACCTGACACATACCTGAATACTGTTGAGTAGGCGTTTTCACCATGTCAGTTTGTGTGACTGCTGTTGTGTCCATAGGTTCTTGTTTAATACCTGAAGACTCCGAATTCATTTCCATTGGTTCTACCTTAGTTATATCAGAAGGAATATCTTTACCAAACCTGTTACCAAGTTTACCACTATCTGGTAAAGAACTATTACTATTTGAAAATACTATATCCCGTTTGGAATCTTGAAATATTTGTGTGTTTGTATTGACATCAGAAAAAGGTTGAGAGAAACTGGAACCAGTTAATCCTTCAGTAGATGAAATTAATGTTTTGAGTACCTGGTCCTTATCAAGTTCTTTAGGTTCAGAGAGAGGAGTGGGAGGTAGAGGTAATGATGAATGAGATGGTACTACACCATCAGTTGAAGTGGGAGAACCAATTGATGATACTGTAAAATATGATACAGCATCATTACACGACTTGAATATACATTATTGTATGTATGGTATGTATATAGTATTACATGTACATGTACATGTGTGTGTTATATGTATGGTACATGTATGTATATATGTGTGTATTACATGTACATGCATGTATACCATATTACATGTACATGTATGTATACATGTTTATTACATGTATACCATATTACATGTACATGTACATGCATGTATACCATATTACATGTACATGTGCGTATGTGTTTATTACAAGTATGATATGCATCCATATTAGATGTATATGTATGTATATATGTTACATGTATACCATATTAGATGTACATGTATGTATACATGTTTATTACATGTATGATATGTATACCATATTACATGTACATGTATGTATATATGTTTATTACATGTATACCATATTACATGTACATGTACATGTATGTATGTGTGTGTTACATGTATGGTATTACATGTACATGCATGTATACCATATTACATGTACATGTATGTATATATGTTTATTACATGTATACCATATTACATGTACACGTACATGTATGTATGTGATTGTTACATGTATGGTATTACATGTACATGCATGTATACCATATTACATGTACATGTATGTATATGTGTTTATTATCTGTATACCATATTACATGTACATGTACATGTATGTATGTGTGTGTTACATGTATGGTATAATTACATGTACATGTACATGCATATACAATATAATATGTGTTATATACTCACCATTCATGTGGCTTGATCCTGGTGTTAAAGGTGCGTTATTACCCAAACTAACTTCTCCATTAACCATTGGAGCTGTTAAATAATAAGATAGTTATTATCATTGTTTGGGGATCTCACAATAACTAACCAGTTATTCGTTTCATCTTACGCCTTTCTTCAAGTTCCTTTCGAATTCTGTAAATCTTTTCAGCTAGCTTTTGATAATAATCCTCCTGTAATGATACATGATGATACTGTATGTGATTGCTAGTTTAACATCAAACATTACACATCATATATATCATGTGATAATCATGTGACATAATGGTTCTATCATACAACATTACAATAGCAAGTCTACTCACTCGACTACTTGCTGTTTCAAACATAGCTTTCTCAACTTTTATTGCATATTGAAATAGACTAGCTACTCTGGAATCCTGCATTGCATTTGGGTCCTGAACAGGGACAGGGTAAATAGCCTCCACACTAGAGAGAGACACAGTAACACATTGAGGTTAATACATGTACGATATAAACTTACAGTTTCTTTATCAAGTGATTTCTTAAATCTGAATTCACCTCAATATGCCAAGTTCTTGGAATTCTAAAATAAAGCAAGTGAGATGATACAATACAAGTGTACATAATGTACATGTACACATGTATAATATTACATGTACATGTATATATGCATGCTAGTAGATGTACATAATGTACATGTACACATGTATAATATTACATGTACATGTACATATGCATGCTAGTAGATGTACATAATGTATGTACACACGTATAATATTACATGTACATGTATATATGCATGCTAGTAGATGTACATAATGTACATGTACACATGTATAATATTACATGTACATGTACATATGCATATTAGTAGATGTACACAACAGGCAATTGAAATAAGCCTTACTGTTGATTAGGTGGGTAAGGATTAGGTTGTCTAATAGGATCCATCGGTCTCATTCCCATTCCAGGCTGTCCAGGAGCATGATGACCAGGTCCATACATATTAGGATTAGGATGATGAGGAACTCCTGGGCCAGGAACCATTCTTACCATACCCGGATGTGAGGAATATGGATCCACTGAGGAAGAATGGATATACATGTACATGTATATTAAACACTAAATCTATCTATCTATGTGAGTCATGTGTCTATCTATATATGCATATCTATCTTACTATTGTTCATATTTAAGTGGGTAGGTAGATTATGAATACTACCATCCATAGGTGGTCCTACCATACCTCCTGGCATGTTTCTTTCTAATGGAGGTCGATGCATTGAGGATAGCGGTATACCTGTATTAGTTGGAATCATACCACTCCCTGTGATAGGGACTCCACCAGCCACAGGTTGAATGGGATCTGTAACATAAATAGTTAAGTACATCTGTACTTGTGAATTATGGTAATGTTTACATGTACTTTGTTAACGTATATATATAATATATATGTAATGTACATTTGTAATTATATATATATATGGTATAACTAGTGATCACATATATAGCATTATTACCTCTCCTAAGTCCAGGGTTCATGGAAGCTGTTTTTAATGGCAAACAAACTGGACAATCAGACAACTGGCAATTCTTCCAATGAAAGATTATTTGTCGTGAAGAAGCACAATGTGGAACTGAGATAAAGATGTTATGAGAGTGAGAAAGCAAAGAGAATGGGAGTAGATAATGAGATGATGAGAGAAGAGGATACATGTATAAAAGAACATGTACATGTAGATTGTGTGTATAAGTACTTACAACTACAATCTCTTCCTGCAGCACACTCTGTCATATGAGTCAATACGTTCTTCATAGTTCGACAATGAGGTAAGGCACATGGTCTGTAATCACCATTAGCCTGCTGTTCCCTTTCTCTTTGTTGACAACGATGAGCATGGAGTAATAACACTAACTGTTGTTGAATCAATTTTCGTTTTTCCTGTTCATTAGTAGCTGATGTCGATGGTGGTACTCCTGGTTGACCAGGCATAGGCTATTGAATGAAACACATGTAATACTTAGTGCATAAATGATTATTCATTATTATTTGGATATTCACTGTATTTGTAGTACATCTAACGATTGCACATGCAGAAACAAAACATGGGAAATATTTTATGGCTGCAGAGACGTTTCTTGTTGGTGTTCCAGGTTTGTAGATCAGAGAATGAACAATAAAAACACAAAGGAGGTTGTTGATATAAACATCTATAGTCATTACTTACAGCAAAATGGTGAGGTAATACTTAATATTTCACTAGAAATTAAGTAATGATAAGCTACATTCAAATAAGGAAAGCAAATATCTGAATACTAAAAAGTAGCATTTGAAAATATGTATTTGTATTAAACATTTACATTGAGCCCTTTTACCTGTTGAGTCAATACTGTTGATTCGGATCCAGGCATTACTTTGTTTGGTTGCTGTGATATTGTGCCAGGCATAAAATTCATAGAGCTAGGATTAGTTTGAAAAACATTTGGTTGAAGTTGAGGTCTATCTACAGAATAATCGTGATTCACTGGATGAGGCGGAGAAGCAAATTGTGGGTTATTGGGATATCTGAGTCCTACTGTCCTCATTCCCATGTTCGGTGGATACTGTACAGGAGTCTGGGAATAAGGAGGCAGTCGTCCATCCATTGGACCTCCAGGAGGTGTGGTCATTATTCCACCAATCACATTTGAATTATGAATTGGTGACTGATAGTTACCTCCTGGTAGACTAACAGGATTAGAAGTGAGAGAAGCAGGACTAGAATGGATAGGAGAAGCAGAAACAGATGGAAGGGTTGGTGTGGGATCACCAGATGTGCTAACTACAGTATTTGGTGGAGGTGTGGCATTAGACATCAACAATGGATTTTGGTTGGTAATATTTCCCGGTAGAGCAACATTGGTGGGTGGATTTCCAGAGGGGTTCATTACATTGTTAATAGGGGGTGTGGTCAAATTTGAAGTATTGTTTGTAGAAAGAGGTCCCACATCTAATGACTGATCGATATTATTTGTAGAAGTTCTAAGGAAAGATTCAGTATTGATACTCGTCAATTCATCTGGGAGGTCTAACAACTCTGAGAGAATTTCTGTAATTAATTTATAAAGATAATAAATTATTTATTGATAAGTATATACGTGTACTATTACCTACTGAAAGAACTCATCTGATATGAATCACAATATCTTTGTATATATTACACAATAACTGAACTATGTGCGTAACATAAACCACACCCACAAATAATATTACTTATACTATATGCTAATACTATAATGGATTAGTAAAATACATTTTGTGTATTTTGTAAGTACTGTTTACACGCAAAATCTCTTCAGAGTTGCAAAAGTATCAAAGAAATTAAATGCAATTAAAATTATTATTATTTACTGTTCATTACATTATGTGAAGAGCAACCAGCTTCACAATCTTCCTTCAAGTAACAATAAATCAACTGATAAGATTTAACAAGTATCAGTGGACTTGAGCTAATAAAAAGTGTATTTACAGATCCATACATTACTAATATACACAACCATATATATACATTTATACTATACATAACAATGGCAGCTAGCTAGCAGCCCAGCCCACCAAAATTTTATGGACTCTTACCATCATTAGTAGCCTCTACTTTCATAATCTTTGTAGGTGGAGGACCTTCTATGTTTGTAGTACTCATTTTAACAGTTTCCCTCTCTGACAAGATGACTAGATCAGACGAAGGCAATCAACATGACACTCACACACATCCACAAACGACAAAACAAACTCTTCACGATCGGTAGGCTTTTGGACGAATCCTCTGCCTAGTTTCACTTCAGATTTCTTGTATAGAGGTCTCAAAGCCTTTGAAAGGAAGGCAAATTATCTTGGACGGGTGTGCAAGTAGAGAGGAGAAGAGACAATGACACCTCCCACAATCCCACAATGACACCGTTGTTGCTGGCGAAATGAATCGATTTCCACAGGGTATATTACTAAGAGGTATCTACACGTCTACAAGGGCAAACTAACTATAACTGAGGCTGTCAAAGGTTCCTTCAAAGCTCTTAACACTCAACTTCCCGTTCATCAGAGGGTAGCCATTTTTATTGTGGTTTATTTTAAAGACGAAGGTGATCGGAAACGTATACGGATATAAACTAAAGTGAACGGTTGATACAAACTTGTTTACTCATATGATCACGTGATCCTGCATACATACAAACAAAATACAAACACAAACACATGAAAAAATGGAAGATCCTAAGCATAAACATGAAATGGGTAAGAAGAGTGTGCTAGTGTAACCGAAAATATATATATTGGTTTCAGGCAATTTCAAGACGTCAGTTTTATGTGTATGTGTATGTGTATGTATGTCCAAATATATGTGACACGTATGTATATATATATATATATGATATATTTGTTTGATATATTTATTTATTTATTATATTTTGTAAACAAATTTATTTCAGATGCGTGTAATGATCGCGATGACATACTTATTAAATACAAGAACTGTAGAGTATTAAAGAATGGTGTTTTAAAACATGATGATATTTGGGTTAAAGATGGAAGTATTATTGATCCAATGATGGTATTCTATAAAGAGACTAGAATGCCAGATATGACGATTGATTGTAATGGACTGTTAGCATCACCTGGATTCATTGATCTTCAAGTTAATGGTATTTACACACAAAGCTATTATGTCCACCATGTGTACCTCAATTTATAATACCACTGAAGATGGTACATAATTAAATAGCTACTTACTATACTGGATGAAGAATATGTCACAATTATAAACAAATTCATTTCAATTACGTACCAACAATATTGAGACTGTGAGTATATATCATAAAACCGTATTATGCAATGTACATGTATGTACATATAGCATTAAATACATATGTACATACATACATACGTACAACATATACATACATACATATAAACATACATACATGCATACATTCATACATACATATCTACATTTACATGGAGTTGGTGTAGTAGTTTGTAACACTACTAGCTAGTGTGGAGTCCACTATTTTACATCGCTAGGGATCTATACCAACAAGTTTCCATTTGCTCATAATTTAAACTAATAAATATCACTAGCTATCATTGCTATAAGTATACTGTTTGTACATATGTAGGTGCTTTTGGCATCGATTTCTCATCTTTCAAGAATACTGAACAAGCCGAACAAGGACTACTAAAAGTTTCTGAAGATCTTTTAAAGTATGGAGTGACATCTTTTTGTCCAACACTAGTAACTTCATCAAAAGGGTATTACAATAAAGTAAGCAATGATCCCGGTAATAATAATAATTATTATTATTAGTTTATAGATATTACCAGTTATGAAGTTTAGAAAAGGAGGTCATCATGGAGCATGTATATTAGGTATGTTTACTATATATACATATGTTTGTTTACTTACACACATTCTCTAGGAGTACATGCTGAAGGGCCATTTATTAATAATGAACGAAAAGGTGCACATGATCATGTACATATTCAGAGCAGTTTATCACCAACAGCAATACTGGACTGCTATGGTTCACTAGAAAATGTTAGAATAATCACTTTAGCTCCTGAGCTACCAGGAGCCATGGATGTTATAACATGGTTACAAGATCGAGGAGTAGTGATTGCTTTAGGTAAAGTTATGCATGTATGGAATGGATTGATGAGCAGCAATAATTTATTAAGTAATCTAAGTAGCTTTTTATGATATATGATATTGTATTATATTGTACGTAGGTCATTCAATGGCTAAGCTAGATACAGCTGAAGAGGCTGTTAGTAAAGGAGCTTCACTCATAACACATCTGTTTAATGCTATGTTACCAGTAAGAAACTGTAATTATACTGCATTGACTTGTATCACCACAGTGATGGTTACTAGTCGTAACTGATAATATTTAGTTTCATCACAGGGATCCTGGTATTGTTGGACTTCTCACTAGTTTAAAATTCAACAAACAGATTTATTATAGTCTTATATCAGATGGTTGGCACACTCATGAAACTGTTCAGAGGATAGCACAGAAATCAAATCCAGAAGGTCGAGTCAATAACATTATTAATATATTAGTTGACATTTTTTTGGTATAGGAACTGTTCTTGTAACAGATTCAATGGCAGCCATGGGTTTGTGTGAAGGTACACATATGCTTGGTGATATCTCTGTTGAAGTTAAAGGTACTAGAACTTATGTTGCAGGTACAAATTCACTAGCTGGAAGGTAAAGAGTGTAATTATGTAGATAATGTTTAATTTCAGTTTTATTTACCAGTGTAGCGAAAATGGATGGATGTGTGAGAGAGTTTTTAAGAGCAACTGGTAAATTATTAACTGATAGATAACCTTTACTACATGTATCTTAATTTCTCTGTCCATAGCTTGTGGTATCCCTGCTGCTCTTGAGGCAGCCAGTCTTCATCCTGCAATGGTGTTAAACGAAAAAAGGAAAGGTAGACTATCTGTTGGTTCAGATGCTGATATTGTATTCCTGTCTGAAGAGAATGGACTGACTGTCTGTGCTACTGCTATAGCTGGAAAAATTGTCTGGAAATCTGAAAACTGTCCTTTAAACATCACCACTTCTTAAAATTATTACATATTATATACTAAATATTTATATAGTTATAATAGAGATTGATATAATTATATAATATTTATTTTGTAAAGTGTTTTATTGACTATAGAATGTTAAAACATGAAGTGTTAATGCTATGAGTTATGCACCTATGTATAATAATAGTGTTGATTATTATTTTCTTTTGCCTTCGTATAAAACCAATGGTTGCATTCCAGAACTAACAAATGGTTCACATTCTCCATAATCAAAACCTGGAGGAAACAGTAGTTCATTAATAATGTGAACCACACCATCTGTAGCAGGAATGTTTGGTACAGTGATAGGAATCTCTGAGCTACCAAGAAGGACTTCGCCATTATTTCCTGTTTCAATTGGCAAGTGGATTCTAAGGTTAGTGAAAATCCAGTTACGAAGAGCAAGTGATGATAAATATTCTAAACCTTCGACAATATGATAAAGAAGAAGATCGTTAATAGGATCTCTGTCAAATCGTAGCAAACATTCAAGAAGTTCCATTCCAAAATCATCAAATGCCGCATTTGTAGGTGCAAATATTGTGTGAGGAGATTTTGAAGCATCCAAGAATTTTGGAATGTCAAGTATTTCTAGTGCTGTGTTAAAAATAGACAAATTCGAACGTTGTGAAAGAATATCGGTGACAGTAAGATTTGCCATGGGAACGGGTCCATTGATCAAATGAAGGACTCCATTATTTATCATACACGAATCCGGAACAATTATCTGAGATCCACTGATAAACGTATCCTATAGAATGATAAGATATACTATACATATATTGTACATATTGAAACATATATACATACATACACAAATACATAGTGCATACATACACACATACATACATACATACATACATACATATATACATACATATTATACATGCATACGTACATACATACACAAACATACATACAAACATACATATATTTATACATACACTCAGAATACACTTACTGTGTCCAGTAGTATATACTCACTCTGATGATACCAGTAATTATTATATGAGTATGGATTAGAGTTATAATAATATGGATTATTCACAGTATATGGAGTCTGGTACAAAAGAGGACGATAATAGTAATGCTCAACAAGTGTTACATATAATGTATTATCAGCCAGAGTCCGAAACTGGCTGGAATGAAATAATCTATCCTCAGGAACTTCTTTATCAATGACATGTGATAATACAAAGTTTTTAGCTGTTTCTCGATCCATAGATGTCGGACTGCATGTTGTATGCTCACTACCCTCTGTGTGTGTGGGATTGCATATGATACCAACACCCATTAGAGCTTCATTAGTTGGAGCAAATATTGTTATTTTACTATCTTCATTGGAAAATAGAGAACTCAGATTGGCTAGTCGAGTTAGATTTAGAAATTCACTTAGTCCGTGAATTTGTAAGCACTCTAACAAAGTATCTGCCATTGCTATGAAGAGAATACACAAATATTATCAGAAAATATCAGAGTAATATAACTGATGTATAACAGACTAATATTATGTACAAGTCCAAAGCAAAGCATGTGGCATTACCAAGACAGTAGTCAGTTACATACGTTGCTATGTATATATTCCCTACATGCGTATGTACATTATATTAATACTACACAATACACAGTCATGAATGCATATGTACATATATTCGTAAATTCATACCGACTGGGCAACCATCTGGTTGAGTTTCTTCAGGAATGAAATACAGATGAAATGGATGTTGGGGTGTGTACTGATTAGCTACAGGTCTTGGCATGAATCCTTCACAACACTCACTCTGTTCTCGTGGATCTAAACGAGTATTATCGGAACACTTCCATCCTGGAACACACTCTAAACTATTAGCATTTGAAATATATATGTATTATGTACGTACGTACATACATACATCCATACGTATATGTACGTATACTTACAATATGCAAAGTATGTATGTATATTATATATATGTATCGTATGTAGATGGATTGATGAATACTGCATGTATACAAAACATTCTTACCGACAATACCAATAATAGTATTTATAGCGTGTGTTATAAACCCATCCACAGGATTCTTTATAAATATATTCATAAACATTCACCAGATATGTTCGAGTCACCTGACATACATTAACTCTATAAAGATATATACATAATACATATGTGATACTGTATATACGTATGGTTCAATTCAGTGTGATCATTCATACACATATGTACACGTACATGTACAGTTTATATACTCGGTCACATGACTATCACACAAATCATCATGATTTGGAATCATGTGCATGTACATATGCATGTACATACAATGTACATGAATTCAATGTGTGAAGTGCATTATTTCATACCCGTATTCATTAGCTGGTAAAACTGTGGATGCAATATCTACAAGATCCAATGTCCGACATGATCGAGCTAAATATCCAGGTGGAGGGAAACAAGGAGTCCCTGAGGGAGGATTTGAATATTTATTCCCTGATGCAGTGCAACTAACAGCAAAACAACATAGAATGAAAACAACTATGGATGACATTTTGCAATAATATATGTGTAGAGGGCGCCTCTCATAATGTTTTGCCGTACGGCTGATCTATGAATGTATTATGTGTGTATTATGTGTGTGTGTGTGTGTGTGTGTCTTCATGTTTTGTAAATGTTCTAATTAACCGTATATAGGCGAATAATAAAAATATATTATAATAATATTTCCTCCCCCTAGTGGAGTAGGAGTTGTATATACAGTAATCATGGCAAGTGCTGGAGATGTGACTGGAGGTGGAAGAAAAGGAGAAGAAATGAATCCTGGAAACCCATCTCCTGGAGAGCTTGTTCTCAAGAAACTGTTTGCTCAATTTGTTGTTTGTTCACAATCAAAGTTAAACTATGTTATGGCTCAACCTCTGGTATACACATCATGCATTCTTCTCTACCCTCTGTGATACACCTGCTTTCTTCTGTTTAGGCAAATCCTCTCAGTAAATATCTTCAACGTGGAGAAGATCCTAATTTTGATCAGCTGTTAGTTTCATTAAAAGAAGTGGCTTCATTCTGTTTGAGATCTCTATTGACAGTACTTAATGACTGGCGAAAGAGACAAATGAAACTAATCAAGACCTCTCCTAGATGGTCAATCACACAACCAGGGTAAGCTATGAGATCTATAATACATTATTAATGTAATTGTAATGAATGAAGGTGATTGCAATCTAGTACTAAACTAGTTTTTCACACTATGTTGAATAATTCCCTCAGGTGTTGTGAAGTCACAAATGTGTATGTATTAAATTATCTCACTACTTGTATGTCCCACTCCCTTTTCCGACCTGTTCTTTATTCTTCTTCCTTGTCTAGAGATTCAACAGACTCTTCTCAAACATTGAGTAAAAAGGAGAGAGAATATTATACCGAGAGACAAGAACTAGCTGTACAGTTTATTTACTGTATGACACTAACTGAAATACTACAACAAGTTAGTACTCAACTGATCCTGTAGTGTTATACATACATATATACGTACATACACATACATATATGCATGTACATGTACATGCATAGTCTGCATACATACATACACTGTACATACATACATACATACATACATACATACATACATACATACATACATACATACATACATACATACATACATACATACATACATACATACATACACACATACATACATACATACATACATACATACATACATACATACATACATACATACATACATACATACATACACACACACACACACACACACACACACACACACACACACACACACACACACACACACACACACACACACACACACACACACACATACATACATACATACATACACACACACACACACACACACACACACACACACACACACATACCTACATACATACATACATACATACATACATACATACATACATACATACATACATACATACATACATACATACATACATACATACATACATACATACATACATACATACATACCTACATACATACGTACACACATACATACATACATACATACATACATACATACATACATACACACATACATACATACATACATACATACATACACACATACATACACACATACATACATACATACACACATACATACATACACACATACATACATACATACATACACACATACATACATACATACGTACATACATACGTACACACATACATACATACATACATACACACATACATACATACATACGTACATACATACGTACACACATACATACATACATACATACATACACACATGTACTTATGTATCTTACATTTCAGTTACCTGTCCATCCAGTACCAGAGTCTTTCATACATGATATAGAAACCTTAGCTTTTCATCACTTCAGAGCCCAAGAGCCATTGAAGGAAAGGTTAGTAAGATATTAATATAATCTCACGTAGTTATTAATTGATATGTTTCATAGGAGTACTAATAATCCTAATGTTGCTAATGCTAAACGTATTGCTGATTATTATGCTGAAGTTTTGGGTGTGGTTTCACAAGTTCGGTTTCTTTCTGTAAGAATGAGATTCTTCACTGAGTTACGAAATTCTCAGAATTCATCATCTGTTATTATAAGTGTTATTGAGGGTCTTAGTTTTGTCAGAGTCAAAATGTATCCTGTAGAGGAACTTGAGGAATGGTTCAGCTTCTTACAGGTATTGTGTTAATAAATACATCATTATCAGTCTATTTGTCTGGAATCTTAGGAATGTGCTAATTATATGATGGAGAGTGCTAAAGGGGAGAAAGTACGTCATGCTATGGGGGCACTATTAGTGGATATATTGACTCCAGTAGCAGCTGTTATTAAATATGAGACATCAATGCCTGCTGTGAAGAAACTAGTACAGACTTTGTATTCTCATTTCTATGATCAAACAAAAAGAACAAGACACAGCACTGTGAGTAGTATGGGTATGAGTTTCAGTATGGGTCTGAGACCTACTACTAGGTACTGCTTGTGCAGTAGTCCAGTAGTAGCTTGACATGCTCTAATGGTAGCATATATTTGAATCCGTATTGAGTGCTAATATGTATTATTCCTATAGGCTTACATTCCTCTTATTACAATTCTTTTGTCAATTAGTGAAGATAAATTCTTTCTTAATAATTGGCATGTGTTTGTAACACAACATGTACTACCGAATTTAAAGGTATGTGTTGATAATATATATCTATCTATCTATCTGTTCTATCTCTATATCTATTTAACTGTCTGTCTGTTTCTCTTCACTATGTGAGTATGTCATAAGATTATATTTCATACATTAGAGAAATGACACAAAGCTACAAAGAGTTGCTCTCGATTCACTATATCGGTTGCTATGGTAACAGCGAAATTAATATTGTTTAATTTTTAATCCTTTTCTTCCTCATTGTCAGGGTATATATGATAAGAATTAAAGGAGAAGGAAATGTAATTACATTCACGTTAGTTAATTAATTAATGTTATTATCATTGAGTTTATAATATTCTTGATATAGTCGTCTTAGACCTATCGTCGATACCTTGTTCCCTCGTTCAGGAGGGAAAGGTGTACAATTGAAAGATTTCCCTCCAAATATATTTGTAAAGATCATTTATTTTATTGCTAGGGTAAGGAGTAACAGAGATATTAATAATTACAATATATAAAACACATTTCCTCTCCTCTTTCAGGAGCGAGTAGACTATGCTGTGTGTGACATTGTATTAGAACTTGTTACTAAATTTAGAGGAGGATTAAATCCAGAAGTGAGTGTGGCTTGCATCATTAATGATAATTATAAATTGCAATGTTGCTCCGCCCATTTAGAGAGTAATTATTGGATTAAGAGCTTTTCTTATGATAGCTGATAGTTTAGAGAAGAAAGAAGGAGATCCACCCATGCCTCCTGCGTTTAGTACTATGCAGTCAGGATCCATTACACGTACTAAAACTAAATTCCTCACTAGTACTCTCACTGACAAGATAGCAAAGAAGATCGGCATAGCTCAGTATTATCCACTGTACGAGAACTGTCTGTCTATATAGATATATTTATCTGTGTTTCTATCTATCTATGTCTGATTGTTTATATCTAGTGTTCGTCAAGCTCTCAGTGGTATTCTGAAACAATTAGACCAAAGTGTTGGGAATCTTATATCTACAAACTCTACTGCCATTAGAGCTCCAGATGAAGCTCTTGGGTATGTATATATTTATGTTTGTACATGTACATGTATGTATGTATGTATGTATGTACATGTGTATGTATGTAGTACTATATATGTGTGGGTATGTATATTCGTACAAGTATGTACATGTATGTACATATGTATGTATGTATGTACATGTGTATGTATGTAGTACTATATATGTGTGGGTATGTATATTTGTACAAGTATGTACATGTATGTATGTATGTCTGATTGTATGTCTGATTGTATGTATGTATGTATGTATTTATGTCCATGTATGTATGACTGTATGCAGTTACTTCTATGTATCTATTTATGTACCTATGTATGTATATATTTATCTCCACAGTGGTGAGCGTAAACCAAAGTTAGATTTACTCAAAACATGTGTAGCAGCAATTCCTCGTATCATGCCAGAAGGAATGAGTAGAAATGATATGATAGAGTTATTGTCACGGCTAACTATTCATCTTGATAATGATCTACCAAGGTATTAGAATATTAGTGTATTTGGTTAGGATATCTGAATTATATATATGTGCATATATACAAATAGACTGTAAATGTAAATGAGAAACAAAGTTTCATACACCAGATCCGAACCCAAGATCCCTGATCAATGCTTCAGTTACTGAAGTTTAGAGGAAATGTAGACACAGATCTTAGTTCAGTTATCAGCTCTTTATAATTGCCTAATTATTTGTGCTGTGTGTGTGTGTGATAGATGGATGCATATGCATGGATAGACCTACTAGATAGATAGATAGATAGATAGATAGATGTTTTAGATGCAAAACGACTTCATATAGATGTATTTACCATTCAGAATGGCTGTAAGTGCCTTACAGAATATAGTGACTAATTACCCAGACTGGAGAACTGCTATTGTGAGAGGGTTTGCTAACTTTATACTGAGAGAAGTACCAGACAGCTGTCCTCTAGTCCTAGAGGGAGCACTCAAAACTCTTGGTCAACTCCTTGGCCACTGGAGAGGTTTGGTTACTGGTGGAGGACAAGAGGAACCTGACTTATCTGATCCTCCAGAGGATGGGATAGTTTGGGTGGAGTCATGTGCTCTTGTGACCTTCTGTTCATATCGATCTCTAACTCGTAAATACTCCCTTGCTATATTGAAGGAAGTGAGATCCTTACTGGATACCTTTAGAACCAACAAGGTATCAAATATAAGTGATATGATCATTACATCATTATTTAATACGTGCTACAATTGTTTTAACTCCCTCTCTCTCTCTCTTGTTTAGGAAGAGAAGCGATATCAAACTGTGATGGATGTAATGGAAAAAGCCACACCTTCTATTATAAAATATTATCTTGGAACTCTATCTCAAAAAGAAAGGGTGCGTTTAGTGATTATGTCATAATGAGTCATCACTCATCACAAGTCATTAACATAATGTATTATTATTATTGTAGTTGGAACTACGTACTCACCAACATTTGAATCTCTGGTGGCTTTCTGATCGATCCGCTTGTTTTCTAGAAAATGGCGGAGGGAGAGAGACTTTGAGAGATGCATGGTCACAGTGTATTGTTGGTCTTTTAGAACCTTCCATGCTACCATCACACTGTCCCTTAGCAGTACAGCTAACATGGCCTTATATTATACAAAGAATGTTAAAGGCATATTATGTAGTAGATCCTGGTTCAGCCTCAGAGCGACCCGATCGTCTTCCAGTTCTCCGTAATCCCAGAGGAGCATATGTATCACAGCCAGAAATGTTTCTGTGGAGAAACTATTTGTTCTTTGCTTGTTGCACTGCACCACCATCAACATCGTCTCCGTCAGTAAATCCTGCTCTACAAGAAGCTGGACGTGTGTTAGGAGATAAGGTAAATAGTAATACTATAATAAGACCACACCCATTAATTAATAACCACTTTAGTACACTGCTAAAGATGTGTTTCGTATTGTTATACCTTTAATGAAATCTGAAGAAGAAATAGGAGAAGTTGTTATATCTGCATTAGGTCTGGCTAATCCAGCTGCATTCAGGTAAAAGGGTTTTTGTAATGTAGTGTGCTGTGTCTAATATTGTATATACTTAGGGATCTTATTCAAGTATTGAAACCTTGGATAACAGATTCATTAGATCTTCGTAAAAGTGATGTAAGTATTTTCTTCATGTGTAATCTTCATTGGTTGTATCTTACCTCTTCTCTATAGACTGTAAAGAAACGTCGTCGTCGTGAAACTCATAGGGTCCATATCACGAGAATTATTGGGGTAGCTGCAGAGAATGGCTGTTTTAGATTGTGTCGTGGAGCTCTCACTGACGCTGGTGAATTGAGTAAACCAATACTTGAGTTCATTGAAGGAATCAAGTGAGCTGTTCATTATATCCAGCTGTTTATAACTTTATATATATATATATATATATATAACTGTCCATTGATAAGTACATGTATTTATCCATCCATCCATTATTCCATCCAGACAATGTTTAGAGACTGATGCAGAAAGACTTTCCACCATTCCCAGCGACTTAAGACTCCATTTTGCTTCACTTAATGCTAACATCATTAATAGTTTTCCTGAGGGTCCATCTCGTTTAAAACTTTATCCTCGTGAAATTAGGTATTCACTGTTCTATCTCATAGCAGGGTGGAGTGGTCCATTTTGGCATCAACAGACCAGTGACATCCAGGAACAGGAACAAAGGTTAGCATAATATAGTATGATGTAATGTGTAATGAAATCATATTACTGTATTCTCAGCCTGGTTAAGCAGCCTCCTTCCAATGCCCTCATATACAATGTACTACAAGCCATGTCTGCTCTTCTTTGTTGTGGGCCAGTATTTGAGGCAGAAGCTTTACAGAGAGGAAGATATATATATCGTTGGCTTGAAAACATGCTCTGTTCTGAGGAAGAGAAGGTAGGCAATAATATATTATAATGAACCCAATTGTTATTTGTAATATATAATCTTTGTAGATTCAACAGTTAGGTCGAAAAACGGTTCAACTTCTTCTTCAAAATAATCGTGAATCATTCCTACTCAACTGGGTATTGGATCAATGTTATAGTCATCGATCTGTCTGTGCTGGTCTCTGTTTTCATGCTTTGTCTTTAACATTTGCAAAAAAGTGAGTAAGAAACTTTAAGAACCTTTTATCGAGAGTCTAATTCTGTTCTCCCTCACCACTGTCCTCCTCCTCCTCCTCCTCCTCCTCCTCCTTTAGCCCAGCATATCCTTGTAAGATGATTAGTATTCTACATGTCATAATTTATAACACAGCAAGTTTGGATCATCGAACTCGAGAAAGAGCAATGCAATTACTACATATTCTTGATAAAAGATTCTTTGCAAGTGGAGAAGAAGGATCTCGACGTCCAGAAATATTAGGCCTCATAACTGGTAGTATATATTCTAATGTACATGTACCAGTTAGTGAAGAGCTAGCATTCACTAATCCTGAGCTGACTCTTCCATTGTTCTCAGGTACGTATGCCTGTCTGTTTGTATCAATAATTTTATAATGCATTATACTTATACAATGTATGTAGAAATGATTAAAAGATTTGAGGAGACACCTTCTCATGGCAGAAAGAACATTCTTCAGCTAATGAAACCATGGTTACGAAATGTAGAACTTGTTGAGGAGAATACCCGAGTTCAATTAACTCCCTCTCATGTACTGGATAATGTTCTTCCATTAGTACCAGCTAAACCTAATAGCAATCCAGTACTGAGTGGAAATGGGTGGGGCTCTCTGGAGGGAACACATCTGATTTTACACAACCTTTTATATCTCACTGCAAAGGTACTAGAGATCCTACCATTAATAATAATACATGTACATATACAGAGAACTTACTACCATTAATTATACATGTACATGTATTAAGATCCTACTATTAACAATACATGTACATGTACGTGTACAGAGATCCTACTATTAATAACACATGTACATAGTACTTCTTATTTTCTAGCATGGGGATGAGTTTGTGCCTGAGATTGAGTCTCTGTGGTCAGCACTGTGTACCTGGCCTGCTAATATCAGGATTGCATTGAATTATCTTGCGCGACTTACTTGTGTTGCTGGTAACATGGGTCTTATGCTACAACAGGTTTGGCTAATATACACATATACACATACATGTATATGTACATACTACATGTGTACATGTACATAATACTAAATATGTACATGTACAAGTGGTTTTAATTCATCTTATAACAGGCTAAACGAGTTGTGGTATATTTCAGTCATACACATGCCAAAATCATTATCCCTGAACTAATGAAGGAGCTCCAATGTGTTGACCTTATAACAGCTGAGGTTTCACCTAATGAAACTCCACCTTACTATCGTCTGATTAGTCGTTCACAAGAGACACACATTGGGAAAGAAGATAATGGATTGAGTGGGCGTGTAAATGAAGAAGAAAATTGGGCATTAAAATGGCGGATAGATGTCAGAACAAAGGATGGGTTACCCATACCTCTTCCAATTCCATTTAGTATGAAGTTTTTTGCTAGTATGAAAGACGTTTTACGAATTCCTTGTCGACAGTTAATTAACATGCACAGGAGTAACTATGCTCTCATTCTTCTCTCTGAACTAGTCGCAGAAAATAGTGATTTTGATTGGGATACTGAACTAGCTATTTTGTTACATGTTGTCACTCTAGGTAATAATAAATGGATGGATGAATGGGAAAGACAGTAGATAGATAAATGGATAGATGGATAGATAGATGGAGGGATGGTTAGATAACAGGAAGGATAAATAAAAGAGAGATGAGTAGAGGGATGATTGGATAGATGGAGGGATGGATGGATTGATAGATAGACGATCGAAAGTATATATATTTTCATTAGGTTTGGATGTTCATAGACCTGTAGTGTATGAACATAGTAAGAAGTTGCTAGGCAACCTAACTATCTTACTAGCATGTCGCGATGAGTATGCAGCCGCTTGTGAAGCAAGACTTGCTCAATATGATATGTTCCTCCATTCTTCTTCTCTGCTTTCCTTGGGTATGGGAGAAGAATCTGAAATACAGAAGTTTGGTAAGAGAGATGACCCAACAGGACAAAACAATTTAATACAGAGAGTACACGCCCTCATTAGACTAGTATCAGTAAGGTAAGTTGAAGGTCCGAAAAATGTTGGAAATTATGAAACACATTCTATTTTTATCTCAGAGAATGCAGGCGTGGCCCGTGGCCATTTCATGAGCACAATGTTCATAACCTAGGAGATCCATTCAGTAAAGTTTCCGAACTGTCATCGCTAGTCAATCAAATCTTATCAGTATTTCATAACTGTGTTTCCGGTACTCTCAAAGAGAAATGGATGAAAACAGCTCTCTCTGTAAGTAGTAGATTGCATCTACTCTTAATTACATTATGTCTTGTGGAATTATTATACCTATCTTTTCATTTAGTGGGCTACAAGTTGTTCATCTCAACAATTTGCTAGTCAGTCATTTCAGATCTGTCGAGCTTTACAAATCCCTTTAAGTACTTCAATGCTACGAGAAATCCTTACTCGTTTAGCAGAGTCAGCATCCAATCAGTCTGATGAGTTACAGAACTATTTGTTAGAGATTCTTCTGACTCTTGAGAGTTCTATCGATAGTACTGATGAAGATACTCTTAACCCATCACAACTTCATCCTGAACATCCACGACAAAACTCTGACATCACTCCGTTACTGTCGAAAGGTTTGTTATAGCATTACGATTTATTAAGTACATGTGTAGGTTTAAATTACTGCTAACTAACTTACTATATAATATTTTCGTTACCATGGTGATACTATAATAATTTTCTTTAGATGAACACACCAGTGAAAGTACTCCAAAGAAAATGGAACATTCACTCATTAGTGAAACCTCACCTACTGTTACTATAACAAGTGCACGCCCTCCTCTTCCATCTTCTCGTCACAGAATGTCAACTCCCGTAATCAATACAAAGGAGAAACCTCCTGTTAGTGTCGAACCTTCTGTGCCATTTCCAACAGCTCTGGGTCATAGAAGAAATCATTCTCGAGGTCACAGTATCACAAAGGTGGATATTCCTCTAGATTTACAATCATCTCTTGACTCTAAACATGAAGACACGAGCTTTAGACATTCCACACAATCGAAGGATGCTGTTGTCCCTACAACTGAAGGCCTTAATGAAGAAATACATAAAAGGCTTCAAACTGCCAGTGGAAAGATGAAATTTTCAGCTTCTGTTGATATGGGAGGACTTCCTCCCACAAAATCTCAGACCGAATCACCTTTAAATGCTCGAGTTGTTGCTAGCACTAATGAACATGTGCATGCAAGTAAAAGAGACTCCGCCCCTCCCATCAGTCTCATGAATCTATTTGAACCACTACCCTCTTCCAAGGTTACCATGGAAACCCACCTGCAGAGACCAATGAGTATGATTGTATCCTCATCTAATGGTTTACATAACAATTCATTATTCACTACACCGTCAATAGTCACATCTGCTACTCTCTCAGATTTATCCACTATCACCTCCTCATCTTCCCCTCCACGTCAAGGTTCCACATCACCAGGAATTTTAATTAGAACAGAGGCACTGGACGAAGAGGAGGAAGATGAACTGGAAGAAGAGGAAGAGGAAGATGAGGAAGAAGAAGAAACAGAGATTGAAGAGCAAATTTCCAAGCAAAGTTCACTAGATAAACCATCCACAATCAGTAGAGGGTCTGATAATATTAAACGGGTCCCTTCACATCCTAATCTCAGTTTGAATCCATTTATAAAGTCAGACAGTTTGGATAGCAGTCCAATTATGAGAGCTAGATCTGTGACTCAACTTCAGAGTGAGATATATAGTGATGAGAAACCTGTCAAACGAAGAAGTTACAGCGGTTCTAGAGAAGCAGTACCTGGATTTACAGGACTAACGAAAGATAACTCTCATATGAGGCGAAGTTTTGATAAGCTTAGAGAAAAGGTTACTGCACCACATCGTTTACCACTAAGCCATCAAAACTCACCTAATAAATTTGAGAAGGAACGTTTAAGTCGTCGTGTCAGTGCAGATCCAGAACGGGAACGTGTCCATAGTGCACCAGGTTCTCGTGGAAAGGGAAGACCCAAGAGTATGATAGAGACTAGTAGTAATATGGGGTCTATAGATGTAGGACTGGCCACGTCTCAAGACTACCTTAGTCAGTTATTTTGGACTAGTGTCAGCCTTCTTGAGAGTGATCATGAAAATGAATATTCATTAGCTCAACATTTGTTTGGTAAAGTTATAACTCATCTTGATTGGTGGGTAGAGAGTACATATACTCGACTTGAAGCTCTTCTCAATAAAATGAAATGGGAAGAATTTCCAGGTGTACTACATCTTCTTCTAAAAGGCCTAACGTTACACAGTACTACTGATACAACTCGCCAGCTTATTTCTCGACTATGTCCTCACGCTAACAGACCTATATTTGAACCCTCTGGATTTGTAGGACTACCAATGAGTATAGTTGCTCTGTTACCTGAACTTATTCTTCACTATGAAAAACCAACATCTACTTGCAAAACCACTGCTGAAGCTATATCTCAGGTGAGAATACAATACATGTATGTGTACGTGTACATATATACATAATTATATACATATACTTATATAAAATGTGTCTCTACTTAGGCGTGCAGTTTAGCTCTCCCGAATGCTCATAATAATGAGCTAATGTCTGTACTCAACGACCTGAGTCATCTCTTTCATCTATATAGTATAGAGGAATTCGCTAACTCTTGTTTCATTTGGTTGAAATCCATCTGTCATTTTATTTGCAAAGGGTATTCTAATCTTACTAAAGATATCTTAAAGTTTTTTTGCAAGGTAGAGTCTATTGATATTGTATATAGATAGATTTTTTGGCTTACTTTGTTATTCAATATTGTATAATTATATATTCCTCAATGATTGATCATCATCCTTTATCTCATATATACATGTAATATCACTCTTGAAATATAAAAGTGTGTCAGTGTTTTTTATGAGATCAACCCCAAAGAACTTCTTACTTGGCACTGCACAGTTCTCTCTTTGGGCCAGATGGCACAGTTAGTTATGATTATATTGTCACTAACAGCATTAACTCTTTGTTAATTGGCTCAAGAAGCATTCCCAATGAAGAAGTATTCCCAATGGCACATGCACTAACCATTGTTGAGCCAATTTGGCCCATGCGTATCACAAACTCTGTAGTGTGTGCTATTAATATAATTATATATATACACATTCTACATCTTCATTAGTTATTAGAACAAGGAAGCGAAACATACCATCAGTCTGTGCTGTGGATTATACACCAATATTTAATAAAACTAGAAGAGTGTGGAGTTATTAATATGGATATAGTTAGTGAGATAGTCACATCATCTGTCTTACAACTCATTAAGGTACACTGAACATAGTATTGTGTTTGTGTAAAAGGCTATTCAATTACTATTATAGGGTCACTTGTGGCAAGATGCTCTTGAAGTCTTGATGTTGACTATAAAGAACTCTTCTAAATTAGTTCAACCTCCCACTTCTCACATTCCAGTTGTTGATTTGGGGATATTTCACCAAACTCTCCCCGGACCAACACTTCAGTTTTCAATGGATTTATCTGATACTTCAGATGATGTACGACTAGCTCAGGATACTAATCCAACATCAACATGGCGTCAGACTTCAGCTTCACAGGTAAATAATTATAAATTAGTTAAATACGCTGCTTCATATTTCTTTCTAGCGTCAAATGAGGGAAAGGTTATTAACTGTTATAAATGCAAGTGGACCAGTTCCTGTTCTCTTTAGCAGTCCTTCAGTGAGTTCATTATCTATCTATCTATCTATCTATCTATCTATCTTGTATCTATCTATCTATCCCTCTGTATTTAGGTTATATTTACAGATGAACAATACCTTAATTCTTATTTGGAGTCATCTGAAGAAGAGGAAATGGAAGATGAGGTAGAAGAGGAGGAAGAAGAAGAACACAACCAAATACCTTCTGCCAAGGCATCTTCTGAAGTGCTTGACTCTTCACAGCCAGAATCTGTTAGTTTGAATTCATAGTTGGATGAGACGACATATGTTATTGTACATCCTCTATTTTATTTTACTAGGTTGTTATAAACTCCATTGGAGAGACTTTTGATTTTCTCAATCATTATGATCAGTATAGTGATGAGGAAGAAGTTGAAGAAGAAGAGATGACAATAGAGGGACCGTTTTCATCTGGGCGAGAGAAAACTTACAGGTGAGTTTCTGATGAGTACTTAAGAACAGGACAATATCCATTTAAGATTATGTTTCTATATCCTATAGTTCATCATTAACTAGTAGTCGCTCTAGTCTTGTATCGGAAGATGAAGATCAAAATCTTGCAGGTTTTAGCATGAACCCTTCCCTTGAGTTTGAAGGGGAAAACTCTCAAGTATATCTGCCACATCTTAGAAACTTTCATGAAAACAATGGTATGATCATGTGACAATATGTGATTATTTTATATCTGATGTTTATACCATAGAACGTTCAGTGAGTCCAATCCTTCCCTTAGAGCATTCTATAGAACGCTCCGTAAGTCCAGTCCTTCCCTCAAACTCCCTAGAACAGTCCCTAGGTCAATCTACCAGTCCTCTCATTCCTTCCAGCTCCCTGGAGCAGTCATCATCCCCTCCAAAACGTTCATCTCCATCACCTTTGATTGTACAGTTTTCATTTGAAGAGAGTGTTGAAACTACTTCCACAGATCAACTGATAACTAGTATAGAGATGGAAGAGAAACACTTGTCTATAGATCAGGATGAAATGCTTGAGGAGGAAGAGGAGGAGGAAGAAGATGTTAAAGTTGGACTGGAGGAAATAGAACCAGTTAATCTTAATCGTGATAATGAGTTACCACCAGAAAAGAGTTATGACTTACCAGAGAACACTGATGTGATGGAATCAAAAGAACAGGTTTTAGAAACTATTGTAGATTTTGATGTGACAACAACAGTTATAAATCATACAGAAACACCAGGCAGTGATATGGTTACCATGGATCCCATAATTGTTTCTAAACCTAATGAACATGACGAAGAAGCTAAGTACACTGTAGAATCAATTACTGATCCTAGTGTACAAGACATAGATAGAATCAGGGATGAAGAAGTTATATTTAAAGAGACAAGTATTGTAGAGTTGTCTGTTGAGAATGATGGTAATAAGGAAGAAAGAACGAAGGAACCATTTGTGTTAGTAGATGTCACTGCTGTAAATAAAGAAATGAATAAGGAAGATGAGAAGAAACCACAGGAACTTGAGGAGATTGTTTGTGAGAAAATAGAAGAACAGGAATTGACTGAGATTGATGAAGAGAAGAAGAAAGGTATGAATATATTAGATGAAGTTATAACATCATATGAACAGACTAAAGAGACTGAAGGGGATGAAGAAGAGAAAGGGAAAAAGATGAAGATAGTAGATGAAGTTATGATACCAGATGAACAAACTGAAGAGATGAAAGAGACTGAGGTTGACGAGGAAGAAAAGAAGAAAGAGATGAATATATTAGATGAAGTTACAATACCAGATGAACAAACTGAAGAGATTGGGGTTGATGAGGAGGAGAAGGAGAAGATGAAGATAGTAGATGAAGTTTTAATAGCAGAGGAACAAGCTAGAGAGATTATGAGTGAAGAAATTATCAAAGATGTTGTCACAGAGGATATGAATATCATTAATGAATATTCTGAAAAATCAGACTCCAGTGTTGAACAAACACAGGACACCGTAAAGATGGAGTTAGAGAGAGACTCTCCACTTCTTCAAGACAGAGATGAAGATATTGATGGAGATTATGAGAATGAGATACCAGAGAAAGGTGAAGAAGTGTTATTTCTTAGTTCTTCAGATGAGGAAGAGGAAACTGAAGAATTGAAACATCATCCTAGAGTTGATGTACACAGAGTTACACATTTCATAAGCATACCAGATGAAGAGGTATATATATACATTATACATTGTATATGGTTGTACATGTGGACTAACAGATTATCAATGATAGGTTATTTTAAATAATTGTTTCTCTTCAGGTCGAAGAAATGTGGATACAACATGTGACAAATCTTAGTAGATCTAAAAGTTCATCTCTTGTTGTAAACACATTTTATCTCTACAGTAGATTGTTTGCAGTAAGGAATATTTGTGGATTGTATTTTAATATATTATTATTTATTTCTTTATTAGGTTTATAAACAACAGACTTGTACTCTCACAGAGAAGTCATGTAATATCATGGGAGAAAGGTTCTGGAATATATCGACACATTTTATAGTCACCATAGAACTAATGATCTCACAACTTGATATACCCAGAGTATATCTTGACACTAAACTGGTCAGTGAAACTAGCAACATCTTCTTTTGAACCAGGAAATGCTCTTTGTAGACTCAGAATCATTCTTTGTAGACTCAGGATCATTCTTTGTAGACTCAGGATCATTCTTTGTAGACTCAGGATCATTCTTTGTAGACTTAGGATCATTCTTTTTAGATTCTTTGTAGACTCAGGATCATTCTTTGTAGATTCTTTGTAGACTCAGGATCATTCTTTGTAGATTCTTTGTAGACTCAGGATCATTCTTTGTAGATTCTTTGTAGACTCAGGATCATTCTTTGTAGACTCAGGATCATTCTTTGTAGACTCAGGATCATTCTTTGTAGACTTAGGATCATTCTTTTTAGATTCTTTGTAGACTCAGGATCATTCTTTGTAGATTCTTTGTAGACTCAGGATCATTCTTTGTAGATTCTTTGTAGACTCAGGATCATTCTTTGTAGATTCTTTGTAGACTCAGGATCATTCTTTGTAGACTCAGGATCATTCTTTGTAGACTCAGGATCATTCTTTGTAGACTTAGGATCATTCTTTTTAGATTCTTTGTAGACTCAGGATCATTCTTTGTAGATTCTTTGTAGACTCAGGATCATTCTTTGTAGATTCTTTGTAGACTCAGGATCATTCTTTGTAGATTCTTTGTAGACTCAGGATCATTCTTCTAGAGACCGAGTTCTCTTCTTTGTAGATTAATTAGGAATGCATGTTTATATAGTCAATCAATACTTGCATGATAACACACGAAGTCACGAGTGCTAGCATTTTTATTATAATACACGAACCTCGTACCTCTTTATATAAAACATAAGTTATTAAGTATGCGTTATATACAGTGTACTGAGTACATACATAATTTATACTGATTTTTCTGATATATGTTAAACACCTATTTTGATATGATTTATGGTGTATGTACGTACATGTATATATGTATATATAACAATGTATATATACTATAATTGTATGACCACATCATTGAAGATATGGTGTGTCTATGAACTTCAACATCTTATGATATGATATGATTGTAATTAAATACATTAATACACTTTAAGACACTTGTATGTCATCTTGATTGAGGACCTCTTGTGATGTGATTATAACATTTTCATTGAAGAAGATGCAATGAATGTATTGCTTTGAGAATATTCAATAATCCATTGGTCGAGCTAGTCGAAGCCAGATCACGTAATTGTCTATATCACATGACTGACATGTGATCATAAGTTAAATTTGATTTAAGTGTATTTAATACTCTCTCAGTATTTCATACGATAAAATTCACATCTTGGCAATGAGTCGTTCAAGAACAGTTCATCAATGGGCATTAATTAGAATATTATAGTTTTTTGATGCTTGCCATTTCAATAGCAATGCTTTCTTATCAAAATAAACTTGTAAACATAACAAACACTTCATTACCTAACTGTATTACAACAGGAAGAAAGTTTGGCAGAAAAAATTATTTGAGACGATATGTACCGACCCCAGCAGCACTATGACCGATAGTCCATGGGTTTAAAGTGCTTGCCATTTCACTCTGTACTAGACTATGTGATGTAAATAATCTACTACTATTATTTCACAGGTCTCTAAAGCTGGCTTACTAGATCAGCTCGTGATCCTTGCTTTGGAAATTCAAAAACATTCTGAGCAATTTAGTACGAAACGAAAATGTGTCATTGAGGTGTGTGTATATATGTTTGTATGTGTGTATGCGTATGTATATACTCTATATATATATGTGTGTGTATGCATACATGTTTAACTGAGCATGTACGTATGTATGTGTATGTGTACATCTACAAGTTTATAATATACAATTATTAATAACTACATCTCATAGAATCTCTCTCATTGTAAACAAAATTTGTTAACACAATCCACTAGCTCTCTTGACGAGAAGGCAAGTAGAAATAATTTGATAAACAATGAATATGAAATGTTTCTTCCTCACACAGAGCCTCAAGCTATGTCATTCCGTTCATCAATTGCATTTCCATTTATTACTATTGATTAGCAGTTACATCAAAATTCTTACATTGCTTAAAGATGCTTTAACACAATCCGAAGTTACTGATATCAGTAAACAGTTAACAGAAACTAAAGACCAGGTACAGAAAGCTATCATACAATATTCTAGAGGTCCACATGAAATGTTGGATCATGATACTGAACTACTGGTGAAATCTATGAATGGAGATGAGGCAATCAGATATCTTTTGGAGTGTATTACTGATCAACAACCTACCAGAGCTTTATTAGTGCTTCACTGCATGAGGTGAATGAATGGCTGCTAATCCATCTATCCATCCATCAAATCATCCATCCATCTATCCATCCATCCATCCATCTATCCATCCATCCATCCATCTATCCATCTATCCATCCATCCATCCATCCATCCATCCATTCATCCATCCATCCAACCATCCATCCATCCATCCATTTATCCAACCATCCATCCATTCATCCAACCATCCATCCATTCATCCATCCATCCATCCATTCATCCAACCATCCATTCATCCATCCATCCATCCATTCATCCAACCATCCATCCATTCATCCAATCATCCATCCATTCATTCAACCATCCATCCATTCATCCATTCATCTATCCATTCATTTATCCACCCATACATCCTGCCATTCAATATATATCTCATATCCCTTTGTTAGCCTTGCATGATTCTGTCTGTCTTAATCTGCTTGTTACTGTAGAAGTCATTTCAGAGATGAACAGTTATTTGGTTTGGGAAAGGAAGATGATGCTGACATTATAATATTTGCATATGCTCATCTCTTAACGAACGGACAACAAGGTAAGTAGAGAAACAGAATAATTATTAATCTTTAGTAGTACATAAATTATTTGGTGATAATTATTATCTTTTGTTTTCAGGTGTGATAGGTGTCACAAGTGTAGAACCCGATCTCATTGAATCTCATTCTCATTTAATGTCTCAGAACATCAGCCTATCATCTTTACTTAATGAACAGACGAAAGATGATAGCAATTTGAATGTTGTTTCTGCATTATCCTCTGAGAGTTAATCTCAAACTGTTTTAATTGTCATTGGAAGTATTTTTCATTTAAAACATTAATGTTGATTTGTTTTATTTCATATTCTTTTATTATTATACTCAATAGTACCCATTAAACAATACAACTGATTTCTCCAGTACATACGTATTTTATAAAAATTTAATAAACATTGATTTAGAAATGAGCGAACAATTGTTAGATGACATTGAAATTTGAAGTCAGAAGTTCTATTAAAAAATTAGGTCCTTTGGCATCCAAAAAAATGTCCATAACTTCATTTCTGGATTGAAAGAATGTTACTCTGCCTAGAGCTGTACCATTTTCATATTCTTTCATATGTATGTGCGCATGATATTCACTACAATCTTCTCAAGTTTGGCAGTCGTTGAGTGAGCTACATATAATATGTTGCTGGGAACACATGTGCTCTCTAGCATACACAGTCGCAATTTACAAACCTAACCTGCAGACTATGCAAACTAGGTTTGAACATGTTTAATTAAATCCACAAGTTTAGTTTACAATGCAGGGAGCATATGGGACATATTACCCTAGTTTTGTAAAGCAAATTATATTGATTACTCTGTAAAGTAAGTAGAAGCTTAAACTGGTTGAATATATCATCTTCAATTGTTACCAAATAGACTATGATTGCAGACAGTCAGACATCATAGAATCATTATAATACTGTTATAGTATAGTGTATATATACAGAGACTGATAGACTGACTGGCTTGTATATGTAAGGGGCATAATAGTATCAAGTTCATATAAACTATCAGAAATATGATTGTATATATTCTTTACGTTATATTCATTTCTCTATGTGAAGGTATGTTAAATTGAGTCACCATATGTGTTACTGTGACATATATATATTCTCTAGTGACTGCTGCTGATCATGATCCTCCATCACTGATATCATGGACATATGATAGCTTTCCATTGTGTTATGATATTAATGTTCCACCTCAGTTCAGTTATAATTTGGTTTCTACTCCATTCTTGTCTGTTAATGGTTTCTTGAATAGTAGTAGTTCGAAGTATATTACTCAAGTTGGTTTTATCGTTCGGAGTAAAGGAATAGCTGGATTTATGAGGATATTTCGAGGTTGGGTTGATGGAGTGAAGAAATACGTAAATGTTGAGAATTTGGGAGAATTCGATTTACAAAATAGCCGTGTTGAGTTTTCTTTACAAAATGGTCAAGCTCATGTGAATTCCGAGGTATCACATGATATGTCAGTGTTTAGGTTGTGCTTGCAGGAACCTCTGATTGAAGTACTGATAATGGAAAAGGGAAGATTAATAGTACAATTAATGAATACTAGAAGTTTAAAGGATATCTCAATTCATGGAATCATGGGTACATGATAATTTATAATGTTCATTTGAATGTGTACATTACATAAATTAATACAGGTCAAGTAATTGGAGCTCATGTTGATACAACCAAAAAAAATGTAAAAACGGATTCCAGTAAAAGGCTCAGACTCATACCGGTGACAGTTCAGTATGGAAATCTGGATGAGAAAGAATGCTGGACCATACCTCACGCTAACAGTTTATTAGAAGGGAAAGTACATGAATACATAGTAGATAATATATTAGAAACCAAATTCATTTTCTCACAATATAAACAATAAAAAAACTATGTAATTATGTGAATATTATTTATGAACTAATAACGTAATAAGTTAAATATTTGAATGTACAGTAAAATGCATGTGATTCTCAAGCAGTGCATTTGATGACTTAACCAGAACATATAGATGAGAGAGGGTTCAGTCCCAAATACTGAAGCACTAATGTTGGACGCTCCGAGAACTACAGAATACAGATGCAGTTTTGCAAATGGATGCAATATGGATAATGAAATCCCACTAATATAATTATTATGGTTATGAATAATACTTGTGTAATTCATTATACACTTGCACTGACTTTTCAGTCAGTGCATCAGTGCATGGAGCCGGAATACGATTAGTTATTAGAGGGCGGAGTCCAGCCATGTCGTAATTTTCGCGCATGCGTACTATTCAAAAACATATCCACGTTTTAGAAGAGAAGATGGTTTCTCTGCTTCTACAAAAACAAACTTTTCTTCAATGTGGACATTATTAAGACGAGAATTGTTTCCACGGGTGAGTGTGTTCATCTAACAGTGTATAAATTTAATCGAGCGCTTTTAAAAATTACCCCGAAATTGTGTTAAATCTCTTACTATCTTAATTTATATTCTCTTTTTCTTATATATGCTGAGCTCCCCAAAAGACAACTATAAAGAGATAACTACTTTAAAAAGGTGAGTAAATTCTAACCTACATGTATAATGTATGATAATAGTAATGTATTACTGTACGGTTAAATCTCTTTGGAATATATATATTTCTAAATGCTATCTTATTTTTTGTATTGAATTTCAGACACCATGAGCTGTTAACGGCAGATTATAGGACAGTAATTTAGGAATGTATTTTCAGAGTAGATTTAACCCAATGTACATGTACCTGTAATGTAATCCACTCTCAATACTATTATAATTTATATTCTCTTTTCTTATATATGCTGAGCTCCCCAAAAGACAACTACAAAGAGATAACTACTTTAAAAAGGTGAGTAAATTCTAACCTACATGTATAATGTATGATAATAGTAATGTATTACTGTACGGTTAAATCTCTTTGGAATATATATTTCTAAATACTATCTTATTCTTTGTATTGAATTTCAGACACCATGAGCTGTTAACGGCAGATTATAGGACAGTAATTTAGGAATGTATTTTCAGAGTAGATTTAACCCAATGTACATGTACCTGTAATGTAATCCACTCTCAATACTATTATAATTTATATTCTCTTTTCTTATATATGCTGAGCTCCCCAAAAGACAACTATAAAGAGATAACTACTTTAAAAAGGTGAGTAAATTCTAACCTACATGTATAATGTATGATAATAGTAATGTATTACTGTACGGTTAAATCTCTTTGGAATATATATTTCTAAATACTATCTTATTCTTTGTATTGAATTTCAGACACCTTGAGCTGTTAACGGCAGATTATAGGACAGTAATTTAGGAATGTATTTTCAGAGTAGATTTAACCCAATATACATGTACCTGTAATGTAATCCACTCTCAATACTATTATAATTTATATTCTCTTTTCTTATATATGCTGAGCTCCCCAAAAGACAACTATAAAGAGATAACTACTTTAAAAAGGTGAGTAAATTCTAACCTACATGTATAATGTATGATAATAGTAATGTATTACTGTACGGTTAAATCTCTTTGGAATATATATTTCTAAATACTATCTTATTCTTTGTATTGAATTTCAGACACCATGAGCTGT
Source organism: Petrosia ficiformis (assembly GCA_947044365.1). Taxonomy (NCBI): domain Eukaryota; kingdom Metazoa; phylum Porifera; class Demospongiae; order Haplosclerida; family Petrosiidae; genus Petrosia; species Petrosia ficiformis. The sequence goes on from OX345652.1 coordinate 184,132, forward strand.
TAACGGCAGATTATAGGACAGTAATTTAGGAATGTATTTTCAGAGTAGATTTAACCCAATATACATGTACCTGTAATGTAATCCACTCTTGATACTATTATAATTTATATTCTCTTTTTTATATATGCTGAGCTACCAAAAGACAACTACAAAGAGACAACTACTTTAAAAAGGTGAGTAAATTCTAACCTACATGTATACTGTATGATAATAGTATTACTGTACAGTTAAATCTCTATATATTTCTAAATACTATCTTATTAAATTTCAGACACCATGAGCTCTTGATGGTAGGTTATAGGACAGTAGTTTTGGAATAATTATATTTTGATACTAGTTCAAACACATTCCAGAAAAAGGCTCATACTCGTACCATTGACAGTTCAGTATGGAAATATTGATGTGTAAACCTTATCAGTTCATTTATTAGTTCAGGTATTAATAATTATTTCTAATATATTATGTACTGTGTATTCGTATACATTTTCTTCTAATAAACTGTTAACAACATGAGAATAATAATAATTTGTAAAATCATAATTCAGGTTTGGAGCTCTCTCACTATCTCGCTCATCTCCTCTAACAAGTCAGAAATCTCTTCCTATAGAAAAGGCATATGGTATATCAATGAGTGATACAGTCTATCAATTACTTTAGTTTTCTTATTCATTTTTTGAAATGCATCAATAAGATATCTTTTGGTTGGATTTTGTGAGAATACTGTACGATCGGTAGCAAATCCCACAGGTGGGCATCTATTAGAATTACACTGTAGATTTTGTATTGATACTACAGATCCAACTATCAATACTGACTGCAAACATAAAGTCTGAAATGAAACGTATTTGAATGTAAAACTACATACATAGACTACACAAATACATTATTATGTACGTACATATAGATGTAATTATATGTATACCTACATACAGTACATGTGCATGTAAATGATGAATACCCATATGTACATACATATACTTGCATACATGCAGTCATTCACCTCAACTTTCTCATATAATCTAATAATTAACAGACATCTGCTATCATCAGTCAAATACACCTGATCCATATTCCTTTTTCTTATAAAGAAACAAAACAGGTTCTAATTACTAATTATAATAGCAGTAACATACCCTTCTGATGTTGAACTGATAATAGTGATAACACGTCCAATCGTATCTATTTCTCCATAATCTGGTCTGAGTGATGTTATTTCATTAATAGGAGTGTACTAATAATAATTATAATAATCTATATTACATCACAAGGTGTTACAAACCATTCTGGGATGATAGTTTATCAAAAAAGTTAAATGTTTTTTCAAAGGCTCATAACGAGTTGTTTTTGTTCCACTGATTTGAAGCTTTCCGTGATGTAAGCTAATAAAGAGAATAATTTACATTTCATTAATTGAAGAAACATACCCTTGAGTTGATGTAATGTTACTTAGCTTTAATGACACACCCTCTTTAATTGTTTCTATTGTACATTCATTAGGTCGCCATATTGTATAGATACAAGCTATATATATATACATGTATTATAACAATATGTATTATATTCAATAGTTATACCAGTTGAATCTGTTAATTCTCCATATTGTACCAAAAGACATCGTATGAAAGGTATAACAGATCTTTGTGGAGGAAGCTAAGAGATTAATAGAGTCATGATGATATATGATATTAGAAGGAGATTATGAACAATGGAGCATACAATATATATACTATATTAGGAATTTTAAATATTTGCAATTAGACAGCCTGGTCGTACACTCATATCATGTTTAAAAGGTGATATTTAAATACCTCATCTTCTGCTTCTTGTAGAGCTTGTGTTATACGTTTCTGTAGTTTATCTTGTCTCTGTTGAATAACAGATTCTCTGTAACTTTGTAGAAGTGCTTGTTGTGTGAATGACAACATCCTCTATAAATAAACAAAAGAAATAATAAATAAACAAAAGAATAATAAACAAACAAAAGAAATAATAAACAAACAAAAGAATAATAAACAAACAAAAGAAATAATAAACAAACAAAGGAAATAATAAACAAATAAAAGAATAATAAACAAACAAAAGAAAAATAAACAAACAAAAGAAATAATAAACAAAGCAAACAAATAATAAACAAACAAAAGAAATAATAAACAAACAAAAGAAATAATAAACAAACAAAAGAAATAATAAACTAAAGAAACAAATAAACAAAGCAAATAACACAACTAGCCTTTATTACTTACCATTAGTGTATCAGGATCATCAACACTTTTTACTGTATTATAAATATCTTCACCATCTTGTAAGTTTCTTAAAGAACGTGATGTCAATCTACCTGATCGTCTTCTTCGTTTAGCCATCTGAGCCTCTGATAAATGTAGACAAAAACAGTAGAACCAAACAATAACAATACCAAACCAACCATTTCTAGATACTTCGTTTTCAAATTCTCTTTCCACCTTTTGACACAATGCTTCTATTTTTAATTTTCTGACTTCATTGGATTTACCAGATATCTTCTCTTCCATTCTCTGATTTCTAAACACCTTACTACCATCAAACATCTTCTCCATATATATTAGAGGATAAACTCGAGCAATCACTACCTGTATCATAGTCACATGACCTAATGAAAAAGCATGTGATAGCCACATGATCACCTGTATACATGGTATTAGTCCTCCTTGAGGAAACACAGTGCGAAGACCAAATATTGGAGGATGTTTTAAACTGGCAACACCAAGACGAGATGCCCAGTGAGCACGTCGTACAGAATTCACAAAGATTCGTAAAGATTTACCTTTTGCAACCTTAAACATATGATAGCATATATACTTAGGTACTTATAAAACAGGTTCAACATACCTCTAGTGGATGTCCAAGTTGATCACTACCAGTTAATTCTGCCCCCCATATCAATAGCTTACAACCAATCATAATGAAACCACGATTAACAAATGAACAAAGATATGAATCTAAAATAACAGGAATGCTGTACCATCCATCAGTGACTTCAAATGTCTGTAATTATAGAATAGAAATCATAACTAACTACATGTACACCATAACTAACTAGATGTATGTACCTACCTACCTATTTACCTACCTACCTACCTAGCTACTTACCTAGTTACCTATCTACCTACCTACGTATCTACCTAGCTAGCTAGCTACCTACCCCTACCTACCTACCTAGCTACCTGTCTACATGTACCCACCTACCTGTCTACCTACCTAGCTACTAGCTACCTACGTATCTACCTAGCTACCTACCCCTACCTAGCTAGCTACCTATCTAGCTACCTGTCTACATGTACCTACCTACCTGTCTACCTACCTAGCTACCTATCTACCTAGCTACCTACCTGCTCCTACCTACCTACTTACCTACTTACCCACCCACCTACCTACCTAGCTACCTACCTAGCTACCTACCTACTTACCTACCTACATGTTTATTACTTACCCTTCCTCCATTCTCCACACAACTCACACACAATATCATTGGACGAGATGCTGTGTCATCTCCTTCACAAATCCGATGAATAATTGATCTAATAACACAAGACATAAATGATGACACTAATACTGATATTGGTTACCATAGTGATGACGAATAATTTATTTCTTACCTCTTGGCACGATCTATTTCAATATCATACCGATATTTCATTTGCATCAAAAACCGGTCAACAGTTAGACATCTGTAGAATAGACACACGCACACACATACACCAGTCCAGTGTAACCTCAGTTACCTCACTACTAAACAAGACACACACACAAACCTTCCTGCAAATCTCTGAGGGAAACAGACTTCATAAGAAGCTAGTTTCCACACAATCCAACGATAGTGATTAATAAACCAATCTTTATTAATAAGTGTAGGGTCAACCCCTGGACTAATAATGAAACATCTGAATTAGAAGAGAGAACATTAATGAATTAGTATATATATTATATTTGACAGATACCATAAGTGGTGCATACATCAATATAGACAGATAGCTCAATAGATAGATGTATATAATATATAATGGGGTCAATTAGAAAGAGAATACATTGATAAATAGATGCAATAGAAGATAAATAGATGCAAGTGAAATAATATAATTCTAACTTCCATAATTCTTCTAGACCTATACTTCCATTATCAAGAGATAAAATTACTCCATCTCCAACACACACATTTCTTTGTTCGATAGCCAATGAACTAAAATTATGATCTCTAGAGAAAACAAAATCTGTTGCCGTGGTAACTGATACATTCAGTACAGCAGGTGATATCCCCATTTCTAATAACTGAAAGGAAAGAGTTTGAAGTATATATATAATTATATAAATATTAATATTTAAATCAATACCTCTTCTTCAGTATGTCTAATTAATTTCTCTCTTCCTCCTGCTAGTTTGATGAGAGGTATTCGAACCACCTTCATTCCTTCACGAGAACTTACAATGGTACCAGCTTGTTGACAAACTGGCCTCTGATTGGTCGGCATGGTTACAGTAGGTGTAGTGACAGCATGTGTTTGTGGAGTATTGCTCAAAGCTATTTGTGTGAGAGTAGTATCAGCAAATGACTCCACTTGACTCACAGTCATGTGAAGAGGACTAAGACGAGGACAATAATTTTCATCCATTTTTTCTTCTCTCTTTTCATTTTCTTCCATTAAATACATATTTGGTGTTGACACAGTTGTTTTCCAAATTGGTGTGACCTTTGACCTTGGATTTTTTGACTGGTACGATAGTCCATCTTTAAATCTGTAGAATAATAACATTCATATACCAGCCAATAAAATAATAAAAATTATAATACTTTAGATGGGCTGGTGTTGCCGTGGTAACAGTTGCTGAGACAGATAAAGCTTTTTTTGGAGACAATTTTCTTTGTATATTTCTGTCAAAAAGAGTAGCTAATAACAGAATAATAAAATATATATTATAAATATACTCGATACAACATACCATCGGGACAAGACAATCGACTTCTATGCATAATGGATCTATGTTTAGGACTATATTCTTCTGAGAGTTCAGGAAAGGAAGATAACTGAATATACTTCTACTACTACAAACATATCATACCTTCAAATGATTTATCAAGTATTTCTTTATCATCAAGTCTTTCCATCTGAGTACATTCTTCAGATAGTACCATCTTTGCAGCTTTTAAACAACTCTCCGATATTTCAACAGGTTTTCCACTACCTGTAGTGAACCCTATACTATGAGAAGAGTTTTGAGAGGGTTCTTCAGATAGTACCATCTTTGCAGCTTTTAAAGAACTCTCCGATATCTTAACAGGTTTTCCACTACCTGTAGTAAACCCTACATTATGAGAAGAGTTTATAGAGGGTTCTTCAGATAGTACCATCTTTGCAGCTTTTAAAGAACTCTCTGATATTTCAACAGGTTTTCCACTACCTGTAGTGAACCCTATACTATGAGAAGTGTTTCTAGAGGGTCCTTCAGATAGTACCATCTTTGCAGCTTTTAAAGAACTCTCCGATATCTTAACAGGTTTTCCACTACCTGTAGTAAACCCAATATTATGAGAAGAGTTTGTAGAGGGTTCTTCAGATAGTACCATCTTTGCAGCTTTTAAAGAACTCTCCGATATCTTAACAGGTTTTCCACTACCTGTAGTAAACCCAATATTATGAGAAGAGTTTGTAGAGGGTTCTTCAGATAGTACCATCTTTGCAGCTTTTAAAGAACTCTCCGATATCTTAACAGGTTTTCCACTACCTGTAGTAAACCCAATATTATGAGAAGAGTTTGTAGAGGGTTCTTCAGATAGTACCATCTTTGCAGCTTTTAAAGAACTCTCCGATATCTTAACAGGTTTTCCACTACCTGTAGTAAACCCAATATTATGAGAAGAGTTTGTAGAGGGTTCTTCAGATAGTACCATCTTTGCAGCTTTTAAAGAACTCTCTGATATTTCAACAGGTTTTCCACTACCTGTAGTGAACCCTATACTATGAGAAGAGTTTGTAGAGGGTTCTTCAGATAGTACCATCTTTGCAGCTTTTAAAGAACTCTCCGATATCTTAACAGGTTTTCCACTACCTGTAGTAAACCCTACATTATGAGAAGAATTTGTAGAGAGTTCTTCAGATAGTACCATCTTTGCAGCTTTTAAAGAACTCTCTGATATTTCAACAGGTTTACCACCACCTGTAGTGAACAGTGAAGTCATGTTTTTGTCCTTTATACCACATGTAGGAATACATAAATGTTCAGAAGATACAGGCTCTGAAACGAGAGCCTTTGCAGTTTCCAAAGCACATGTTGATAATGTTATTTTCTTACCACTGGGTGTAGTTTCGCTCACATGACTGTCACATGATACAGTACTTAATACTTTATCATTATCATGTGAAGTTGTTATTTCATGCTCTTTCCTTTTACTAGTAAATCCATGTGGATGTGACATGGATGGAGTTGTATCATTGCTTGACTCTCTGCCGTCTTCAGACTCAATCTGAAATAGAGCATCTATTTCAGTAGTAGTAGATAACAGTTTTTTACCTATATCATCACACTCCTCTTCATCATATTTACAGATTTTAGGAAGTTGTGTAAATGTATTGAATTCTTCCCAATCAATGTCAACAGGAACAAGCTTGTCCTCGTGACAAATAATGGTACTCTTCTTTCCTTCCTCATCACATGACATACAGTTGTTGCTATGACAACTAGGTACCTTGCTGTTATTTTGGTCATCAGAAAGAAGCTCTTGAGCTTTTTCTATAGCAATCTTTGATAATCTCATGGTTTTTCCAGAACCAGTAGTGAATCCACTTGTAACTTGTTTACATTGAATATCTTGATTAAAAATTGGACTGTATTGTGGATTCGATGGACTAGCCACACCCTTTTTTATTACATGATCAACAGCAGGTGTAGATGTCTGTTTAGGGGCAAATTGTTTGAGGAGCCATGCTCTGGATTCCTTTTCTTCTTTATTGGACACTTCAGAAACTAATCGAGGAGGATTGTAACCTCCAGTAGGCTGTCGAGGTGTACTTATAACACTTGGGATAAATGCTCCGTGTAGCATTTTAGGTCTAACAGGTGTAATGTCATGGTTAACATGACGATTTGGTGTACTAGTTGCTATGGTATTTTCCAGTACAGATGAAACCTTGGGTTTCTTAGGGGATATGAGAGTTCCAAGATCAGGTGGGCGGGGTCTTTTGATTGGAGGTTGATAACGAGATCTTGTAATACTAGATCCTCTATTAATTTGGGACCCAGAGGGGTAAATGAACCTCACAGTAGAGTGATTACCATTCGTTTTATTTTGGTTGTCTTCCTCCATCTGATATTCATTTTCCTCGTTCTGCTGTTCATCATTTATCTCTCCATCTTCCATTTTCTCTCCTTCATATTTCACATCTTCCTCATGATTTACACACAACTCGTCATCACTTTCTCTGAGTTCACAACTGTCCATTTTATTATCATCTTGTATCCTGTCTAGTTCATCTAATTGACTATTACTCATGAATAACACATCTATTGAAGGCACAGAGATAGAGCTGTGATGAAATGAAGACGATGGTTGCACTGAGTTGCTAAATAATTGTTTAGGTATGGGCGTGGTTTTGTTTAGTGTTCCAATATGTTTTGTAGTTTCTATCGGACTATAAAATAGTTCAGTACTCAAGAGGGATTGACTATGAGGTATAGTCTCACTAGGTAGATCATCTTTGTGAAACAGTTTTCGAGCTAAACCCTAAAAATGACACATAGATAGATACATACATACATACATACATACGTAGATGGATTAATAGACGCACATCTGGAGGACTCAAAGTAGTATTTCCAGTAACATTTTCCTCTTCCTTACACTCTTCATTATTAAAAGATGTTGATACATCACTAGTCATCATAGATACACTGTCATCAACATTGAACATTTCACGAAAACATGTGGGTGTTCCCATTGCAGCAGACCATACAGTATCATCAATATCTAATTTTAATATGCTTGGAGTACCTGTCAGTCCCTAAAAGATATTATTGTGTCTTTATCATGTGATTAAATACATTAAACACACCTTTTGAGCTGTACTGGCCACACCCACTTGATATGACGATTTACTGTGGAGGTGTGGTTTTGATGACGGCAGTGGACTTTCAAATAACGATTGACTGAGATTAGATATACTGAAACAACAGATTTGATATTGAATTATAATCTATACACATACATACATACATAAATATAATAGGAGGTATATATATATAACAGGTCCTATATACAAAATATAGGACCTGAGTTTTGTGTCCGAGGATGTGATAAAGCCTGAGCATGCGAGGGCTATATCACATCCGAGGACGCAAAACAAGGGTCCTATATGCAGCATATAGGACCTATTAGCGTACTATATACAATATATTGTATGATGGTGACATCTCCTGCATAGTGTGCACATGGAAGGTCTATATACAATATATAGGACTCACCACATCAAAGGGATGATGTCACCATCATACTATATATATAATCAACTGACTAACTTATCGTCTAGCTCTGTTTCTTCCACTTCTTTCTCTTCTTCCTTTTCTACAATGGCCAAATCTTGATGATCATCACAGACATGATCCTCTACTACTTCTCTGAGAATACAAAACCTCCTTTCTTCTCCTGTAAGTACAATTAATTATAACAATTATCAAATGTCTTAAATCTGATTGGATGATCATGCAAAATGTCAGCAGCTGTGTTTGGTATTTCTAATTCAAAGATTTCAAACCTTTTAATAGACTTGATAATGGTTGATATAAAGAACCACTGCAGGAACTTGAGGATTCCATGTGGGTCATTCCATTCCACTCCACCCACACTAGTACTAACATAACAGTAGTGGGCTAGGCTCCAGCTAGCTCCTCCCTGCAGTAAATTACTATACTGGAGAGTACTGAAGGGTGGAAACATGTCTCGGATTTTTGATGTTTCTCTCCATGCTATTACTATTGTGTTGTTATTGAATGCATTGTGTATATTCTACAGTGCAGTAGACCCGTACGCTACAAGAGAACCTACGAAGACAAGGACTGATTGCAATTGTACATGTTCTTCTCATTACCTCAAGCATCACCATGTAATGAAACCTCATACGAATCCATCATTCTTACCTATTCAAGATTTTATTCCTCCTGGGTTTTCTACATTAGATCCTTCATATTCTAAATACTCCCTAACTCGTATCGGCAGTGAGCTATCATTCAGTTACAAATCTTGTCCGGCACAATCTGTCATGGTGTCAGATTGGACAAAGATAGAACCAATTCATAAAACCTGTCCTGCTGTTTTTATTATTGGGGCTCGTAAAGGAGGTACAACATCTCTTTATCAATATCTATCTAACCATCCAGATTTTGAAGGCTATCATCTTGAAGAAGGACCCAAAGCAGGAGAGACTTTCCATTTTTCTAATCGATATTCAACTGAGAGCTGGGATCTTTACAAGTCTCGATTCACCAAACAACACTTTATGACAGGAGATGCAAGCGTTGGAAACTTTGTCAATTGCGAAGTACCAAAAAGAATATTTGAATCTTGTGGTAACTTTTCAAAAATTGTAATAATATTGCGAAACCCAATCAACAGATACACATCTAACTTTTTAATGCGTGCTCGACTGGGAACCAGAGCTAATAACAACACTGGTATTTCCACTATCACTAAACTAGAAATGCAGTCATACGTGGATACACTATTAGCAAAAGGTATTGATATTAATGCTGCAATGAGTAAAGGACCTAAGCTGTGGTCTAAGTTTCTATGCATGTACAAACCTTCTCGTAATATGATATACGAAGGATTGTATTATGTGCATTTGATGAACTGGTTATGTAATTATCCTTCAGAAAATATAATTATTCTAAACAGTGAAGAATTTTATCAAAACACTTCCGAAATTTTGAAACAGGTTTATCAATTCCTTGGTCTTCAACCACTTAGCAATGATCATAGAAATCTCATTACTTCATTTGTATTTAATAAAGGATCGCAAACCGTTTTATCACATCAAATTTTACAAAAAAGTGATCGTAAAAAATTGAATGCATTGTACAAATCCTTCAACAAAGAACTAATGAAACTATTAACATGGGACGTTGACTGGAAATAGCAGGAGTTCCTTTGTGGGTTTTGAAATACCTTCATACATATTCTATCATTAATATTTATTATATTACTTATAATAATAAATTATTATTTCTATTATCTTTGAAAAAACAACAGATTATGATATTCTGTAAATCAAAAGTCACATAAATTACATCATTAGATATCATGTTATCATGTTATTTTCTATTTTCATCTTGTTGTTTCTCTCTTTTTTTCTTCAACTGTTTCATTTGCAATACGGCTTGCTGACGACGGAACGTTTGCATATATGGATTCAACCGCCACATTACTTGGTGATTCTTAAGTGGATTCTTCTTCAATGGAGCTCTTCTGGTTCTTCTGGGTCTGAAATAAAGGGAGACAGTTTTGTGAATATCTATTATGTAACATCCAATAATGTAGAAAAGTGACAGTACATGAAACATAAAGAACTTCTGATGGGGGAAAATTCCTTTATACATATCTTACCTACATACGTACATACATACATACACACATAATACATACATAGTACATACATAGTTTACATACATACATGTACCAGACATGGGGTTAATGTAATATATTACTATCACCTGATTCACCTCCTAAGTCAATGCATTGGATTGCTATTACTGCTCTACTATAAATGAAAATAATACTTAAGGCCAATTACAATTACTATTGCTAATCAGCCATCAAATTACCTATTACTATTACCACATGTCTGATATATGTATACATACATATACATACATACCCTTTACGTCTGAGTTGTCGCTGAACTTCATCTGAATTAATCAGACGGCTTAAATCAGTATTACTCATTACATATCGCGGTAATCTAATTAAATAATAAATGATAACTCATTATTAGTAATTTATTAAAACATACTTGTAATCTCTCTTGGTCTGTGATTTTTTAGTAAAGGTGCCATATATACGATCCAGTTTTTCAAAAGCACTCTTAGACCAGATACAGAACCTACCCAGATGACCTCCTGGAGCAAGCATTAAAACATTGAGCTTATTAACACTCAATAGTTCAACTCCTGGTAGATTCCTAAATGCTCTTTTTATTCCACTATCTTTGCTGTATATTATAAGAGGTCCCTTCTTTTGAACATATCGTCGGTTCCTCATTTTACCTTTCCCAGGGCGAATCTTCTTCGATCTCTTGCTTCTATCTACGTCAACATTAGCATTTAAAGCTGTCAACATCTTCAATGCTTCCTTTGTTTTGGTAATACTTTGTATAGAATCAGAAACTACCAATGGAATTTCTCCTACTTTAGCGATACGATGCCCTCGAGCTGTCACCAGAGAAGGTAGCGCTGTGGCTGCTAATGCTGAACACATAGCATATCTTTTCTGATTTAAATTGATTCGACGATGCCATCGACGCCATGTCTTGGTTGGTGCGAACATTCTTCCTTTACGACACATCTAGAAATTAAGGTTAAGTACAAAACACACAAGAGTATGAAATAATAATTTTATGTAAAGCTACTCTATTGGAATTTAAAGCAGAAGCCGACTCAGTAATGTTAAATACAATATTTCTATACAATATGTCAAATGGGAAAATAAACCAGCCTTTGCAAATCCACATAACATATAACTCTACTTATAAATGGATACATTCCCAAAAGCTGCTTGTCCAGATCGATGGGTCCCACCTCCTCTAACACGAGGTATACGAGCCACAGCTCGACCTGTACCCCACGACTCAGCACTCGTCTGATGTCCAGCTTTTCTGGACACAGCGTACGGCTGTCTCTTGTTCTTTGACATATTGGTATGGACAAATTGTAAAATATCACTTCTTATTGGTGCTTTAAACACTGCTGGCAGGCCAACCTGTCCACATGATTTACCCTCTGCATCAAACACAGTGACTAATGGCCTAGCAGACTGAAATACACAGACATGAATCATGCAACATATAATATGTTTATTAATAGCTCTCCTTACCATCTTCCTAGATTTCCCTGTTCTTCTTTATACTTGATGTACAAAGATTCACCCACTATTATAAAGATACCCTTTCTTACCCACGAGGATCCAAGAGTCTGCGCATGCGCAGTAGCCTTCTTGGTAAAAGGTGGAGTTCTATGTTTGGAATAAGCTTATAAGATGGGTATACTAACAAATGCTCCTCAAGGCTTCTCAGAAGCTGTTTCGATGTTAAATGTGTTACCACAAAGTCTATTAGGAGAAATGGTAAAAAAAAACCAATTAATATTCTAATTAATGCCCACTTTCTCCCTCAGTGTCAGGATGTTATGGCATTCTTACAATACAAACCAGGATTTATCAACATAGATAATTATGAAATAGTGAGTCGTATATAAATATGTGTTTCATTTGCTGTATACACTATATATAGTCAGTGTCAATGCTTCCGGTAGCAAGTGGACAACTAATTAAAGCTGAGATGTGTATTAATGCACTAAAATATATTTTCAGGTAATTAAATATTCTATTTATTCATATTATTTTAGTAATATAGTATTTACTAACAAACCGATGATATAACTTTAGAAGTACACCTACTATGTAGTTAACTTAATGATATCACATATATCTTATGGTATTGGATTCCTTCACTTGTATTTACTCATTATCATTAATCAGAAATGACATTATTAGTACTCTTATTACAATATCATTACATTACTAACTACCAATATAGTGTTTCTTCCAGGATAAATATTAAATGTGTAGTAGTGTATAATTAGTGTATAATATTTAGTCAACAAACAATGTTATGTTAATAATACATGATACACAGAGTGCAGTGGTACCACCCTGTGGGGGGAACACTAATGATAATGATTTACACTAACTACCAATCTATTTATCAGTGAATGACTAGTCAGCTCTACATTATATATATATATATAATGTTTGTCTCTTATTAGATCAGCTGCTTTACAAACGTTATCAGTAGATGCTCTTGTGAGTGAATTGAAATCGTCTTTATTATTTCAAGATAATAGTCTCGTTGTGTTAAAAGAGGTTTGGAAGATTGAAGGACCTCATCTCTGTTCTTTACCAAAACAAGCATTATCGGTAGGAGAGGTATGTATATATCTATCAAATTTACAAAATGACCATTTTGTCTCAATGGTGATAATCATGTGATTATTTTCATTGTTAATGTTATTTATTTTTTAGCTCATTTCAATGGACTGGAATCTTGGTATGTCGATGAGTTCTAATTCATGTAGATCTCTGAATTCACCTCATGTTGGTTTGGAACTAAAGGTATCTGAATCCAGAGGAGAGATAAAAACAACAAATATACATATGAGTCTTCCTGAATTCCAGGTAAGAAGACCTAGTACATATTAGTAGGAAACAAGAATGATTAATTGCTAATGTTAGACTAGCCGACTAGTACAATGAAGAATAAAATCCCCTACATAGTATGCTGCGTCATACATGTATGTTATACCTACCTATGTACATACATGCACACAGTGACCTCATACATACATATTTTATGTATATATAGTGTATCTATGTAATATGAAAGCTTTGTTTTCTTTCAGAATTTTGCTACTCAACTGAAGGAAATGTCTAATGCACTTGAAACTGCATAGCAATATAATTATATTATTATTTGTATACTTTATTATTAATGAAGAGAATATGAAAATGAATATTAATGAACTCAGTATCTGCAGCCCTCTATCATGTGACTTCATCTCCTAAATCACCCAGATCTTGAAATAATGATTCATCTATTTCAATATCATCTTTATCAACATTTTCTGACTCTTCCACTACAAAATACATAATTATAATTATAATTTATAATGTGTTACTAACTTTCTAATAAATATCTTGTGTCAGACAATATGAGAGAAGCATCTCGTTCAAACATCTGCTTACCTGATAATAGGAAGAATATAAGAATAATGCATCCATAATATCTCTACATAGACTGATTCCTATGCTATCTCACACTCAATCCAATACTACATCAACATACTCGGACTCATTCCAATACCACATTCTACAGACTCTTTCCCAAGACTTGATCCCGTACCACATCCTCAAACTCAAAATACCACTTCCACATCCCAATCCTATTCCCTTAGTATTAATCTGAATACCACATAGACTGAATCCAATATCACATAGACTCAATCCAACACCACATAGACTCAATCCAACACCACACAGACTCAATCCTATACCATATCCACACACTCAGACCTGTTAGCCCTTTCTGTGTTGATTCCTTCACTGTAGACATATCTTTATTCATCTCTTTTGTAAATTGTTCTTTCCAAATAAAAAATGATTCTTTAGTAACAGGTGTCCCTTTATATTTAGCTTCCTCTGCTTTTAATATTCTTTCTTCTTCATCCCTAATTCTCTTAATCTCTTCCTCTTTCATGGATTCAAGAAATTCCTGTAGTTTACACTGTACTTCACTAGTTAGTGTATATATCATTGGCATACCAATATTCTCATCAGCCTACATGAACAGTTAATATCACAAATATAATTACAGTATAACACCTGTATTCCAAGCTCCCCGAAACAAGGACACCTATATTGAGTTACAAATGACCCAAATTGTGCTTAATATCACTGAAATAAAGACAACCAGTACAATCATGACTGCACTTAGTCCCAATGGTAAAGAGGTTTCACTGTATATGTTAACTAACAACCAGTACAATCATGACTGCACTTAGTCCCAATGGTGGAGAGGTTTCACTGTATATGTTAACTAACAACCAGTACAATCATGACTGCACTTAGTCCCAATGGTAGAGAGGTTTCACTGTATATGTTAACTAACAACCAGTACAATCATGACTGCACTTAGTCCCAATGGTGGAGAGGTTTCACTGTATATGTTAACTACTGACTAGTATATGTAAATATATAATTTAAATGTCAGTATTCCTTCAAAATGCATTCTTAAGTGTAAAGATTCTTGTATATTTCTTCATTACAAACCTGTTTTTCCACTAAATCTTGAAGAATTTTTAGTTGATTATCACTCAGTGAAGAATGTGATACAAATACTACTGTTGGAACAACTTCAGGGTACTTCTCAGGCAAAGTGAAATTGATCACACAATATACTGTGAATAAAAGAGACTATTACTAATAATAGAATCATATCATAGTTACTATCTATATTAAATATTTGTCTGTCTGTCCATCTGTCACCCCCCTCTTTAATAAAATTCATTGCAGAAACTCCTTTGCTCTCAGCTATTGAATATCGTCTGAGCTGTACGTTGATTGTCAGTGAGTAGTTAGCTTTTTGTATAAATATGACTACAGATATCAGATATGCAAACTCTAGCACTGCTGTGCATTTGAGGAATGGACCAAGTGGTTAATGCAACAGGAACACAATGGATGACATTATTTCTTCCGTCATCAATATACTATATTTGCTAGCAATTATATACTTAATATAAAGTCATACCAGTCTGTCCATCCATTTCAGAAGTTACTGTGACCTCAAAACTCCATGGCGATGAGGATAATTCTGATGTAATGGAGAGACATTAATATCGAATTTAAATGAAATTATTTTGAAACCTTTAAATTCTTCATTGGTGTAAATTGCTTTCAATGCTTCCAATTCATCATCTTGTTCTTCTTTATAATCTGAACCATATAACATAATATATTACCATGAAAAATAATATAAAAACTTACCCATAATGCATGAATTACTAATTAATTATTCATTATTATTGACCACGCCCACAACTAATAAAGTTTATTGTTACAGACCCTCCCTCACCACTGTCACACATTTCACCTTCTCATGAATGGCGGAAAAACATCAGGAGAAAGGTTGGTATCTCTTAACGACTGACATTGCTCATTCAAATATTAGATTATTTTGTGTAAATTTAAAATAAAGATTTGAGAGGAATGAGCATTAATTAGAGTGATTATAATATGATGGTATTTTTATCTTACAGGGAGAAAAAGGAGCCTTTCTCCATCAGCTGATACTAAGACAAGAAAAAGGGTAATCATATGAAATGTAAAGTATATTGTATTTGTAATAATCATTGAAAGAGTGTAACAGTTGAGTTTGGTAGTGGTGGGCGATATTATCAATATTTCCGATAGTCCTTCCATATTGTAACATATTGATACTAAATTCACGAGTCCTAATTTGATATACACATTTCACAAGATAATTAACTATTACAATACTATATTAAATTGTGTCTTATCAAAAATATTTATATCCCCTCCATATTCTGAATTTTCATATTTTATATTATAAAATATGATATCACCCACCACTAGAGTTGAGCTTGAGTTTTCAAAATGGGAGGGGTTAATGATAATAGGTGTAGTGGGATGGAAATAAGCTCTTTATCAAACACAGTATAAGTATAGTGTATTATAAATACCTGTTTCTCTGTAGGTGAAACTATCCTCATCCGACATTAAGGAATTCAAAAGAGATAAATTAATTGCATAGTTAGTTTTTATTATATAATTATAATAATAATTATTATATATAATTAGTTGGAAGGAACAAGATTCATATATTGATAGTATTCTAACTAAACTCGAGAATTCATCAGCTGACGAAGTAATCAGGTATTTATAAATACATGAAATGATGTAGATAGATAGATACATAGATAGATAGATACATAGATAGATAGGTACATAGATAGATAGATAGATAGATAGATAGATAGATAGATAGATAGATAGATAGATAGATAGATAGATAGATAGATAGATAGATAGATAGATAGATAGATAGATAGATAGATAGATAGATCAATAGATAGATAGATAGATAAATAGATCGATCAATAGATAGATAGATAGATAGATAGATAGATAGATAGATAGATAGATAGATAGATAGATCAATAAATGATGAGATATTGTTTTTGGTCGTTAGTTTACTTTTAGTTATAATCTCAATTTCTAGGCTTACTGAAATGTATCAGGTATCTCTTGTTTACAAGTACAAATTTCATCGTACATATTTTTAGACATCCAATTTCGGAACATTGCCTCTTATGATGTTGTATAAAACTCAAATGATTGTAATATGTGTAGTAAAGACACAATGAATATTATTTTCATTTTGGTTGTCATAATCATTTCTAGGCTGAAGGAATGTGAGGCTAAATTACAACTTCAAGTACATGAACTTACTCGTCGTGAAAATGTACTAAATATGCGACTAGCAACGAAACAAGAAGAAATGAGAAATCTATTGGTTAGTTATGGTGTGTGTATGTGTGTGTATAATATATATTACTCATTTGAAGGCTCAACTTCAAGATCTGAAAGAGTCTCAAACCACAGAGAGTAGTAACCTACATAGTATGTTAGTGGATCCTGCAGTTAATATGGTATTTCAAAGAATGAGAACCGAGCTGAAAGATTCCAGAGAGAAACTCGAACAAGCTCAAAATGATTTGAGTGCGTGGAAATTTACTCCTGACAGGTTTGATGAAAATGTGTTGTTGCTCTAGTAATAGAGATTATTTAATTATACTATTGTTGCTATGGTAATACAAACCGTGTTGCTATAGTAATAGAGATTATGTAATTATACTATTGTTGCTATGGTAATACAAACCGTGTTGCTATAGTAATAGTCTGCTATCAATAGCTAATAATATTTTTAGTCATCAGAGTAATTAGATTTATGTCAAAGAAGCCGCAACAGTTTCTCTTGGAAATGGGTGTTAGCTGAATTAACATATATTTCGATATCTGCTCTACGTATTATAGATGTGCCTGTATATAGTTTGGTTCAACATTTATCAGACAAATTCCATACATTCCACATGCTACCAACTATATCACTCTTAAACATGGCCAGGAAGTGGTTATCAGATTATTCTCACACTCTTCATATTATCACTTTTCTGTTATGATAAGAACAATGAATGTATTGATTATGTCATTACTGATAATGTGCGAGTATATATATAAAAATGTTTATTTCTGCAGTGTCACTGGTAAGAAATTAATGTCCAAATGTCGTAGTTTACTACAAGAAAATCAAGAATTGGGAAAACAGATATCTCAAGGAAGAGTAGTTGAACTTGAGGCAGAGATATCACTATACAAAAAGCATTGTGAAGAATTAAAGAATTTTAATGAAGGTTTAATTTGTGTCTGTCTACAAAAATGTAATTGTGGGTACCTTTTATGATAACTTCCTTCCTTCTTAACACCTAGAATTATCTGAGTATGTTATTCAGCAAGATGAAGAAGGGGAGGGTATGTTAGCAACCATTTGTGATCTTAAACAACAGCTATCAGAAACAAAGGAAGTGTTATCAAAACTTGAGATAGAGAAGAGCTCAAGTGGCTCAAATATCAAGTCAAATGGTCCAATTATCACGAGTCCTACTGGTAGTAAGCTAGGGACTATAAGGAGTCAAGAATAGGCCTTTTTGTTCATTATTATTATTATTATTATGATTGATTTCGTGCCATTTGTATGTAATATAGTTTATTATGCTAATAATTCCTATCTTTTCTCTTATTACTAAATGTCTTTTCTACTGTGTGTACTGTGAGCTCTCACTTTCATTTCAAATGTGGTTTTTATAAAACCTAAAAATAACATTTCATGAAAACAAAAATGTACAAAGACATAGTTCTGATCTACGCACAACAAATAATGTAATTATGTTTGGGTGTTTCAGAGAAGGTGATGTGATCATGTGTCAATTCAATTATACTAATTATAATAATGCCCAATTAACTAGCAAACTATTCACAATAATTTTAAATTTGTATACAATTATAGGTCATAGTGACATGATGTCATCAGTTTACACGAATGAGTGTAATCATATAACTGTTGTATTCCTAGGTGATTATTGGTTCACTCAAATATTCATAGAAACCACTATGTATTATTTATAATGATGCCACTGCATTCTTGGAACACTACTGCCCAGAGTTACCCACTAGTATGTAAGTGATTCCAAACATAGATATCAGACTTACTACATTTCCAGATAACTAGCTATTCAGCTGTATTTCATTGTAACCCCCACAGACATTGGTATCTATACTAAACTATACATGTATATTAATAATTACATGTATATTCCTATAATAACTTCAATGGCTAGGAGGTGCACATGCCATCTGCTATGGGTGAGGTTTATGTGTATCATGCATAAACCCACTTCGAAGGGTATATAAACCTTTGAACACCAGCATATTATGACTTAACAATTGAAGTGTTTATGCAAATATACACCATCTAACTACATCAAATGGTTGCCATGGTATGCTGGAGACACAACACTGCAATGTAATGATGTGTACGTCAATAAACTATTACAAAATATTACATTATTTTTGTTTCAAACATTTGACTTCCCATTTAAAGACAGACTGTGGAACTCCTCAACCATGAAATGAAGACACTCCTGTATTAATGACATGTTTAATTCACTCATTAAATGAGAGCACCCCGCTTCTAATGAGGACACATTGTTGTTGTAGTTGAATGTGTGTATTAACTGGACTATATTTAATTACTACTACACGCACTACTGATAATCGTACAATATTTCTGAGAAGTGTTTTTGTACAGAACAACTCTTTGAAGTATTGCCATATGTGAATACCACAGGATATATTAGTGTACATGAACACCAATGTTTGGTGCTTACAGGACTAATCGAAATTTGTAATATGAAAGAGGTGTAATATATTCTCACGAAAACCTTTTTCTTAGAAAAGGAAAAGTTGACGCGTCAACTTCACTACATGTTTTTACTTCATATCTGGGTTGAATGCTACTGTAAAGCAGTAGGTTTTCAGGACTTGTGATTACATTGATATACATATACTGGGTTAACTATAAGTAATAAACTGATATAACTATTATTATTATTATCATATACACATACAATAGAAATGCTACATCTACCATATAAGAATGAGTCTGAATTTCAGTCGACAATTTCAAGAAAAGTGAATTCATAATTTGCTTTCCTTATGAACTGGTCAATGAATAAATATATACGTGTGAATTGTATGAGTATAATTAGCAACTCTGTCCAAATATTCTGCAGAAATGTCAGTTTTGTAAACACATAGTACGATGATAGATATAAGTTGGTTTTCTTCTGAAATGTGAGTTGTATGATTGAACATGGATGTAAACATTCATAAAAATCAACATTACATCATGTTTTGATAAACTCTTGATACGTTTACCATATCAACATTAAATAACCAGTTTATTCCTCTATCAGCATTTGATAATTAATTTTATTGTTGATGTATACACGGAAAAACAACAGTTATAATTGTGAGATCTTAAACCTGATGAACAGAATATTTCAATCCGGAGGTCTTCTTGAGCTGTAGTGAAATATCCAGTAATATAAGCGTAAGTTGCTATATTGTGTGACGTATATAAATCTGAAAATAGATACTAGCTCCTTGAATACAAGTTCTAATTATCATTATTAACTCTAGTCAGTGCATATCAATGCATTACAATGTATTACAAATTCGTAGAAATATGAAATGTAATCATAAACATGTCAGCAAACATATTGGTTTATTGGAACGGAGATTTCGCGGAAATGCATTGCTTGCACGAGGAAGCATACGCGTGCAAATTAAACAAAAAGGCGTTTACTATAAAAAGAAGGAACTTACTAACCATAGGATCGATAGTTTTTTTTTGACAAAGAAGGATGCCTTCAGACGGTTATTTTGCATTTAGAGTGTTAGTTGGTGGACAAGCTCTTCCAGAATACACAATGGAAGGAGAGACATACGTGGAAAGCAATTTATGGACTCCGTGTAGCTACCAACAAGAAGTTACAGAATTAGTTAACGGTGAGAAAGAGGTCCAAAACTTCCCAGTAACTCCCTATCAACTTGTTCTAAAATTGGGTCACCACAGTGAAGCATCTGCTTTCTTCATTTATGTTGATGGTGTGTTGGTGACTAAAGTGTTGCTGGAGAAAGGAGAAACTAGGTGAAATATAAATTTGTTTAAAAATAAAAATATATAATATATATATTTATATGTGTATGTATAATATAATTGTTATAGTACTTTGTAATTAATTATATATTGTATATAATTTGTAATCGTTATAATGTGCTAAAATCGAGGAAACGAATGTATTGGACACTGAACGATAAGTGACATTATCTTCTTGTCATAAATGTATCAAAACTCGAACGATATATTCTAATATTTGTTACCTTCAATCATTATTGTAATAGATTGTGTTTACAAGATTCATTTTTTTAAACTACAGAGTTGTACGTGGATTTCAAGACAGAAGTGGTACTAAAGAATTTCTTTTTGCGTTGCCAAGATTTGCAAGAAATGAGGTGAGAGTGAAGATAGCTTAGTTTACAGTGATGTATTTGCCCACAAGCTATTATAAGTTTGTTATTGCATTTAGGTAAACATAGCAGCATTGTGTATATAACTACTTTCACTTACTTTGTTTCCTTCTTATTTCCTCTACATAAAGAATGCCATTTATGATAACAGTTTAGTGGGCATTATTACGTTTCAAGTAGATATATTCTTGTTTTAATCAATTCACTTATAGTGATTATTTCTTTTTTCATAGACTGATAAACTTGATACTTCAAGAAAATCAAAAGTTGGGAAAATAGAGATTGTGAGAAAAACAGGAAGTTTTGTGAAAGAAGAGTATAGACCGATGAGTGACATAAAGTTTCATCAAGCTAATAAGAAAGATGCCCATACTGTGACTGGAGGTCAGTATACAATGTCAACTACAAAGAAAGGTAGATATTTAAACAGATCAAGACCGTATGAAGTAAAGCTTAAAAAAATGTGGAGAATTGAAAACGAAGTTGGACATTTATCCGTTAACTATCGTATGGGCCATACTTTAGAAGAAATGGGAATAGAATTAAAGAGCATGGATTGGTCAACTCGAAATAATCAAAGAGCTTCTAGTACTACAAGTATTGAAAGTGACAATTCTGTAGTTGAAGATGGAGAACATCATCATTACCTATTAACAACAAATGTGGACCAAATTAAACAACAACCTCTTGAAAATGAATGACTTCTTTATCCTTTAAAAGAAAATTTAATCTTTATTCCAATATCTCCTTCACATCTCCTCTTGTTTCTTTCCTTTCTCAATCTATTATTCATTTTACATTTTATATTATACACGTCACAGGCTAGCAATATTTGTATTATTTATATTGCATTTTCACTAAACAAACCAGGTTTCACTTAATTGTTTTTACCCTTATGTTATTACCATTTATAATTGTTCAGTTTATCATAGTGATTGGATATTTAGAGTTGTGTACCTATAATTTTAACTGTCTTGTTCATACGTATATATATAATACCACTAATCAAATAATATTGATGGTATGGTTAACATAATTACATGTATAATGATTGCCATACCCTTTCGCCTACGCTTAGCGGCGAGGGTAATTATGATTTATCAGACATATCAAGCATAGCAATCCAAGACACAGCCCAGTGCTACTACTAGCATCCAAAACCAATTCCAGGAGTCTGATTGGAGACCTGCACCATACTATAAACAATTTTATGTACATACTTGCCTTGACAGGTTTGATATGTAGACCTAACCACATCAAACAGTTGCCATGGCATCATATATCGAAGTCATAGACATATATAAGGCTTACCTTGTAGGTACTTTGTGAAGTCATTCTTTGTTATCACTATGTGTAAATGTGTCTGTAACTGTGACCAGACACACTACACATAATAGATAATGAACACACACTCCTTATATGGTATGTAACACCATGGTTACATTTTGACTATGCTTGGAATTATCATTATTAGAATCTCAGTGTTATAATTATTCATTACTTGATCATTTTCATTGTTGATGTTTGGGGACTAACAGTTGACAATTCTAGATGCTAGTCACCCTATAACTAGCTATAAGAAAGGGAAAGACAGCAGATCTCAGAACTTATAATATACTAAGAATGCTGTATGATTATTAGTGTGTAGCTATATATTCATAGTAAATACTTACATGTTATAATACGTACATACATACATACATACATACATACATACATGCATACATACATGCATACATACATACATACATACATACAGTCATACATACATACATGCATACATACATACATACATATTCAGTATTATTGTATGACAAAACTTTCTTGTGTTCTCTGTTGTTTGTAATGTACTCATATACATAGTGTTTTAGTGTACTGGTGAGATACTAGTCATACATACATATATTAGTAGTACAACTAATTGTTTATATACAGATATGTTAACTTCCCATCAAAAAGTTTGCACAGGTAAATTTAAATTAAGGATTATAACGATCTCTAAAAACTATGATTTATTTTCCCATGGAAATACAACTATGAAACACAAGCAATAATAACGCTGAGTAATACTCTTTAATAGGTACAGTTTGTTTTACCTCTTTCTTTAGAAATATCTTAGTTCGGTTTTTTTCGTGGAAAAGGATGAAACAGCAGTCACCTCTTACACGGGTAGAGCTTGTAGTTTCTTGGTAATGTGTGCTTTACTGTGTATAAATGCATGGTAATGTTTGTTTTGTGCTTGTAGCTTCCAAGAAACATACCGCAGCCCTTCCGAGAAAAATTGCAGCGAGCTCCGCCCCAGTACAAACAACCAATCAGATTACAGCAAGGCCGGCTCGGCTTCACGTGTTTTAAGGGTTTTGTTTACACAAACTCACAAAGCTATATAGTAACTTTATCAGGGTCAGTGAGGCTTATTGTTATTCATAATCGACTGCTTTTAATGTTTCTGTCCCGCTTTAAATATTATAATATTGAGTAAAATAGAATGATTGCAAACATCACACATTAAAAACTAATGAACCATAATCTATATATATAATATGATGTAGGGAGATTTGAATATGTACCTATTGTGTGTGTAATTAAAAGTAATAATGAATATCCCTCGACTAACTAAATCAAAATTTGAAAACGAAAATAAATATTTATCAAGTGTTTATGATTAACAGAACCACACTCCATTTCATAATGATATTCTATTTCTTTTTTCCTCCAGCCACAGATTTAGAAAGTTGGTCAGCCATTTGAGCTTGTAGAGCTGCTTTCTTCTGATTGAAAGTTTTCATATCCTCTTCCTGCGCAAGAGATGAATAGATAGATAGATAGATAGATAGATAGATAGATAAATGGGCATACAGATTGACAAATAAAATGAGTTGCTGATATAAGAATTTGGAGCTAGTATAATTGTGTGTATATAATTGTATGAATATGAAACTGACTAGTTGACTCTTTTGTGCATCAAGATCTCTCTTTTCCTCTGAGTTCTGTCGTCGAAGACGCTCAAATTCTTCATGAAGTTTCTGCTCTGAATTTTTCAATTCTGCTTCTTTATCCTTGACCTGAGTGTGTGTGTGAGAGAGAGAGAGAGAGAGAGAGAGAGATAGTGGATAAACAATATAAAGCTAATTCATTACCTTTTGAACAAACATTTGTCTCATTTTCTCTTCTCTGACTTGCATTTCACGAATGTGATCTTTACGTTTGTGTTCATATGTTTCTGAAAGTCTAAAAAACAAATACTATAGGTCCATGTATATATCATAAAAAGGTAAATATTAACAATAGTATGGAAATAGTGAGCCAACAACCAGACACTTTGGCTTATGTTCATCACTCTTATCCTGTTGCCCATATGCTTTGTATGTCAATTTACCAAACATTCATTAGATTTACTGGACAATGTCCAGCATGACTGTGCTGATACCAGACCCGACTAGCAATACGTTAATGGTATTGTGTAATTATAGTACTAAGAAAGGAAATGTTTGTGTACATATTTCTATTAATTAAGAATTACATAAGAAAATGAGTAAGTAAAATATTATCTACAATTCCATGTACATGTATATATACATTATATGATGTATACATACATAATGGGCATGTATTTGTACATTATATACATGTACATGATACCATATTAGTATAATACATGATACTATATATAGTACAGTATATATAGTACGTATTTGCCTACTATGAAATGATAAGATAAAAATATGTAAATTAAGTATATATACGAACTACTAATTACATTAAATATGTATAATTCCCATGATAATTATTATTAATATTATTACAATAACTTAATTAACTACTAATGACTTTGTCAGTTATTATAGAATTAGCATATACTCCAATTAATGCCCATCTACCAGTACTATCAACTCTATTTAATGCCCAACTTCTTTCAACTGACCCAGTCTCATCTTCAAATCCCATTTCCTCCAAACGTTTCTTTCTGTATAACTCAAAATGTTCATTATGAGTGACCTCCCTCAAATCTTCCATATTAATACTGCAAGAAAAAGAATTATTCCCTTAATAAGTTACTCTATCTATCCATCTTATACATATAACATCCATCCATTTATCTATGGTTACCGTAGCAACATCTCCCTCAGTTTAGTAAAGTCACAATGAGCTTCATTCTCCACTAATGAATAAACAATTGAAATTAATAATTATAATTTATATATTTGAATACCTTCAACAGTTCCCCATGGGTACTTACGAGCGCGTACCCTTTTACCACCAACTTCAACTTCCTCACGACTACCAACAACAGCAAATGGCAACTGAGCCTATAGGAATAACAGGTTCATCTTTTTATTCAATTTATCTATCTATCTATCTATCTATCTATCTATCTATCTATATATCTATATATCTATATATCTATCTATATCTATCTATCTATCTATCTATCTATCTATCTATCTATCTATCTATCTATTCATCTATCTATCTATTTTTCTTAACGTACATTCATTTTCTTGTTGACATCTGCTACAGTCTCATCTGAGGTTGGAAATTGATAAATCTTGATTCCATTTTCTACTATCTCCTCCATTATCTAGTCACATGATAATCACATGATTAAAAGCGAAATAGATAATGGTACTGAAATCACTAAACCACACCCACCAGATAACGATATTCATAGCACATTATAATAACTCACTCTTTGTTTAAATGCTTCCAGTTCAGAGCGAGCAATTGTATCAGCTTTCCCGATAATAGGTATTATATTTACTTTACGATCCAGTTCCTTCATACACACCAAATCAAGTGACTTGAGTCTGGAGTATTTAAATGACTATATCGCTGTAAATCTATCTACATGTATCTATCAATCCATCCATCTATCCATCTATTCATCCACTCATCTATCTATTCATCTATTCATCCATCCATCCATCTATCCATCAACTCATCTATTCATCTATCTATCTATCTATCCATTCATCCATTTATTTATCTATCTATTCTATTATTTAATGTGGTTCTTACGAGTGTCCAGTTGGACATAAAAAGTAGAGACAAGCATGTATACGAGTATCATGATAATTAATGAGATCACGACGTATCTTGAGCTCTTCCTGAAGATAGCGTTCAAATTGTTGATCAATATAGTCAACAATAGCAGTGTTACTGAGTGAGGAAAGGGTTAAAGTATTTGTCACAAAAGGGTTAAAATAACATGTTATTATAAAATAAATCAATGAATATCATTATAAATACTAATTTGTATAATGATATTCATAGGTTACCTCTGTTCCTTATTAATTTGGTCACCAAACCCCTCAGTATTGACTATAGTAAGTTTCATGCGAACATTACCCTCTTGTAAACCTACAGATACACAAATTGACAGGTAGATAGATAGATAGACCAATAAGACATACATAGATAGATAAATATACATAGATATATCTTACTGTATGTTTTATGACTGACAGACACATTCTTAAGTCGATGTGTTATAGGTTGATCATCAAAACTCTCCTTAAACAAGGACTCCATTAGAGTAGATTTACCAATACCAGTTTCCCCTGATAATAATAATAATATTTAAATACTAAACAGACACACACACACATATACATGTATATACATGTAAATACCACACAGACACACAGACACACAGACACACACTGTATATACATGTAAACAGACACACATATACACACACATGTGCATCTGCTAGTAAAAGTTCCTAAGATTTGTTGTGTGGGAGTAATGTTAATTTATACTACATGTGTGTATATACCACATCTATATATGTGTGTATAGCCATGTATGTACGTGTTTATGAATTGAGATTCATGTACATGTACAAGTGATTATGTACATACATGTACACATACATACATGTATATATGACATGTACATGTACAAGTAATTATGTACATGTACATACACATACATGTATATATGACAAGTACATGTACATATATAAACATTTAAGTATATATACAAGTACTTGTCAACACACATTTTATAATCATCATAACGTGTTAATGACACATAAAAGGATTCCCAACATTAATTAATAGTATTATAAAATTATGAATATAATATTATTAATTAATTAATTACTTACCGATACATAGTATATTGAAATCAAATCCTTTCTTTACAGCTTTATTTACTAACTGATCAGGCAAGCTATCAAAACCAACGTTACCAGTCAGAGAGAGAGTTCTATTAGTACCACCCTAAGATAATACAGATAAACTATTAATAGTGAATTCATTAATTATATATATATAATTATATATATATATACACGCATATCAAACCATGGTGAGCTTATCACATTTATAGCACTGTCTGAAGCTTTGAAGGGTAGCTTCATCATGATATATAAATATATATATATATGTAAATATATATATATATATATATATCTCTATCTGACAAGTTTATTATAATAAATATAAATTATAATATTATTTCTTGCTATAAAAAGAAATTACTAATTATAACATAATTATTTACTTACCAACACCCTTTGAAACTCAGTATATGATCCAGACATCTTCAACAATTGAGTAACAAGGACTACAGTAACACTTACCCCTCAAACCAAAAAAATGTAATTAAATTAATCGGTTAATTATCTACCACGCCCACTAATTAACATTCCATGATCCACAACACACAACTTGTTTGACAAAAAAATGCATTAATTTAGAATCATCAATGGATAGCTAGTTCACTAGTTTCAGCTGTAAAATATAATTTGTACAAGTTGTAGTCTACTGTTTAAGATGAGAAAGAATAATAATAATAATAATAATAATAATAATACATTATTAATTAAGTTCCGAAGGAAAGTTGGTAACTTCTGTCTGCTCAAGTATAGAAGTACCTTCAATTGAGTAACTAATACGAAGTCTCATACGTAATGGTTGCTGAATGATAGATCAATTTATGAATGTACAAATGTATATATGTGTGTATGTAATGTATGTATGTATGCATATATGTATGTATGTATGTATGTATGTATGTATGTATATATGTATGTATGTATGTATGTATGTATGTATGTATGTATGCATATGTGTATGTATGTATGTATGTATGTATGTATGTATGTATGTATGTATGTATGTATGTATGTATGTATGTATGTATGCATATATGTATGTATGTATGTATGTATGTATGTATGTATGTATGTATGTATGCATATGTGTATGTATGTATGTATGTATGTATGTATGTATGTATGTATGTATATATGTATGTGTGTATACATGTATGTATGTATGTATGTATGTATGTATGTACCAATATGTAATATAAATATGTATGTATGAATGTACCAATGTGTGGATGAACAGACAAACATTACTTATTACATATAATATATACCATTTGTGGATTATTGATATAGACAACTTGTGTGACCAATCCAGTATTACTAGGTGGTATTACATTACCACTGGGAGGTAACATCTGGAGATCAAATGACTGGAGAGAGAGACAAACAGAAAGAAAGATGAAGAGATGAAAGGTAGTATAGTGACTATTTACTTTGGGTACAGCAGCTTGGAATATAAAATCACTCATAGGTGATGAGGTATTGTTGCTAGCAGATACATTGATACTAATATTAGTATTGGTACGTTGAAAAATAAAATCTATTTTCAACCCATTTTTCTCAAAAGCTGTAATACTTGGGATGTCTGGAAAAATTAATATAATAATAGTCATGTGATTAATAACAATAGTCATGTGATTACCTCCAGTAGTGGGTGTGGTTAATGGTTGGTCTGTAGGTTCATTAAGAAAATCCATTAGACCTCCAAGATCACTTGATATAGTCGATGGAACTGAAATGATTATAAGATCATCACACACACATCCACACACACACACACACACACACACCTGTTGATGTGGTTGGAGTGCTGTCTAAGAAATCAAGCAGATTTCCAACTCCTGTTGTCATGGGAACAGGTGGCTGGACAGGTTTCAAATCATTTTCGAGAAGATCTAATAAAGATGGCTCTTGAGTTTCTTTTGGTTTGATAGTAATTGTGGGTTGAGGATCTGTGCTACCTTCTCCCCCACCAACAAGAGAGGAATCATTAGCCAACCCTTCACTGTCTTTCTTACTTGTCATTGTAGGCATACGCTCAAATATACCACCCCTGTAAGGATACACGATATATAATAATTATATGTAATATGGATGGACGGACAGGCAGGCAGACAGACAGATGAATAGATAGATAGACAGATGAATAGATAGATAGATAGATAGACCTCATTTTGTCATGTTTACTGAAGATGGTAACATATTCAACAGCTCTCTGTTGTAATTCCATATCTAAATGATCAGAATACTTGTTAATGAGACCTTTGATACGAGACAATGTGGAAGAGAACCTAATAATAGATAGATAAATAGATAGATAGATAGACAGATAAATAGATAGATAGATAGATAGATAGATAGATAGATAGATAGACACATACAGATCTCACCTAATGGATAGTTTCATGATAGCATTGATTGCGTAATCTTTAGTAATTTGTGAGGATTGTGGGGTGGTAAGTACCTTCTCTAGCACATCTAACACTTCATCTTCTGTCACCTACACCATACACACTCACACTATCACATATTATGCTATTATCACAAACTACCTGAATAGGTTCCTCATCTTCAACTTGTCCAGTGATTAGAAGATCACCATATTCCCCAATACACCAAACTCCAACTTGACAAAGAGGTTGCTAGGTAACAGATAGATAAATGGATAGATGAATAAATAAATAGAAGGATAGCAGATAGATAGATAGATAGATAGATAGATAGATAGATAGATGACATCCACTAACTTGACTAATATCGTCTCTTAAAGCTAACAATAGTTTCTGTACAGAATATCCATGAAGATCTTCAGCTTCTGATATCATAACAACAATGCCCGATACCAGATCCTCACGAACATGGGAACCAGCCTGAATAATACACAATACAATTATAATAGTATATTAAATACTATCATTAGTACCTTTATCAACATGTTCAATACCGTATCAATATGCCATTTTGGACTGGGGGAATACCTAATGTATGTATATGTAAGTACATGTATATAGTTACATACAATGTATATACATACATGTACATACATACACAAGTACGAACTTGTACATGTACATTGTTACATACATACACGTACATGCATACACAAGTACATGTACATGCATACATAATACATACATATACATGTATACATACACATGTATACATACACATGTAGTTACATACATGTACATACATACATACATACATACATAGTTACATACATACATACATACATAGTTACATACATAAAGTCTCACTTTTCTGCTACTTTTAGTATATTGGTACAGATGTGTGATTTAAATTCAGGCTCAGCTTTGTCTAAAAATGACACAATCTCTTTCATAATAGTACGAATATTATTAGAATTAATCAGCGCAAAAGATAACTCAAGAGCTCTTCGTTGAATTGACACATCGTTTTCCTTTAGACAATCTAGTATGGTATTCCTGTGTCTCTGAACAGCACTATGATCGATATTAACTGTCTTTAGTAGTGTATTCAGTGCCACGTAACTATAGAAATATAATAATATAATATATACTATGTAACTATGTACATGTGTATTATAGTTTAAATACATGTATGTATGTATTAATGTATGTATGTATGTATGTATGTATGTATGTATGTATGTACCTATGATTCGCTTATTGTACCATATAATAATTACATACCGTACATTCCTATCACTGTTGCTAAGAAACCGTCCCAATATATTAATAGCTAATACTCTCAAACCACTCTCTGACATTATTTCCATTATAGTCAATACAGTCTCATAAAGTACAGCATGGCCAACATTCTTACCACCTTCAGTATTAGTAGCAACCTACATGTATATACACAAGAGATGTAATAACAAACAAACAAATAATAACAAGCAATCAAACAAAATAATAAACAATTAAACAAAATAATAAACAATTAAACAAAATAATAACAAACAATTAAACAAAATAATAACAAACAATTAAATAAAATAATAACAAACAATTAAACAAAATAATAAACAATTAAACAAAATAATAACAAACAATTAAACAAAATAATAACAAACAATTAAACAAATAGCAAACAATTAAACAAAATAATAACAAACAATTAAACAAAATAATAACAAACAATTAAACAAATAGCAAACAATTAAACAAAATAATAACAAACAAACAAAATAATAGCAAACAAACAAACAATAGAGATAATAACAAACAGACAGGAAGATTACCTGTGCTAACATATCATTCATGGCTTCACTGGCATCTTTATCTCCTTTACCAAGTATACACAGAAGGCGTAATATACGAACCTAATTAATTATATATAATTAATGGGTGTGGTTACTTAATTAATGAGGTATTACTTGTAGGAAAGGATCACTAATACCATGTACATCATGTTCAGGAGTGTATCCAGACATTACTAAATTCTTTAACATACGAACAAGATTGGGAACAAACTAAATGATAGATAGATAGATAGATAAATAGATAGATTGATAGACAGGTAGATAGACGGATAGATAGATATGAGAGAAAGATGCATGAAGGCGAATACTGGTATACTAACAAAGAGACAGTACTCTTACTCTTCTGAAGTGTGATAGAGAATCAGGATTTGATTGACACATTGAAGTCACTAAACAGACGCCTGTTAACAAAACTCCATGATTCTTCTCATTGAGTAGAGAACGGGTTACTGGGACATATATCTCCATTAAATCAGGTACTTTATGAATTAATCTCATTGCACAAAGTGCAGCCTAATAAATATGTAAGAAGGTTGATGGACACATACCCATACTACGATACATATACTCAAGCTATGAGACACATACACATGCTATGAGACACATATCCATGAGACACATACCCATACTATGAGACATATACACATGCTACGAGACACATACCCATACTGAGACATATACACATGCTATGAGACGCATACCCATACTATGAGACACATACTCATACTATGAGACATATACATGTACGTACCTTTCTAACTATGTATGGATTTGATGATTTTAGCAGTTTCTCAACTTCACCAGATAAATCTCTACTCATACCCTCTGAACATATACTGTAAAGAAATTAGAAATGAGTACATGTATGTATGTATGTATGTACATGTGTATGTATGTATGTACATGTGTATGTATGTATGTACATGTGTATGTATGTACATGTGTATATATGTATGTACATGTGTATGTATGTATGTATGTATGTATGTATGTATGTATGTATGTATGTATGTATGTATTTATGTATGTCTATAGTAACCTTCCTAGAGCACAAAGAGCAAGTCCAATAACGTACTGTACTTGATGATTCATGTCACTGTATATTGGGAATAAAGGTTAGGGGTAGAAGAAGAGGAGTAAGTGGATCTCACATTTTCATAGAGTTTGTAATCAGTAGATGTACATCTTGTCTTTCATCTAGTAACATCATGGCACCTAAATATCCTATACGTTTATCAGCAAATTTAGGACTAGCAATTAACTTGAGACACTCCATCTACAAGATACATACATGCATACATGCATGTATACACATAAATACATACGTACACACATGCATACATACATGCATACATACATAAATAAATAAATATATATATACATATATATACACATACATTCATACATATAATGCATTAGTTAATGGGTGTGTTACAAAGGCAATAGGTAATAATCTGTTGCTATGCCAACCTGTCCAAAATGGGCGGGATATCCCATCATATGAATATATAACAATTTTGCAACACTTCTGGATCGGGACTCATTATCTTCTTCTTTAAAAGATGTTCTGATGGATGCACATTCTTTATTAATGAGGTCTCTCTCGTCTTGAGCAGTACGGCATGCCCTTATAGATCTAATTAGATCCCTCAGTCTTGTCTGTGCTGGCATATTGATGCTTTAGATCCCTTTTTAAAAGGAAATGCAAGAAATATTGAAATATCGTACAGTTTAATATAAATATTGAATTCACCTGCTAAAATGGAGTAATGACCGCAGTTTCAACACCAGAACAGTATGAAGAAATATAGTAGATAAGATTCTTTATAGTTTATCAGAGAGGCGAGGCTCAAAGATACAGAAAGGTCAACAGTTCTTTCAATACACCATCTTTTATCAAAATCCGGTACCTTTAGTCACCCCACCCATTATGGACACGCCCCTATTTCTTTATGACACGCCTACACTCCACCTTTTTATACATCTGTAAAAGCGTGTACTTGTGTTTGTATGCTAGAGTTGAGTCAACTTAGATGGTATTGAAGGAAGTAAGCTTTTGTATTCGTCTTTCTTCTTTTGTGTGACAAAGTAAGGGCACGATTTCATTAATATACTAGAATATACTAGTTTCTTCAAGTGGGCATTAATTAGAGTGTATTTTCCTTCTCAAGCAGATGCATATTAAAGATGCTGAGAAACTGAAGGCCTGGCTACTCCAGAGATTACATCCATTGTAAGTTAGATATAGACAACTCTTAGGAGATGATATAATGGACACTATAACGTACATGATAGATTGTATGTATCAGGTAGTCAAGTTATAATCTATATATAATAGCCCCAAGTTAATTATGGATCTTGAAGAGTATGATCCAGCCCATAGTAGCTATGTGGTTATGAGGTATTATTGATCCATAAAACAAGTTCGTATTTGCAAATGAAATCACTGACAGTCGGAAATAAGTTCTGTATATTACCTAATAACTCGTATATGTGTGTATATAAATTGATGGTGCAAGTCTCCTGAAGGTGCCTTCTCTCATAGACTCACACATGAACATATACTTACTTGTTCTTTTATATCGTATAGATGTGATGCTGATCCAGCTGCCTTGTCAAAATATATTGTAGCATTATTACGTAAGGAGAAACCTCGAGCTGCATTAAAAGATCTATGTATAAATCAACTGGAAGTATTTTTATCAAAAGGTAAATAATATCATGTGTATTTGAGTCCCCTCTTCCTCCTCCTCCTCCTTCTCCTTCTCTCACCTCACTTACAGAAACACCATCATTTGTTGATCGGTTATTCCTAACGCTGGATACTGAATCATATCTGACTGGAGCAAGCACTGATTTGCCAAATGCCACACCTACTAGTCAACCAAAGACGACACCCATTAATACAACCAGTGGAGATATGGTACCAAAGCCAGGTCATATTATCTCTTTGTCTGGAGGTAATGCTGATAGAATCATTATTGATCATAGAAGACCATCTGAGGATACAAGACATAGAGAGGTATTGTCTGTTACTATTAATAGTACACGATCATATTACATCATATGTGTTACTATTAATAGTAACATTCATATTACATGATATCGGTGTGAATTTTTAGGTTGATGACGACGACAGAGATTTTCGTAGAGCCAGATATCGTCATGAATCTTCTCCAGTTTTGAATACTGCAGGAGATCGCGGAAGAAAAAGAAAAAATGAAGTAGATCCACCAAGAAGATCTTTACGACCACGACTAGGACAAAGAGAAGATGAAAGAAAGTTAGTGATAGTCAATCCCTGTCTTGTGAAGATATCATTGTCTGTTTGTTATTATATATAGTGTTCGAAGGAGACGTGTTCGCAGTCACAGTCAAAGTAGAAGCCGTAGTAGTACACCTGAAAGGCATGTGTCTTCACCTCAATCAAATCCTGATATTCAAGATAACGAGAGAACTGAACGAAAGTTACTTCCAGGAATGAAAAGACAAAGGTGTAAAGATTATGATGGTATGTGATGGGCACTAATTAGAATACAAATGAGATGGGCAATAATTAGAATGCTAATGAGATGGGCACTAATTAGAATACAAATGAGATGTGCACTAATTAGAATACAAATAGATGGGCATTAATTAGAATGCTAATAAATGGGCGCTAATTAGAATGCAATACAAATGAAATGGGCGCTAAATAGAATACAGATTGCTATTCACATAAGTAATAGTATTAATTTAATTAATCACATAGAGAGAGGAATGTGTCTATTAGGAGAACAATGTCCTTATGATCATGGTATTGATCCACTGGTAATAACAGGACCTATTCCACCCTATCCACCACCACCATTTCCAATGTCTATTCCACCTCCTCCAAATCTACCAAAAACAACTTCTGGATTATTATTACCTCCTTTGATACCTCCAAGAAATACTGCTAATACTGGTATATATATATATCTATCTATTTATCCATTCATCCCTTTGTCCATATGCATCCACTCATTCCTATTTTCATTCATTCATTCATTCATTCATTCATTCATTAAAAGGTGTTGATGGTTATAATCCAGAGGACCCTTCACTTAATGCCAGTTCAAAGATATCTCACACAGGTCCTCCTCCACTACCTATGTTACCACAAATTCCATTACGTCCAACTTTCCCACCACCATTAGGTAATTAATTATATTCATAGCTATGATGAAATAAATTAATTGATTATACATACATACATACATACATACATACATACATACATACATACATACATACATACATACATACATACATACATACATACATACATACATACATACATACATACATACATACATACATACATACATACATACATACATACATACATACATACATACATACATACATACATACATACATACATACATACATACATACATACATACATACATACATACATACATACATACATACATACATACATACATACATACATACATACATTTGTACATACATACATACATACATACATACATTTGTACACACACACATAAATACATGTACATACACACATAAATACATGTACATACATACATGTACATACCTGTAGGTATTCCAGGTTTAGGTCCTCCACCTCTTCCTCCTCCTCCCATGCCTCCCCTTGCAATGCCATTGTCTCATAGTATGACAAGACCGGGTAATTTTAATACTGTTGTGAGTGCTGTACCACCTACAACTACACCCTTTGTAAGGTATGACAAAAATGTGATAATCACATGTATGTCATGTGACTAAAACCTTTTAGACCTCATGTTAATATGAGTGGAGTTAAAAACCCTTATCGTCCTAGTGATACAGTTCTATTAAGAAAGATTCCTAGGGATTTAAACTCTATCACTAAATTAAGTAGCCATTTTGAAAAATTTGGTACCATAGTTAATTTACAGGTTAGTTCACATTACATGTATATAGTAACCATGGCGATAATTGCCATGGTAATACATTTTGTCTAATAACGTGTACATGTACATATAGGTTCGTTATGAGAATGATCCTGAGTCTGCTATAGTTCAGTTTAGTTCTCCTCAAGAGGCCAAGGCTGCTCATGATTCTGTAGAAGCTGTTCTTAATAATAGATTCATTAGAGTATATTATCTCAAGAATACGGGATTGGGGGGTGTGACTAATTTATGGGGACAAAATGACAGGCAGATTAAAACTTCTGTAAGTATACCAGTAGTATAATAAGTATATATATATATAATGTTACTGGGTCTATTTAAACTAATTGATATTCATTATTATAGACTCCTGGAGAAATTGCCATTACTTCCATTCGACCTGATGTCTTGAAAGAGAATGAGGTAAGGTATTCATATCATACTACACGATCTAATTAGAGTTTCAAGAGATAATTAAAATCCTTAAAGTAGTTTAGATCAAAACCACTTCGGAAACATATTAAGGGCATCATTATCTAACTCTATAAACAGTTTCAGCTCAATCTCAAACGATTAATTTTGCTATGAAAAAGTCAGTACCAAGGCTATAGTTCAGGGTAAAATTCGAATTTCGAGAGAATACTAAAATGCTCACGGTTCCCACAAACAACATTTTTGATCAAAAATACTGCAGAATCATAACAAGGACACCACTATGTAACTGTAGGAACAGTTTCAGAAAATTCTTTTTTCCAATCAAAAAATAAGTACCAAGGCTATAGTTCAGGGTAAAATTCGAATTTCGAGAGAATACTAAAATGCTCACGGTTCCCACAAACAACATTTTTGATCAAAAATACTGCAGAATCATAACAAGGACACCACTATGTAACTGTAGGAACAGTTTCAGAAAATTCTTTTTTCCAGTCAAAAAATAAGTACCAAGGCTATAGTTCAGGGTAAAATTCGAATTTCGAGAGAATACTAAAATGCTGACGGTTCCCACAAACAACATTTTTGATCAAAAATACTGCAGAATCATAACAAGGACACCACTATGTAACTGTAGGAACAGTTTCAGAAAATTCTTTTTTCCAATCAAAAAATAAGTACCAAGGCTATAGTTCAGGGTAAAATTCGAATTTCGAGAGAATACTAAAATGCTCACGGTTCCCACAAACAACATTTTTGATCAAAAATACTGCAGAATCATAACAAGGACACCACTATGTAACTGTAGGAACAGTTTCAGAAAATTCTTTTTTCCAGTCAAAAAATAAGTACCAAGGCTATAGTTCAGGGTAAAATTCGAATTTCGAGAGAATACTAAAATGCTGACGGTTCCCACAAACAACATTTTTGATCAAAAATACTGCAGAATCATAACAAGGACACCACTATGTAACTGTAGGAACAGTTTCAGAAAATTCTTTTTTCCAGTCAAAAAATAAGTACCAAGGCTATTGTTCAGGATTTCGAGAGAATACTAAAATGCTCCCGGTTCTAACAGATAATATTATTGATCAAAACCACTTTAGAAACATAATAAGGACATCATTATCTAACTCTAGGAATAGTTTCGGCTCAATCGGAAACAATTATTTTGCTATGAAAAAATCAGTACCAAGGTTATAGTTCAGGGAATTTCGAGAGAATACTAAAATGCTCCCAGTTCTAACAGATGACATTATTGATCAAAACCACTTTGGAAACATAATAAGGACATCATTATCTAACTCTAGGAACTGTTTTGACTCAATCGGAAGCGATTGATTTTGCAACGATAAAATCAGTACCAAGGCTATAGTTCAGGGTATAAATAGAATTAAAATGCTCACAGTTTCTTATAAATAACATTTTTGATCAAAATACTATATTTTCCTTTAACAGGATAATCAAAGAGACAAATCATTGCAAGCCACACCCACAACTGAAACCACACCTCCTACATCTCATCAACCTGTTAATAAGAGGAGTATTCCCTCATCTCGTCCTAAACAAACACTTAAACAAGAAAAGAGTATAGTAATGGCAGCAACCATAAAGAAAATGGAACTACAGAAGAAATCACAATCTTTACTTGAAGCACAAATACAACAACAAAAGGTTCGATAAACAAACAGACAAACAGACAGACAGTTGTAAGACAATTTGACAGCTGATAAGAAATTTATTTATTTTTAGTTGCTTCTGAGTAAATTAGAAAAGTCTGGAAAACTTCTCACTTCAGAAGAGAAAAGTAAAGTGATTGAAGTTAGTCATCCATCAATCCATCCATTATTCTTGCCTTCCTCCACTCGCACTAACGTTTTCTCCATCTCTCTCCCTCCTTTCTCAGACTCTAAGATCGTTATCATCTAATATTGCTAAACTCAAGGAATCGGTAACTAAAACAGTATCTGCTAAACCTCATCCACAAAGAACAAGACGAATATCATCAAGTGAATCCAATCAGTCATTACAACAAACGGCTGATCAACTGAGAATTGAAGTATGTATGTATCTATCTATTCATTCATCCATCCATCTATCTATCTATCTATATGCTGTTGACCTATAGACACAGCATACATGTATGCGTATAACTTAATGTATCTGTATCTATTTATCTATTGATCTATCTATTTATATTTACTACAGGCTCAACAGTTAGGAATTCTTCCATCAGGTAAAATGGCGGACCTCAGAACTAAATTGGAGGCTAAACCTCGTCAACTATTAGTAATGAATGTCGATGATAGAGATATGCTTGTGAAATACTTTGAGGTGAGGGGATAACAAGGGAGATAGTTGAGGGTTAATGAGATAGAGAGAAGGGGGTGTGGTTATTAATTATCTATTACCCCTAGTCATTTGGAGGACTGAATCAAGTTGAAGTCGATCCTGACAACTCTAAAAATTTAATTTTTACATTTAAAAACACAGCTATAGCTGAAAAGGTTTGCTAAATGTTTGTCTCTTCAGATATATGTCTATGTATGTGATGTTATTTATAAACATGTCTGTGTGTCTCTATTTACAAATGATTGTGTCCATATTAGGCTGTCAAAGGATCAATTTTCAAAGGGAAACCTCTAATTATGAAATGGTACACATCGAAAGAATCTAAACCCTCACAAACTCCACCCACTAAATCCGATCCAGTAATTACAAGAGATAATTTACATTCCAGTGAACAAATAATTGATAAAACAGAGGTGGGTGTGGTCAGTAAAAAAGAACAGTTGTCTCTTCCATTAACAAATGAGGTATAGTTGTATGTTGTAATTGAATATTGTATGATATAGTGTGTGATGTCATTTTGCATCATAGTATGTATGATGTCATTTTGCATCATAATTATAGCTATGTTAATGATGTGTGACGTCATTTTGCATCATATTGTATATGTGTGATGTCATTTTGTATCATTGTGTACCACCATACATTGTATGATGTCATCTTACATCATTTACATAAGTATGATGTCATCGAAGTTATCACATTAGATCGCATAGTGCACAATGTCTCTTACATATATGACATCATGTTACATTTAATGTGTGATATTCAATACATGTAATGATTATATGCATGTTAACAGCTCGATCCTGAAGGACTACTTGATATCGCAAAGGAAGATTTGGAAACTATACCTTCAATTGAAGTCATTACTCCAAACCAGTCAAAACCGAGAGTAGTTCATTTATTAGATGATGACGAGGAGGAGGAAGAGGATGGACGCTCCTGGAGACGATGACTACATCCTTTAGTAATCATATCAACCACAATAATATTCTATAACTATGTATTAATGATATTCATGAGTCATTTATTTAATGTGTAATATCACCATACAAATTAAATGATTATTATAATTATGTAATTAATTATTCATTACATTTAGTTTTTTTTTCTGTTGATTTGCTGCATGATATAAAAAAGATAAAGAGAAAAAAATAAGATAAAAAAAAATTAGAAATAAAAAAGAAAAGAATTTAAAAAAAAAATAAAGACATGAAAAAAAATTGAAAAAATAAACAATTAAAAAAAGAAATAAAGAACATGTCAACAATAAAAGATATAAACAATATTTTATTTGTATTTTTTTTGTTTTCTCTTTTTTTTTCATCAGAAGTACAAAAGATTTCACCTTTTGTTTGTGTATCTGCTGTACATGTGTGTGTGTGTGTGTGTGTGTGTGTGTGTACCTGTACATATCTGTATATGTGTGTGTGTACCTGTACATGTGTGTATCTGTATATGTGTGTATCTGTATTTGTGTGTGTGTGTACCTGTACATGTGTGTATCAGTATATGTGTGTATTTGTGTGTGTATCTGTACATGTCTGTGTGTGTATTTATATGTTTGTGTGTGTCTGCATCTGTATGTATCTGTATCTGTGCGTTTCTGTATGTCTGTGTGTGTGTGTGTGGTCTGTATTGTGTTGGTGTGTCTCTATATACATATCTAAATGGAATTTCATTTTTTCTTTTATTGAGCAATCCAGAAGGCAATGTAAATGGACTAATAATTATATAAATGGGTTACCTAACCTCATATGGAGCTATCTGTAAGTATGTATTAATTTATAATAATGTGTTTTTCTTTGTCTTTAATAGAGATCCTGATTCAGTTATATGGAAAGTTACTCGTTTGTGTGTGAGGGATGAGATAGGTGAGGAAGGGAGAAGATACTTTGTGAAGGAGGAGATAGGTGTACTCGGGAGAGAAGATACTCAGTGAGGGAGGAGATAGGTGTACTCAGTGAGGAAGGGAGAAGATACTCTGTGAGGGAGCAAATAGGTATACTCAGGAGAGAAGATACTTTGTGAGGGAGGAGATAGGTGTATTCAGTGACAGAGGAGAGAGCATGCTAAGTGAGAAAGACAACATTTAATTTTTGAACTTCCACTAATCCTGCTAAACTGACATAAATTTCATGAGATTCAATAGTTTGTGTTGGACATTTATATTGTATATACTATCTAAGCAGAGATGGCATCTATTTAACAGCACCCTCGCAACTCTAGTGGGTAAATATTTCTCCTTCAGAAGTATGCAGTTTCAGATTCTCCATTGCAAATGGCAATGAATCAAAAATGTGTACCAGTGAGCATACACAGTACCTGATTTCATTAAGTTGATGGGAGTCACACTTAATAATAACTGTATAGTACTGTATTCGTTGTGTATTGTGATGGCATAGTACTGAGGTGTGTAGCATATTTGATCAGGATGTGTTCCTGATATGAAGTACAGTGTACATACTTCACTCATAAAGAATGCGGAATTACGTACAGTGATGATATGTCAATGAACCGTTTCTGGAAACTTTATTGAACTGGTTATCAGCCGTCAAACTACACACTCAAATACCATTTTCAAATATACTTATACTATCAATGGATAGACGTGTACATATATCTCTAAACGAAAGAGGTATATTCTCTTCTATTGGATGATGACCTAATCAAACCTTATACAAATTTGCACTCTTCTTTCTCACCAGTATGATAAAGAAATTTTTACAAGATGATCAGATCAAAATTAATAATGTCTTTCAACATCTTCAAATAAAGTGGTACTCCACTACTCAGTGTACAAATTTTGACAAATCTGTCCTATCAGGAACAACCATAATCATTCTAAATGTTACATTGTTATCAAATGATCAAGCATGTTCCATAGGATGTCATGCGAATAACAAGAAGTTGTATTATATATGTCATAAAACATGCAGACAGGCCTAAGCAAGCAGATCGTGCTAAGTATTACCATCTTTGGTATCTAAAAGATGACTGGAAAGATATTTGGCAAACTTCACCTGTTTTGGGTGAGAAGTTGATTGATTTATTAATAACGAAAAATTGATAGTAATTGAGTAGTGTTCTACACTGAATTACAACACTTGTTCAAATACGTGTAATTACAAATACATGCATTTATACAGCAGGTGAACCAGTTATAATGAGTGACAGTTGATCACTCTAAGAGTTGATATTATTATGATAACTATACATATATGGTGCATAGTGATGTATTTGAGTTTTTGTATGTATTCGTCTGTCAGTAGGAAGTACATCCCACAAATGATTAGTTACTGGGCAGAAGCTGGAAGAGCATACTATCATGACTTCATCAAAACTCCATAGATGTTGTCTAATAGTAGTGTCTGTACTCTGTGCATTATTAGTGTTGTGCCAGTTTTTATATAGCAACATAAACCACTCTGATTTGCAGTCATCATCATCATCATTACACAGCTGCAAAGAATGTCAAGAAATGAATCCATCATCTTCATATACCGGAGTGACTCCCTCCTCTCATGTTATCACTGACATATCTTTTCCATTCAACAAGTTTGTACGGAGTCTGAATTACATGTTGAATACCAAATGGATGCATTCCATTCAAACCTACTTAAAACAGCTCAATGATAAACAAGTGCTAACTGTTTCCGTCAATGAAAAATATCTGGGAACATTGTTGAACTGGCTATCTGCTGTAAAATTACACACTCAAATACCATTTGTAAATATACTCATATTAGCTCTAGATAGAGGAGTATATAAATCGCTAAAGAAAAGAGGTATATCATCAATTTTATTAAACAATGATGACCTCATCCGTCCTAATACACAATTTCGATCATCGGCTTCTCATGTATGGATAAAACGATGCACAGTTACTCGTCTTCTTAATCACTGGGGTTATGATGTAATTATGATGGATTTAGATGCTATTATTTTCAAAGATCCGAGACTATTGTTTGAAAGTTTCAGTGGTTCGGATATTATAGGGTCTAGAGGAACATTTCCACGTGATCTATATCATAAATGGGGTTTGGCTTTATGTATGGGTGTTGTGATGTTCCGTAGTACTTCAGCTGTAGGTCAGTTAACATTCAAATCATGAACAAATTGATAAATGTATGAATAGATTGACAGTTCATATGGATATTCCATCTTCATCTACTCGTTCTATTATCTCTCATTCATTTATTCATCCATGAATCCATTCATTTATTTAGAGACATTTTGGGAAACCTCCAGTGTAGTAGATACAGATTTACAAGATGATCAGGTCAAAGTAAATTATGTATTACAACATCTTCGAGTAAAGTGGTTTGCTAGTGACCAGAGTAAAGATATCAAAAACTCTACGGCATTAGGAATAACCAAGAACAAACTTAAAGTCACTGTCGTATCACATGACTTAATATGCCGGGCATGTGACGAGGATCACATTGATAAATATTATATATGGCATATACACTCAAGAAAGTCTGAAAGAAAAGAGGACGCTAAAAAGTTCTTTGTTTGGTATCTAAAAGATGACTGGAAGGATATTTGGGAAACTTCACCTGTCGTTGGTAGCAAGTTGATTGATTTACTAACAAGGCCAAATGCAAGAGTGTAGCACAATTTGTAATTTACAGATTAATTTTTAACCAGTACAAATGCTGCAGTGTAGCACAATTTGTAATTTACACAGTAATATTGTGTAGCAGGCAAAAGTTTAGGAAACCACTACACTCTTGTGTCTACATTGTTTTATTTCATGTCAATGTCTTTCTTTTTACATTTGACTTTCTCTCCATATGTAATTATTTGCCTGCATAATAATTAAAATATTTCATAAGTTGTTATATATAGTAATAATGATTATGAATATATAAGTTGCTGTCAAAACAATGTAGTGATTCAGCCTCTCCCCTTCATCATGGTGATATCAAAGTTCCAAAGATACTCTTTAATAGTAGCATTTGTAATCTTTACATTCTTGTTGCTACACTTTTTATATAGCAGAAGAAACT
The DNA here is from genome assembly GCA_947044365.1 of Petrosia ficiformis. Classification (NCBI taxonomy): domain Eukaryota; kingdom Metazoa; phylum Porifera; class Demospongiae; order Haplosclerida; family Petrosiidae; genus Petrosia; species Petrosia ficiformis. The sequence goes on from OX345652.1 coordinate 228,740, forward strand.
ACTTAGAATTGCAGTCAGTACCACAATACAGTTGTAAAGAATGTAAAGAACCAGCATCATCATTTGCAAGACCAAGTTCCACCTCCAGAAGTCATGATTTTAAAGTCAATAAACTCATATTGTTTCCATTTAATAACTTAGTACAGAATGTGGATTACATGTTACGTACAAAATGGGTACAATCTGTTCAAATGTACTTAACACAACTCATAAAGAAAGAAGTAATTCTAGTCTCTGTCAATGAAGCGTTTCTGGAAACTTTATTGAACTGGTTATCAGCTGTCAAACTACACACTCAAATACCATTTTCAAATATACTTATACTATCAATGGATAGACGTGTACATATATCTCTAAACAAAAGAGGTATATTCTCTATTCTATTGGATGATGACCTCATCTTTCCTTATACAAATTTGCACTCTTCTTTCTCTCATATATGGATAAAACGATGCACAGTTACACGTCTTCTCAATCACTGGGGTTATGATGTAATTATGATGGATTTAGATGCTATTATTCTCAAAGATCCAAGACCATTGTTTGAAAATTTTAAAGATTCAGACATTATAGGATCTAGTGGTAGATACCCATTTGATCTGTATCGTAGATGGGGTGTGACTTTATGTATGGGTGTTGTAATGTTTCGTAGCACCTCAGCTATAGGTCAGTTGACATCATCTATCCATTAAAATGTTATACCACCCTCTATTACTATGGTACCACTACTTATTTACGTAGTCTGGCACGGCCACACCCTTCCTCTTCCAATGAAAGGGTGTGGCCGCACTAGACTACTATTTATGTATATCATTCATTACATATCGATCTCTATTTATCTCTTCATTATTTTAATTCATTCATTCTTTCTATTTCAGAGACATTCTGGGAAACCGCTAGTATAGTAAAGACTAATGTGCAGGATGATCAAGTCAAAATCAACTATGCTTTACAATATCTCAACATCAAATGGATCACTAATTCTCAGTGTAAGGATATCAAAGAATGTACTGTGACAGGAGTAACTGAGAACAATCTCAATGTCACACTGTTATCACATGACATAATATGTCGATCATGTAACCATCATCGTATTGATCAATACTATATATGGCATCAACAAATATCTCGTAATGCAACTACCAAAAGATACAAAGCTAAAGAAAGTAATGTGTGGTATTTAAAAGATAACTGGAACGATGTTTGGCAAACTTCACATGTTTTGGAAAGCAAGTTGATTGATTTGTTAATAAGTGAATAATATTACAAAAACATCATACTACACTGCTATATACTACAATTAGTAAATTGGGTTGTTATTTTTTTTGTGAAAAAACTTCAAATTAATTAAGAGGTTATTAATTAGCTGCTTTTTAGAATCAGGAGAGCATCAACGATTGCTTCAGACAATGAGAGAAGTTTAAAAGGTTTGTGTTGCACAATCTCATTAGCATGAGGTATTGAATCAGTCACCCAAATATTAGAAAACTCCACTTCAGGTTGTATGAAGCGTTCCCATGACTTTTCAGGAAACACTCCATGTGTAACAAAAATACTAACGGCTGAACATTCTTCATTTTTAAGAGCCTAAAGTTAAGTATATATATTAAGAAACTGTAAACTTTATTCAATCCGTACCTTGGCACATTCAATCAGAGTTCCTCCAGTTTGGACTAGGTCATCAATAATTACTACATGCTTACCTTTAGGATCACCTGAGTGGTATATATAAATATTAATGTGTGTGTGTATATATACTTCCAGTGGTATATAAATAATTTATAATTATGTTGTATGTATGTACGTATATTTCCAGTGGTATAACGGTATCCAGCAAATATTATCTGGTCAATTGAAATGAGAGAACATTTTATTATATATACGTACCTTCTTTGATTTTTACAATTCTTTTATCTCCATCTCTCACTTTACTACAACTAATTATTGGCCATTCTTCCATAAAAGTATGGAATCTTTTATAAGCACCTTCATCAGGAAAAACAATGGCTAAATTATCAATATCGGGCAAATTTTTCAATTCTCGATTGAAATAGGGAATAGCAGAAAGCAACCTGTAAATGGATTAATAGTTATGAAACTATAATCTTGTCAGGTGAACTGTCAAATGGTATTGTGGAGATAATGTGGACTACCTTGGTATGACTCCATCTGTGAAGTAGAATCGTTCTTGATATGCGTGAATATCAAATATAAAGATTTGAGCCGGGCCTCTGGCTGCAAGAGGTATCAATGATAACATTTTTGCAAGACTCTAGAGGATTAAAAAAAATGAAGATTATTTACTTGAAAATCATTGAACTGACTTTAGCAGTGACTATTTGTCCTTCAGTGTCAATTCGCTCCATTGTACCAGTAGGGAAATACGGAAGAATTAACCGAAAAGATCTCACAAGAAACCTAATAAACAAATATTCTTTATATACTATTGGATGGATTGTATGTACATTAACTTGATTTAAAGTGAATGTGTAGATGGTTAATGAATGGGTTACCTTGGAAATGCATATATCAGTGATAGCTGTTCAAAGATAACTTCAGGAGAATGAAAACTGGCCACAAATATAACTATAAAAGTTGCAGATTCAAAAACTTTTTCTTGTAACGAATACTTACCATCTTTCCCTGCTATTTCCTCAACATTGTCGATGAATATGTTTGGCCACCCATCTCTAAATCTATCCCAACGTATACCATGACAAATCTCTATTGATCTCATGTTTTTCTACAACAAAGATTATATTGCAAAATGCATGAAGGTAGCAATCAATGCATCCATCCATCATTCTAATTTACATCAGATTTCTTCACAATAGCAATAATTTTCTCTGCAAGAGTTTTCGTTGAGGGATGGTAATACAGCAACACGGGAGGTACTTGCTTCAAGTCCATACTAGACATTGGTAAATCTATTGGTACACCCTGCATGTCCAAAAGTACACTGTGATCTTCTGTACAAGGTTATAGTGGAGTTTATTAGTTTTGGCGCCTTTCTCGCAATAGGTGTGGTATGGTACTATAATGGTACTGGTACGTCCGATAGTACTATATAGGCCATGCTGCATGCGGCTGGTTAATTATAATAATAATAATAATAATTATTATTATTATTAATGAATAATGATAACTAATAAATTTCCAGCACAAGACAACATAATAATACAATAATCTGGTAAATAATTTTCAAAGCAATAAAAATAAGTTCAGTTATAATTATTTCGCTATGGAAGTGGAATTATAACTTCCACATATTTTGAAGGTATATTTCCAATTTCTCCAGTTCGTAGGTTCTCTCCCATATACCAACTAGGTCCTTCATGTGTTAGAAGATAAAGGTCATCACCTTTCTGTATCAAGATATATGAATATCATGAGATATAGAGATATAACACACACAACATACATGTGGGGGCATGCATATCCAGGCTCTTTGAGATGGCGGAGAAAAAGAGCCTGGATTCAACTGTTTGTGCATGTGCTAATTAGCGTGCAAAATAACACATGGTCACTAAAGAGTGTGTCAGTTTGTAGTACACAATAACACGGACAAGATCAACTCCTGGTTTGGAATGAGATCAGGACATCCAAGTACTGTACAGAAGGATCGAACCTAGCCATATTGATTATACTAGCTATTTCAGCTAAATGAAACGGAAAGATCATGATAGTGTCACAGTTACTCATAAATATGGGAAATTAAAAAGTTAATCAGTGCATGCACAAACAGTTGAATCCAGGCTCTTTTTCTCTGCCATCTTTAAAGGGCCTGGGTATTGGGTCCCTTTCTTTAATTATCATAATTATAATATTAACCATAAGAGCAATCTCTTCAGAACTTTTTGGTTTAAAGTCACGTGTGGCCACACCCCTTGGTAACAGATTATCATCAATTCCAGATTTTGTCTTCTGTTTTTGGTTTTCAACTGTAAAAGAAAACAGGAAATATTATATGGTGTAAATAGATCGTCTTAAACAACCTTGCTTTTTAGGAACAGGAGATGGCGCTTGCTTTGGGAGTTCATCTAGAACTTTAACAAAAGCTAGTGGAAATATCCCCTCTCTGTCTTCAATCTTTCCATTCATCCAATCTTCATTAATCCATTCTGTTGTTGTAATAATTTCTCCACACACAAAACTCAACTCTCCGCTATTTTCAGCTTCAAATTCATATATAGCCTCACATTTACCAGTTACTATAACCTGTTGATAATCATGTAGTAATATCATCAAATTAATATTTAATAATACTATCTAGAGACTACACTCTCTCAGTTATGGCTGTGTGTATGTCGTTAATTAATAGAGTTGTATTTTTCCTGTACCATTCTCGTTTCCTTGGAGATATTAGAATGCATACATGTATATGTAGTTTGTGTATGTGTGCATCTGTGTGAATGTATTATCAAAGAGAACACACATTTTCTGTGTTAGTATCTTCTTCCTTAGGTTTAAGTGATAAATTTTCAGGTATTCTATCGACAAAATCAATTGGAAACATTCCTTCATTAGATCCAATCACACCATATACCCATTCATCATTAATACGATAAGTGATCTGTATCTGTTCACCAGTCTATAGGAATATACATATATACATACATACATACATACATACACACACACACATACATACATACACACACACATACATACATACATACATACATACACACACACACACATACATATATACATACATACATACATACATACATACATACATACATACACACACACACACATACATATATACATACATACATACATACATACATACACACACACACACACATACATACATACATACATACATACATACATACATACATACATACACACACACACACACATACATTACATGTACCTTGAATGATAGTTCTCCCTCTTGACCATCAAATTCATATACAGCTGTTACTAAATTATCATCAGTTGACTCGACCTCACTCTCAACTTGTATATCAATTTTAATATCAACAAAGTTTTGAGGAAACATTCCAGAATCATCATTAAGCTTTCCTCTTAACCAGTTCTCATCAATTCTTTGTATTAATTCAATCACATCTCCCTGTTCAAAAGAGAGATCGTCTGGACCATCTCCAATGAATGATTCTATTGCTATACAGTGTGGACCACTAGGAGAAGAGAAGAGCAATCCATGTTTTCAATATAGTAATGGCTAGTATTATACTAGTATGTGACTAGTGTCTGCTCATATTCACAATGACCTCAAAATTAGATATCTTAATATAGTAATTCAGTATTGAAGGAATGGATATACAACGAAAGAATGGCATCATGAAGAGATTAATACAAATTTGATCTTCATTGAGTTATCATATACCTTGGCATCTCAACAGGAGAGTCTGGTGTAGTACTCTCAACTGCATCAGGAGGAAGGTCTTTCTATACCATGAAGAAATTCATTTGATTGTATAAATTATTAATTTTTAAACATTATAATTATACTTACAACTATCTCCACGTATTTACTGGGAAAAATCCCTTCCGTTCCTTTCAATAACCTTCCTCTTAACCAGTCAGTATCACCTATCCGTGAAATCAACATTATCAGATCTCCTTCCTTGAAACTAAGTTCATCATAATCCCCTTGAGAAGTTAAATAGATAGATAGATGGAATATTAATTAATTCATAGTTTTTCTTACTTGCTTCAAAGGTTTTCATAGCAACAGCACAAGGACCATCCTCAAACCCAGCCTGTCAAAGAACCAGAGTGTGAACTTGTTATAATTATATACATCACCCTTTCTACTTACCACTTTGTCTTCACCAGGGAGCCTTTTAATGATCTTCATGTCATTAACAAGAATTAATCCCTCTTGATTATCATTATCAACATTACGAGCTAAATACCAATAATCATCAATATTCTCGATTAGTTCAATGACATCACCTTCCTGTTGGACAGACAGACAGACAGACAGACAGACAGATAAACAGACAGACAGATAGATAGACAGACAAATAGGCTGTCAAGAGCAGACTCAGAATGTTTCAGGGCTCACCTCGTATGATAATTCATCTTCTTCTTCAGTTTCTTTGTTAGTATTGGCAATACCATGGGGTTCAGCACACTATGAGAGTATGATTATACATGTGGTCACACTTAATGTACATGTAAAATTAGTACTTTACTTACCACATATTTATATAGAGGGTGTCCTGGACCTGGTCGTGATGGAAGGGAAGGTGGCTGATCATCCTTTACAATAAATAATAAATAAATTATTATTTATATTTTAGTAATACACTTACTGTTGGCATTCCAGATCTCTTTGTACGTACTGGAGCAGTTTTATGAGGTGCTAGTCTATGATAGAGATATGACATAATTATTCTCTAAAGTCTTTCTACATACCTTGGTGGACCTGGTTTAGGAGGGCCTGGTTTTGGAGGTCTGTTTGGGGGTCCAGGTCTTTGTGGAGCAGGTTTTGTAACCATCATCGTATTGATCAATACTATATATGGCATCAACAAATATCTCGTAATGCAACTACCAAAAGATACAAAGCTAAAGAAAGTAATGTGTGGTATTTAAAAGATAACTGGAACGATGTTTGGCAAACTTCACATGTTTTGGAAAGCAAGTTGATTGATTTGTTAATAAGTGAATAATATTACAAAAACATCATACTACACTGCTATATACTACAATTAGTAAATTGAGTTGTTATTTTTTTGTGAAAAAACTTCAAATTAATTAAGAGGTTATTAATTAGCTGCTTTTTAGAATCAGGAGAGCATCAACGATTGCTTCAGACAATGAGAGAAGTTTAAAAGGTTTGTGTCGGACAATCTCATTAGCATGAGGTATTGAATCAGTCACCCAAATATTAGAAAACTCCACTTCAGGTTGTATGAAGCGTTCCCATGACTTTTCAGGAAACACTCCATGTGTAACAAAAATACTAACGGCTGAACATTCTTCATTTTTAAGAGCCTAAAGTTAAGTATATATATTAAGAAACTGTAAACTTTATTCAATCCGTACCTTGGCACATTCAATCAGAGTTCCTCCAGTTTGGACTAGGTCATCAATAATTACTACATGCTTACCTTTAGGATCACCTGAGTGGTATATATAAATATTAATGTGTGTGTGTATATATACTTCCAGTGGTATATAAATAATTTATAATTATGTTGTATGTATGTACGTATATTTCCAGTGGTATAACGGTATCCAGCAAATATTATCTGGTCAATTGAAATGAGAGAACATTTTATTATATATACGTACCTTCTTTGATTTTTACAATTCTTTTATCTCCATCTCTCACTTTACTACAAAGAATTATTGGCCATTCTTTCATAAAAGTATGGAATCTTTTATAAGCACCTTCATCAGGAAAAGCAATGGCTAAATTATCAATATCAGGCAAATTTTTCAATTCTCGAATCAAATAGGGAATAGCAGAAAGCAACCTGTAAATGGATTAATAGTTATGAAACTATAATCTTGTCAGGTGAACTGTCAAATGGTATTGTGGAGATAATGTGGACTACCTTGGTATGACTCCATCTGTGAAGTAGAATCGTTCTTGTAATGCGTGAATATCAAATATAAAGATTTGAGCCGGGCCTCTGGCTGCAAGAGGTATCAATGATAACATTGTTGCAAGACTCTAGAGGATTAAAAAAAAAATGAAGATTATTTACTTGAAAATCATTGAACTGACTTTAGCAGTGACTATTTGTCCTTCAGTGTCAATTCGCTCCATTGTACCAGTAGGGAAATACGGAAGAATTAACCGAAAAGATCTCACAAGATACCTAAAAAACAAATATTCTTTATATACTATTGCATGGATTGTATGTACATTAACTTGATTTAAAGTGAATGTGTAGATGGTTAATGAATGGGTTACCTTGGAAATGCATATATCAGTGATAGCTGTTCAAAGATAACTTCAGGAGAATGAAAACTGGCCACAAATATAACTATAAAAGTTGCAGATTCAAAAACTTTTTCTTGTAACGAATACTTACCATCTTTCCCTGCTATTTCCTCAACATTGTCGATGAATATGTTTGGCCACCCATCTCTAAATCTATCCCAACGTATACCATGACAAATCTCTATTAATCTCATGTTTTTCTACAACAAAGATCATATCGCAAAATGCATGAAGGTAGCAATCAATCCATCCATCCATCCATCATTCTAATTTACATCAGATTCCTTCACAATAGCAATAATTTTCTCTGCAAGAGTTTTCGTTGAGGAATGGTAATACAGCAACACGGGAGGTACTTGCTTCAAGTCCATACTAGACATTGGTAAATCTATTGGTACACCCTGCACGTCCAAAAGTACACTGTGATCTTCTGTACATTAATTATAAGGTTATAGTGGAGTTTATTAGTTTAGAGTCCAGCTATTAGTGGATTGCCTGGCGCCTTTCTCGCAATAGGTGTGGTATGGTACTATAATGGTACTGGTACGTCCGGTAGTACTATATAGGCCATGCTGCATGCGGCTGGTTAATTATAATAATAATAATAATTATTATTATTAATGAATAATGATAACTAATAAATTTCCAGCACAAGACAACATAATAATACAATAATCTGGTAAATAATTTTCAAAGCAATAAAAATAAGTTCAGTTATAATTATTTCGCTATGGAAGTGGAATTATAACTTCCACATATTTTGAAGGTATATTTCCAATTTCTCCAGTTCGTAGGTTCTCTCCCATATACCAACTAGGTCCTTCATGTGTTAGAAGATAAAGGTCATCACCTTTCTGTATCAAGATATATGAATATCATGAGATATAGAGATATAACACACACAACATACATGTGGGGGCATGCATATCCAGGCTCTTTGAGATGGCGGAGAAAAAGAGCCTGGATTCAACTGTTTGTGCATGTGCTAATTAGCGTGCAAAATAACACATGGTCACTAAAGAGTGTGTCAGTTTGTAGTACACAATAACACGGACAAGATCAACTCCTGGTTTGGAATGAGATCAGGACATCCAAGTACTGTACAGAAGGATCGAACCTAGCCATATTGATTATACTAGCTATTTCAGCTAAATGAAACGGAAAGATCATGATAGTGTCACAGTTACTCATAAATATGGGAAATTAAAAAGTTAATCAGTGCATGCACAAACAGTTGAATCCAGGCTCTTTTTCTCTGCCATCTTTAAAGGGCCTGGGTATTGGGTCCCTTTCTTTAATTATCATAATTATAATATTAACCATAAGAGCAATCTCTTCAGAACTTTTTGGTTTAAAGTCACGTGTGGCCACACCCCTTGGTAACAGATTATCATCAATTCCAGATTTTGTCTTCTGTTTTTGGTTTTCAACTGTAAAAGAAAACAGGAAATATTATATGGTGTAAATAGATCGTCTTAAACAACCTTGCTTTTTAGGAACAGGAGATGGCGCTTGCTTTGGGAGTTCATCTAGAACTTTAACAAAAGCTAGTGGAAATATCCCCTCTCTGTCTTCAATCTTTCCATTCATCCAATCTTCATTAATCCATTCTGTTGTTGTAATAATTTCTCCACACACAAAACTCAACTCTCCGCTATTTTCAGCTTCAAATTCATATATAGCCTCACATTTACCAGTTACTATAACCTGTTGATAATCATGTAGTAATATCATCAAATTAATATTTAATAATACTATCTAGAGACTACACTCTCTCAGTTATGGCTGTGTGTATGTCGTTAATTAATAGAGTTGTATTTTTCCTGTACCATTCTCGTTTCCTTGGAGATATTAGAATGCATACATGTATATGTAGTTTGTGTATGTGTGCATCTGTGTGAATGTATTATCAAAGAGAACACACATTTTCTGTGTTAGTATCTTCTTCCTTAGGTTTAAGTGATAAATTTTCAGGTATTCTATCGACAAAATCAATTGGAAACATTCCTTCATTAGATCCAATCACACCATATACCCATTCATCATTAATACGATAAGTGATCTGTATCTGTTCACCAGTCTATAGGAATATACATATATACATACATACATACATACATACACACACACACATACATACATACACACACACATACATACATACATACATACATACACACACACACACATACATATATACATACATACATACATACATACATACATACATACATACACACACACACACATACATATATACATACATACATACATACATACATACACACACACACACACATACATACATACATACATACATACATACATACATACATACATACACACACACACACACATACATTACATGTACCTTGAATGATAGTTCTCCCTCTTGACCATCAAATTCATATACAGCTGTTACTAAATTATCATCAGTTGACTCGACCTCACTCTCAACTTGTATATCAATTTTAATATCAACAAAGTTTTGAGGAAACATTCCAGAATCATCATTAAGCTTTCCTCTTAACCAGTTCTCATCAATTCTTTGTATTAATTCAATCACATCTCCCTGTTCAAAAGAGAGATCGTCTGGACCATCTCCAATGAATGATTCTATTGCTATACAGTGTGGACCACTAGGAGAAGAGAAGAGCAATCCATGTTTTCAATATAGTAATGGCTAGTATTATACTAGTATGTGACTAGTGTCTGCTCATATTCACAATGACCTCAAAATTAGATATCTTAATATAGTAATTCAGTATTGAAGGAATGGATATACAACGAAAGAATGGCATCATGAAGAGATTAATACAAATTTGATCTTCATTGAGTTATCATATACCTTGGCATCTCAACAGGAGAGTCTGGTGTAGTACTCTCAACTGCATCAGGAGGAAGGTCTTCCTATACCATGAAGAAATTCATTTGATTGTATAAATTATTAATTTTTAAACATTATAATTATACTTACAACTATCTCCACGTATTTACTGGGGAAAATCCCTTCCGTTCCTTTCAATAACCTTCCTCTTAACCAGTCAGTATCACCTATCCGTGAAATCAACATTATCAGATCTCCTTCCTTGAAACTAAGTTCATCATAATCCCCTTGAGAAGTTAAATAGATAGATAGATGGAATATTAATTAATTCATAGTTTTTCTTACTTGCTTCAAAGGTTTTCATAGCAACAGCACAAGGACCATCCTCAAACCCAGCCTGTCAAAGAACCAGAGTGTGAACTTGTTATAATTATATACATCACCCTTTCTACTTACCACTTTGTCTTCACCAGGGAGCCTTTTAATGATCTTCATGTCATTAACAAGAATTAATCCCTCTTGATTATCATTATCAACATTACGAGCTAAATACCAATAATCATCAATATTCTCGATTAGTTCAATGACATCACCTTCCTGTTGGACAGACAGACAGACAGACAGACAGACAGACAGATAAACAGACAGACAGATAGATAGACAGACAAATAGGCTGTCAAGAGCAGACTCAGAATGTTTCAGGGCTCACCTCGTATGATAATTCATCTTCTTCTTCAGTTTCTTTGTTAGTATTGGCAATACCATGGGGCTCAGCACACTATGAGAGTATGATTATACATGTGGTCACACTTAATGTACATGTAAAATTAGTACTTTACTTACCACATATTTATATAGAGGGTGTCCTGGACCTGGTCGTGATGGAAGGGAAGGTGGTGGGTCATCCTTTACAATAAATAATAAATTAATTATTATTTATATTTTAGTAATACACTTACTGTTGGCATTCCAGATCTCTTTGTACGTACTGGATCAGTTTTATGAGGTGCTAGTCTATGATAGAGATATGACATAATTATTCTCTAAAGTCTTTCTACATACCTTGGTGGACCTGGTTTAGGAGGGCCTGGTTTTGGAGGTCTGTTTGGGGGTCCAGGTCTTTGTGGAGCAGGTTTTGGAGGGCCTGGTTTAAGAGGTGGTGTGGGGTTCTTTGAAGGAGCTTTGCTAGGTTTGGATGGTGGATTCGAGGGACGAACTGGAGGACTGCTCTTGTGTGAAACAGGTGTGATATTTTTTTTCACAGGAGGTGGTGTACTTTGAGAAGATGTAGAGTCTTTTTCAGTTTTTTCTTGAAGAGTTGGTGATTTATTTGGCGGTTGTGGAACTTGTGTTTGTGGAGGAGGTGGGCGTGGTCTTCCTGACATGCTTCCTGATCTTTGAGATGAAAGTTGTGGTGATTTATTGATAGGCTGAGACTTTTGAACACTAGGAGGAGTGGTCTTTGTTTTAATTATATTATTTTCTTCCTCTTCCTTACCTAACACAGGAGATACAGATTGAGGAACAGGAGGCTTTGGTCTAGAACCGACTGATCCACGAGGTGGTGGTGGCTTTGGACGATCATAAATAACAGGTTGTAACTGTTCCTGTGTTTTACTTTCACTCTTCTGTTTAACTTCATCTTTAGATAGCGATATCTCTGTTGGTTGTTGTGGAACTTGTGTTTGTGGAGGAGGTGGGCGTGGTCTTCCTGACATGCTCCCTGATCTTTGAGATGAAAGTTGTGGTGATTTATTGATAGGCTGAGACGTTTGAACACTAGGTGGAGTGGTCTTTGTTTTATTTTCTTCCTCTTCCTTACCTAACGCAGGAGATACAGATTGAGGAACAGGAGGCTTGGGTCTAGATCTGACTGACCCACGAGGTGGTGGTGGTTTGGGACGATCATAAATAACAGGTTGTAACTGTTCCTGTGTTTTACTTTCGCTCTTCTGTTTAACTTCATCTTTAGATAGCGATATCTCTGTTGAGTCCTTTTTATCTATTGGTGGGGAGTTTGTTGAAGGTGGAGGTTTAGATACTGTGGGAACAGGAGGTTTAGGTCTTGAGCCGATAGAACCACGAGGAGGTGGTGGTTTAGGTCGGTCTAATTTTTTTTGATTGTTTTCAATGTTCGTCTTAATTTGTTTCTCTTCATTTTCAATTTTCGTCTGTTCAATTTTCGACAATGAATTATCAGATTCTTTACTCGTGGGTGGAAGTTTGGGTCGACTAGAAGGAGGTGGAGGAGCTTTACGGACACTTCCTTCTATAAATTAATAATATAATTAATAATATACTAAGACATGATTATTAAAAATAGCTAACCTCTTCTTGTTGGTATTGGTGATTCCTGTTTAGTTTCACTTGTTTTCTTCTCATCATTTTTTACTTGACTAGTATCTTTATCCAATTCTTCAGAGTGTTTTGTAGAAGATGTTCTAACTGGTTTAGAAGGTGCTGGACCTCTTCTAGAAGGTTTGTGTTCTGGACCCTGTGTGTTATTCCTTCTCTCTTTTGGTAAGGGAGGTGCTGGAGATGTAGGCTTTGGAGGAAATGTGTCTGTCTCCTCTTTTGGAACAGGTGGAGGTGGATATGAAGGTGGGGGAAAATCGCATGTAGTTTTAACTTTATCCTTATTATGATGTTGGGATGGAACTCTGGGTTTCTGTTTTGAAGGGCCGGATTTAGTTTCAGTTTTTTCCTCGTCTTTTTGTTGAGACAGAATTGGCGGAGCTGGGAATTTTGGTTTAGGAGGACTGGATTTAGATTCCTCATCTTTTTGCTGAGACAGAATTGGCGGAACTGGGGATTTTGGTTTTGGAGGGCCAGATTTAGATTCCTCATCTTTTTGTTGAGACAGAATTGGTGGAGCTGGGGATTTTGGTTTTGGAGGGCCAGATTTAGATTCCTCATCTTTTTGTTGAGACAGAATTGGTGGAGCTGGGGATTTTGGTTTTGGAGGGCCAGATTTAGATTCCTCATCTTTTTGTTGAGACAGAATTGGTGGAGCTGGGGATTTTAGTTTTGGAGGACCAGATTCAGTTATATCCTCTTTGACATTATTTTTCACAATTGGTGGAGCTGGAGACTTAGGCTTTGGAGGGGGTGGTCCACGTTTTTGAACTGATGGTTTTCTAGGCATTGGTGGAGATGGTTTAATTGGAGGTTCTGTGGACTAATAAAGTGTTTTAATAACGAGAATTTCCCAAAGAGTTAGTCAAAATAACATTGGAATAGTGAAATGTAATCTATATAATCATACGCGTATATATATATATAATTTATATATATATATATAGATGTTTGTGTACATATGCCAGTGTCTGTGTACAAGTATTAATATAGTATATATAGTACTTACAGATAATTCTGATGTTATTGGTTTAGCTGATGTCACAATATCTCTAGAAATTGAGAAATAACACAAGTTGTAAAATGTAACATACCATCTATCTGATCTATGCATCTATTCATCTATGTGCCTCTGTATCTTTGTTCATTCATTCATCCATCCATCCATCAAATCATCCATCCATCTATCCATCCATTCATCCATCCATCCATCCATCCATCCATCTGTCCGTCTATCCATCCATCCATTCATCCATCCATCCATCCATCCATCCATCTGTCCGTCTATCCATCCATCCATCCATCCATCCATCCATCCATCCATCCATCCATCCATCTGTTTGTCCATCTATTTATTTATCTAGCTATCTGTCTATCAACTAATGCATGACTCAATATAGAGTATAACAATTATCAGTTAACGCATCTGTTGTATCATCTGTATGTATGTGTGTGTGTGTCCATTTCAACAGATAAATTAACTGACATGTTTGAAGAGGAATATGGTTGAGGTTTAGGAGGGACAGAGGAAGTGGTTGAGGATGGAGGAACAGGTGGTGGGTGACCATCTAAAAGTAGAATATACACAACTCTTGATAATAATTATATATATATATATATATATATATATAATATATGTATATAATGTACTTACTGGATGGTCTTAGAGGAGGATTGGGTTTTGAAGAGGGGTGTAAACCGTTCGTAAAATCTATAAGATCATCTGATACAGTATTAGATTCAGTTGGAGACTAAAAAGTTGTTTAGATATAGTAACATTCCTTTGATATCATGAATAATATACCTTTGATGATGATAGACTGTTAGTACTAGCGTATGGAGGAGGAGGATGAGGGGCACTACCTCTCTTTTTAGTACGTTGAGGTTTAACAGGAATTGGAGAATTACTATCAATCATTGATCCTGCCTCAGGAGGGATAGACTCCGGAGGAGGTCGAGGAGGAATTGGAGGATCTTAAAGAAAGTAAAATTAAAGGAATCTATAACTATTCAGAATTATGTATGTACATACCATCTCCTTCTCCTGGTTTTGTTTGATGCTTTGGAGCTCCTTGGGGGAGCTTTGTGGGGACATATGCCTTAGGTAGAGGCGGCCTGTTAGGTTCATCCATATTCGGATTCTTGCAAAAATCACACCCCTTTATAATTTAAAAATTATTTTGAATTTGTTAAATATACAATCAATTAAACCATTTACGGTATATGCAACAGACAGCACATTCTGGTGTATACACTTTGCAAGTTTGCAGTTTACAATGCTGATCAATGCTTATTCTTCTGAAATTATACATGTGTATAAAGAAATGCAGTACAAATAAATATTGCGCAATAATTATAATAATAACATTATGTACATAATTGATAGCAATTCTCCGACTCCTGTGTGCATGAATATTTTGTATGTATGAATTTTGGCAATAAGCCCTAGTGACTTTACTGACTTAGAGGTCTGAGTAGCTTCCTATATCACTGCATTTATACAGAATCAAAATTACATATGGCATGCAGTGGATTTCTCCAGAAGGGCATCGCTAACCATCATTGCTGATTAAAGCTTTCAAACAGGACTGTGCTGACAAAGACTACATGACAGTAGTCGAAAACTCAAAATGGTTTGGAGGACGACTGAAAAACTCATTTGCAAGGAATTTTATTTTCATAGTTTAAAGTTAAAACATGACATTATTGGTAGAGAATAATTACATTACTAGAGCTATAAATCTAGCTGGAAAAAAATAACCATTTGTTTTCAACTTTTCATAAAGATCAAGTCCATAAAGAGTTAAAAAATACCTAAATAGTCATGTTTGAGCAGCCATGCGCATGCGCATTGAGCTAGCTGCACACGGTACCGCTGCGCGTGCGGTACTGAAATACGAATAAAAGGATATACGGAGTGCTGAGTTGTATACATTTAGTATTACATAATCTGCTTGTTACTAAACTTAGTAACATACAATCGGTTGTTCCTACAAGCTGACGTGTATACACATTTACAATATTGTATGTATAAATGACGGCGTAGAGTGCTACGACAACGTAGTGAACGTACTGCGGGTGTAATAACTGAAGCAAAAAGAACTACCAAATTATTCTAGGAACTTATCAACTTCATCGTTTGGAGATAACCGTAATAATTTATTTCCTGACATCACTATGTCATTGACTGTTAAAGCCTCTCTGTATCATAATTGGTCTAGTGATCCTGTTGAGACCCGACGTTTCTCCATCGACCAAGATGTTGTAACTAATTACACATATCTGATACAAAAATTGGCTCAAATATTTCCTGATGTATCAGCTGATAATATAATCGTGACATATCGAGGTATTTGTACATTAGTCACCTATATTTAATTAATAATATTCTCGTACAGATTCTGATGGTGATCGTATTGTCATCAGCTCAGATGACGAATTGACTGATGCTCTTGATCAGTTTGATGGGACAATATTTCGTCTATTCATTAAAAGTAATAAGTTTTACAACCTATCATGAGTTTAATTATTTTATATTGTGCACTTCATTGCTTTATAGAGAGAAGTGATGGAGATGAAGACACTACCAACTACCCATTCCATCCTCCATTCTTCCATCATTCCCCATTTTGGCATCACGGTCGTGGAGGTCATGGAGGTCACGGAGGTCATGGACGTCATCAATTCTTTAACCATGGTCCCTTTCATGGACATGGATATGGACATGGAGGACATTGGCCTCCACATCATGCACACGGAGGACATCCTCCAGTCGACCCTCATCATGCACATGGAGGACATCCTCCAGTTGACCCTCATCATAGCCAGGGAGAGCAACCTCCTGTCGATCCCGATCAAGGAGAGAAACCTCCAGTTGATCCACATGCAAAAACTGATGGAAAAGGAGGTGAAGATGCCACAAAGAAGGGTCCATATCATCCTGGAGTAGTTTGCGATGGCTGCAATGGGTCAATATATGGACGTCGTTATAAATGCACAACCTGTCCTGATTATGATCTATGTGGAGAGTGTGAGGGGAAAGGGCTTCATCCTGATCATAATATGTATTCATTTGATGAACCTCGTACACGGTGTGACCAGGGTTATTATGGAGGATTTTTACCTGGTTTTCTGTCTAGTCTATTTGGGTCCATTCCGGGGGTTGGAGGACATTTTGGAATTTGGAGCAATCCAGGACAAGGAGGATGTCCAAGACAGTATTGTGGATCTCAACCGCATTGTTCAGGTGGATATACTTGTGGTCCAAATAGCTCTGACAAAACAGTAAGAATATATGTTTGTAATTGTCTTATATACATGTATTGTTTATAATAATATTATTATAAAGAAAAATAACGATTTCATATTTATCTCTCCAGAATACTGATGACTCCATGGAAACAGAGCAGCAACCCAAGGAAGCTGGCAATTTTTTTAATGCTGTTCTTGAGCAGCTAAAGGGAATGGGTTTTGAGGATGAAGGAGGATGGTTGACCGAACTGATTCGAGCTAAGGAAGGAGATTTGCAAAAGATTCTTGATGCTCTACATCATAGCCAAACAGACAAACAAGAATGATAAAAATTTAGTTTACTGAACAAATTCACTTTGCATGTATAATTTGTGTCTTTAATAACTATGTCTTGATTGTTATTTTTTGTGAAAAAAAAATTAATTAAAAAGTTGTGGGTGACTGGGTGTACTTCCAGCAAAATGGCTGACAGCAGGCCCATGTCAGATCAAGAATCACCCAAACACCCTCGATATCATCACCATCATCATGAACACGAAAGAGTGAAACATCGTGTGCAGGTAATATGGCTTTCAGTTTTTGTGACTAAAAATAGGTTAGAGATCAATCATAATTCAGTATAGAAGCCATTGGTGACAGTTTTACCAAACTGCTATATATATATATTCAGTTTCATGTATGTGTATATTATTAAGCTGTTAAAAATATATTATTAATGTAGTTAACAGAAGAGGAGAAAGCAGTTTTAATACAATGTAGAAGAGGCTCAATTGCAAGAGGTACTCATTGCTGGTGACATTTAGTTGTGAGCTGGTGTCACAGGGCAGAGTCTCCTGTAGTGCAGAAAATCTCCCTAGATATAATGCTAGGGACTGGATACCAAATAGCTAATCAAGAACTTTTGTTCTGGTTACGTGAGCCCCTCCTACAAAATCCTATGTGATTAGGACATTATATATTGGGAGGAGATTCTGCACTAGGGGAGACGCTGCACTGGGACACCAGCTTTGAAGTAGTGCACTGTGCACATGACTTAATCAGTAACTCTGCTTTTTAATCTGTCCTAATGGTTAATCTGTATAACCACTGTTTCCATAGGTCTTCCATTAGGTGTGTTGAGTGTTTTAGGATTACGATACTTTGTTCAGCAAGGTAAAGTTATATTTAAAAATCCTCAGACCTCTACAGTACATCTACTGAATGGTGGCTAACATCTGGCAGTCACTACTATATAATATGTAACTTCTATAGGTCGTGTTCCAGCTAGTGTACAGCGATGGTCATTTATATACTATGTTGGTGTTTTTGGTATCACTTTCACGATGGGTGTTTCTTCATATCGACAAACATGCTTTCAAAAAATAATGAATCTTGAAAACTCACACTTGGCTGATCAAGTACTTGCACATATGAAAAAGTTAGTGTTATTGTAATTATGTTGTAAAGATGATTAATTTTTCTATAGAGAGAAGATTCCAATACCCGAGGAATGGAAGCGCAAGGGTGTGTAATAGTGTGTTACATAATTATATTTATCATTCCTTTTTTTTAAGGATCCAAGTATCCCGATACTATCTTAGACGAGAAACAGTTCAACATTGACTCATCAATTCCTAGGGAGGGTCAATCAACCAGCAAGCTAGGTAGATACATTTATAAAACAACATAGCAAAACCAGACTGTATTATTTGGTATTTTGATAGTTGAGACTAGTGAAGTTCAACCTGACGCCTTTAGTGGTTCTGTTACTCCATCATTTTCTAGCAGGTGTGTGAACTAACTATTTTATGCAACTACATAAGCTATTTATCTTTTATTTCCAGTTCTGTTGATCAATCTCCTGACTCAAGAAAAGGTCAGACATTTGATGAGATTAGAGAAAGGAATCGTCGGCAACAAATGAAACAGAATTTTCCTCGAGAATTGGACAGAGACGATAGAACCAGTAATGATGAAAGACATTGGAGGGAATCAGGTAAACAGCAATCTCAGAATATAAATGGTGAGAATGTTTATTTCATTTATAATCTCTCTATAATTATTATTCTTATACTTAGTGCCAGAGAAACCAAAGTCTGTACGTCGCAATAAATATGGTGACATCATATATGAAGACTAGCTCACTTAAAAATACAATAGAAATTAATCATTTACATTATTAAAAAAAATATCTGTTCATTAGTAAAAAATAGAAGTACTACAAATTAATAAAGACTTGTATTAAGTGACTAAAAAAGGGGCAAATCCTACTGTATATAAAAACTAATCTATCGTTACATTATCATATAAGTTTAAGCCAAAGTTTCGCAATCGAATCCAGTAGTGCCAATTGGACATGAGCAGGTATACTGCTTTACAGTTTCTGAGTTAGTATATGATGAACAGGATCCACCATTCTGACATGGATAGGTGCTACATTCATTAAAGAACTGACAGCTAGAACCAAAGTAGTCATCCAAACATGTACAAGTATACGAGTTAGTAGGAACAGGATTGGCAACATCTATACACTCTGCATTGTTCAGACATGGTTGGTCTGTGCATAATCGAATAGGGCAAGAGGCTGTGACAAAGTCACCTAGTGTATATGCTCCAAGGTTCTGTATAGAATAAAGTAGATTTCAATTGTGTAATACATATAAATAGATTTACTAAACAAACCTCCCAGTAGACTTCAGATGGTTCACTTGTTCCCACATAACACAGAGCTGTGTTCATAAATGTACGTACAAGAGTAACACTGAGTAAACCACTAAGACCATCAATATTCCGTAGACTGGGGTTTGTTATTATGTTGAGCATTTCCAGACTTCGAAGATTCTGGAACCCAGTGATGGTTTCAAGTTCCTAATTAGAAGTATTTAATTACTGATAATATACTAAGAATGAGATTACGTACATAGTTTCTGTATATCCACAAGTCAGATGCCGAGAACAAATTGTCGAAGTATGTTATCTCCGTAACTGGTAACTGTATGATGAATATAGTGCCAACAGAAACCAAGTTTCTAAATCCTGAAAGGTTTCTAAGTTCATCACATGACTGAAGTTGGATGAGATCTAGATGTGTGTAAAGTAGTTGTTATTTATCGACTATCTTAAATTTATGCTTACTTGTGACATTTTGAACAATTCTCAGTCCATCAATATTAGTTAGTTTAGGAGAGTTACGTACAGCTATACTTTGTATTGTGATTCTGTAATCCTGTGGCATATTAGCACCTAGTTGTTCCATTGTAGTCAAGCTATCGGCATTATCTACAACCAGCTCTGAAAAGCTACCAAAATTCTCAAGACCTTCAAGTGTCTCCAAATCCGGTAAATTGATGAGACTCAATGTGTCCACAGACTGTAATCAAATTGCAATATAATAAAAGAACAATGAATAAGGAGGAAGAATGACAATATTACCTGAAGATTTGTCAGAGGTTTTAGTGAATCAACATTCCCAGTGACTCTAATACCAAAATTAGGTACTGATGTACATATTGACAGTTCGTCTAATGATATATCAGATGGAATTTCAATAGGACTTTCACCAGACCACACTGTACATGTCCGACTAAAAACAACAGTAACTATAGACTCCTGACCAACACCTCCTTCACTATCCACTGCTGTTATAGTGATAATCCTGAGAACAGCCATACATGATTGGGCATAATTAACACTATTATATGTACTGACCTATCTTCAGTGTTTGGTTGCTGTACCAACAGACTCTCCATTCTTGTGTATTTAAATATCAAACTTCTCAATAGAGTAGTATAAGCACTAATGGTTGCTTCACCAGTGAGAACAAGGAACGTTGTGTTACTGTCTTCACTCTGAAAATGATAAATTAGTATTATTTATGATGATCAAGAGACCACAAATTGGCTTAAGAAATAGTATATTACTTACCAGCTCTATTACTGAATCTGGTGTACTTGTGAAAAATATACTTTCACTTTCCACATGAACAAAACTCTTAAGTTGGATTGTCATCTGAGAGATTGTGTTGGTATCTTCCATTATAGATAGTAGAGGAGTTATTGAAATATATGTCTGTCCATCAACAATCTCAACATCTGCAGATATTGACTATAAGGGAATATGTATGAAACTATCAGTTACTATTCATAAAGATCATTTCTTACCTGTCCATCAACATACACAGTTGGAAGAAAATTCTGAAATTCCACCATTACTGTGGTAGCTGCAATTTTGCTGGTTAAAATTCCATCACTTCCATTGACTGATACTTCAGCCATATATGAAGAATCAGGTCGTGAAGGACTATGTTGAAAGAATATTAATTGACGTAGAATCATCTGAATATTGTTGTTTGTGACATTTCCAGATTGCAAGATGGAGATAGAAGTCGCTGTGAACTTGATGACTACATCAGTTGGTATTTCAAGTTCCACTCCACATGAACACATAATAGGTTCATCCAATGGAATGCTACAGAGGTATACAAAAATATAGTAACAAACCTGTATTAATATCTGCTCCCACTCTCTCTTGCTTGCTTTCACCCTCACTCTCTCACTCTTGCTCTCTAATATTCTAGTATTCATTGTCATCTTTTCTTTTCTTACTTAAGATAGCAGGTGTCTTCTTCTAATGTTGTTTCACACAAACTAGGATCTATCACAAGCCTATCACCATCTCTTCCAATGTCAAGATTCACGTCCAAACTCATTATTTTACTGTCAACATCTGCATCAGTAATCACAGCATCATCACTGGCTATACTCACACGGGCAGGAGACAGGTGTGAGTATAATACCACAGCAGTGTAGTTAATACCATCATCAGTTGGACCACTAAGATCAACTACAGGCTCATTATCATTAATGAGTTGGATATAAACAAGAATTGAACAATTGACACTTATTGAGGATTGGTATACTGTGATTACTATTACTCGTGTTTCTGCAGCTGGTTCATCTGCTGTGCTGATATAGGAGAGTGTTTGTAGGAGAGCCTAAATGATGAAGATATATATTAAATAGTACATCACATTGATGGAAATCAAGCAATACTCTTTAAACAATATATATATATATATATAACCTTACCTGATATTCAATACTTTGTGCATTGCCAGTAATGTAAATTACAGTGCTCTCTTTAGCTACAGCGAGCTCACTATTAGTATTGATATTCAATTCATCTCCATTGTTTGGATTAGTGATTGATATTTCAGCACCAGTTATTAAATGATCTGCATCTAAATCAGTTAGAGACAGGCCAGGACTAATCAGTATAGCTTCACTGGATCCTTCAGTAAACACTTGTGGTTCACTGCCACATACTAGTACAAATTCATTATCATCAATTAGGGCAATGGTAATAGTGCCTTCAAGTACATTACTACTGAAGAGTTCATCAAACACTTGGAAAGTGAGTTGACGGTTTGTATGAGTTGGTTCTGTGGCATTGTTCTGGTATGTAACAGTCCTCAATGCTTGTTGATATGACAAAACAGAAGCTGATCCACTAAGTATTATATTTTGTCCAGTTACTGTGAACGAAAAGACATAAATAAGCATTTATGTATGCATATAATCATATACCTGTTCCCTGAATGCCAGTAGGTAGAGATCCAGCAATTCCAAGCTTTTCATTTACTTTATCAACTGCATTTACGAGATACACAATAGCTCCATTCATAAAGAATACATCATTATTATCAGCATCAGATATTACAGGCTGCATGAGAGATCCTACAGCAAGTACAGTACTACTTTCATCAGTCTCATTGTAAGTGACAGTTGTCTTTCCAGCAAAACTCATTTGAGGAGCATTGTTGTTGAGAATTTGGACTTCAATGATTAATTGCAAACTAACTGGTGGAAACTCTCCATTAGAAGCAGTTATAGTAATATTTCTTTCGCCTGGAAGAGGTTCGTCATCAGTCAGATAAGTGTAGGAGAGAGAACTCAAAATAGTCTGAAATATACAGAAAATTGTAAGTAAACTGTAATAATAAAATAATTTATATTATCTTACCTGATAAGTATTTATTGATGCAGTTTGATTAAATTTAATTTCATAGGAGTCATTCAAAATTGAACCAAAACCTTCAACAGATATAAACTCTTTTTCTGCTTCGAGACTTGTTAATACAATTGACAAACTATATACTAAAGCATCTTCATCGCTGTCCATTATTGTTAGGCCGCTATCTTCTCCAATAGACAAAGATGTGTTACCCTCGATGAAGCTATGGCGTGCTATATCAGAGCTCAAGTTAAGCATGTTGTCATTAAGGAGTACCACATTGACATTCAGTGTGTTTACAGTATCCTGTTGACCATCAGACACAGTAACCATGATAGTACGACTTCCAGGAGTAGGTTCTGAAGCAGTGTTGATGTAGTATATTGAATATAGTAGTGTCTGGTAAGTTTCAACTGTAGCTTCTCCTGAAATATTAATGAATGTGTTATTGCCTGTGACATTCATTCCGGGAGGCAAAGGAGTAAAACTGAATATAATTTCTTCGATGTTGTCATTTTCTCCTTTCAAACTGACAATTGCTCCTTGCATTGGGAAGGTGTCGTCTTCATCTGACAATTTCAGACCAACTTCTACAGCAAAGAATAGAGCACCACTCTCTTCAGCATATGATATATTAGGTGTGTTAAAAGATACAACAGGAGATTCATCATTGTTATTAATAATGGATATAGCAATGGAAGCAATTTCAGTTAAAGGATTCATTCCATTATCTTGTGCTTGAACAGTAAGAAGGTAATAATCCTCATATTCATAATCTACAGATGAAGCTAATATAACAGCTCCAGTTGAAGAGGAGATGTTAAAAGTATTATCAACATTTCCAGAAATGAGGGAATATGTAATCATAGCATTGTTTCCAAAATCGATGTCACTAGCATGAACTGTCACTACTGTGTTTCCAATTGGGAGATTTTCAGAGATAGCGACTGAATAGAAGTCCAAATCAAATTCAGGAGCGTTATCATTCTCATCATTCACAGTTATGTTAACAATTGTTTGGTCGGTAAACACTCCATCAGAAGCATTTACTAATAACACACACATTGGATTAACCTCACGGTCAAGAGATTCAAGAGAATATATTTGACCAGTTAGTGAATCAATTGTAAATATTTCAGCACATGAGTTGATGATTGTATAGCTTAAAATATCATTATCAAGATCACTTGCGTGAACAGATAGATCAAACTCTGTGTTTTCAGGTAAAGAGAAGTAATATACGGATTGGTCAAAACTGGGTGGATTGTCATTGTGATTTGTGATTGTTATATTCACAACAGCTTCATCGAGAAGGGGAAAATCTCCATTGTCAATAGCAGTTACTATGAATGAGTCATATTGTTGTAACTCATAATCAATTACAGCCACTACATATATATCTCCAGTCGAAGAATCAATATCAAATAGTTCAGTACCAATTATTGTATAGTTCAATTTTCCATTAGAACCTGAATCATTATCTTCAGCATAAACACTAAAAGCTAACATACCAATTTGTGTTGTTTCAGATATCTCAAAATTATAAGGGACTCCAATGAATGCTGGAGCATTATCATTAACATCAGTGATATTGATAGTAACAGTCACATCGGCATTATTGGTACCATCGCTAGCAGTTACTATGAATATGTAATCTTCTACCATCTCAAAGTCTAGAGTTTGTGATACAGTGACTACACCAGTGAAGTCATCAATCAGGAATGGAATATTAGTGTCATTATAAATGACATAATTGACTGCTGAATTCTCCATGAGTTGGTCATCGTCAGTAGCCAAAACTTGCAAGATGATAGTGTCAAGTACTATAGCCTCCGATACTGACATTGTGTATGATGGTTGACTAAATACAGGTGTATTATCATTCAAATCTCCGATACTAATATTAACAATAGCTGTAGCAGTATGAACCATACCTAAATCACTATCTTCAGCGACAACTATTAACTCGATATTCGAAGGTAAAACATCAGCATCAAGTTCTATTAAAGTGGTGATAGCTCCGGAACTGGAATCTATTTGGAATTCGGTACTTCCTCCCAGTATAAAGTATATTATATTCTCATTACTAGGTATATCTAGGTCGATTGCTTCCACCACCACACCAACACTTGTACCAGGTTCTTGATTCTCATACACATCCCCATAGTAAATATCTTGACCAAATACAGGTGGCTGGTCATTGATACTGGTAATATATATCGTACTCTCAGCAACATTGCTCATAGTTGTGTGTCCGTTACCACTCACTGGAGTGTAAACTTGGAATAGTACACGTCTTGAGATAGGCGATGATTCTTCAAGCTCATTAGCATAGGTTATAGAGTGTAAAAGTTCTTCATACACACTAATGGACTGTATTCCAGAGTATACAAATTCTTTATTATTCTGTCCTTGTGAGCGTGTGAGGCCTTCAATTTGTGATGGTAAGAAGAATTCATCTCCCATATGCATTGCTAGAATAGTTACTGTTAAATTAGCGACAACATCACTATCAACATCAATGATAGTAGCATTAGGTGAAACAATCTATAATAATGACAAGTGAAGTATAGAATAAAGTAATAACTGATATTAAAATGGCTAACCTGAATTGGTTTCATTCCTTCAATATATGTTACTGTATAGTTGAGTCCCGCTATAAGTGGACCATTAAGATCAAGTATAGGAATATCATCTGATGAATTGAATGTTATTCTTGCTGTTGCTGGTAAACTCTGGCTTCCAAAGTCATCAACTATAATGAACAAAACTTCGCGAGGAATTGAGAATGGTCTGTACACAGTAAAGAAGTGATGAACATTCCATATAGTAGGTTAATAATACACACTTACGTTTCTCTGGTACTAGAATATGATACAGATCTCAGAGCTTCTTCGAAGACTGAACTACTAACTCCTGAACTTGCAAATAGTTTAATCTGCCCATTACCTGAAGTCTGAGTTAACTCCTCAGGAAGAGAAGTAATACTGATCATCTCTTCCTCTGTTATATCAGCAAGTAACACAATAGCAGCAGTAAAAAAGTCAGAATCCACATCTGCAAGTGAGAAGCACAATCAAATGATAATGTTATATTTTGTGTACAAACAAACCTTGTATTTCTAGTAGTGGAGCTAACACTAAAGATTCGTCTTGCCCCTCATCATAAATCACAATCACATCCACAGTACTATCTTGTCCTAAGGTAATTACTGGAGCATCATTAACAGATTCAATATCAATAAAAGAAACAGCTGGTGTTGAATTGAACAAGCCATCATTGACAAAAAATGTTACTTGTCTTGTTGTAGTGGTTGGTTCCTTGGCTGTGTTTTCATATCTGTATGGGAAACATATAAATATTAATAGCATAGCATGTATTAGTATTCACTTACCTGACGGTCTTCAAAACTATTTCAAAATCTTCATGACTTCCAAAATCTAATGCTTTCAATACTAGTCTAGTATTGGTTTGTGAATCAAGGAAGAGTCCTCTTGATGGAGTGATGGATAATGTTTCGTATTCATCATCTGGAGCTACTAGTAGTTCAACAACAGCAAAGGTTATCATATTTTCACCTGAGTCGCTATCTGATATAGTTAGTGAATCATTAGATAGTTTAACTGGAGGCCCATTTTCAGTGAAGATTGTATAGTATGAGGCATTTGCACTGCTAAGTACAATGACAGGAGATTGATCATTGATAGTTTCAATGAGTATAGTGAATATAGCTTCATTTGATGAAGTGTCACCACTAAAAACTTGATATGAAATGCTTCTATTAATATCAGCTGGTTCTTCAGATGAATCAATATACATTACCGACTGAAGAATGGATTCATAAGCAAAGAGAGTTTGTACTCCTGAAAATGTGATCAATTTCGTTCCATTGCCTGCTACCAAAATACTATTAGCTGCTAAAAGAGGTGTTATGAGAATTCCAGGAGTTTGAGAACCAACAATACTAACTACAGCATTATCCAAACTTGGTAATGGGTCTGTATCAGTTATAGACAGTGACTGAGCAAGTAAGATTTGAGTATTGGGTTCTTGCAAGATGGTGAAGTTGAGAGTAAGTGATATGACAGGAGAATTGTCATCAAAGTCGAGTACTTCGATATTTATAGATGCAGTATCTTGTTGATTAGAGCCTGGATTACGAACAGTTACAGAGAATACATAACTTGCTACATTCTCTCTGTCGATATTAGCTGCTGTTCTGACCACACCTGCAGAATCAATAATGAAATCTGTAGTTCCATTGATTCCAAATATAAGTTGAGAATGGTTACTGCTATCAGCATCAGTAGCATATACTTGTAGAACAGATGTTCCTATTGGAACACCTTCTCCTATAATACCATCATATTGAGACTGGTTGAACTGTGGTATGTTATCATTTCTATCTCCTACAGTAATCTCAACAGAGGCAATACTAGGCACTTCCACTCCAGTCTCATACAAGAGATCCTCAACCTGCACTGTCAGGACATGCACTTGATTCACCTCAAAATTCAGTTCCTTCGCTAATGTAAGAACACCACTCTCCATACTAAGATTAAATAGGCCATTCTTATCTCCAGCAGTGATAGAAAATTGCATTTGTGAGTCTGTAAACGTATCACCATCATTGGCATCAAGTTGTAGAACAGTATAGCCAACAGCAGTGTCCTCAGATAACTGTTCAATATAGACAGCTTTAGTGAACTGAGGTTGTTGATCATTCTCAGGTATTAATTTCACACGAGTGATGGAGAATGAACTGAAATCGTTATCAGTGATTTGTACAAAGATAAATTTTTGGAGCAATGCTTCACTTTGTGTGAATTCCTCAGCAGAAAAAGAGTAATAGATATTCACAAGTGCTCTCTGGTAGTTAAGAAGTGAAGAACTTCCTTCAAACAGCAGGTTTGTAGCTGAAATCTGAGTTATATGAATGTCACTGGAGATGTTGGCATCATCAACTGATAGTTGGTCAAATTCTCCAGGAGAAATAATGGCTACTTGCATTTGTGTCAGTGGATCTTCACTGCTATCATCATCATCGATAAAAGCATAAGATGAAACTATACGTAGAGGTGGACTAGTTTCTCGATATTCAGTGTCATAATTATTCATTGGAGGATTCAGAAGAGCTACTGGGGGATGATCATTGAAAGTGATAATTGTGATAAATGCATTTGTAACATTGCTAGAGAGGTGGTATTCATGGACCTGTATGTTTATTTGTCGTAATGTTATACTTGGTTCTGGAGCTGTGTTAATATATTCTATTTGTTTAAGTATAGTAAGATACGAGTCAGTGGATGATACTCCAGTAATTGACAGTCTGTGTGGTGAAGATTGGACCATATCAAGATAACCTGGAAGCAAGTCAGGAAGCAACCTCACTTCCTCATTATTTCCATCTTCAGGATTAACGATCCATACATCTAGACCAGTTATCTCTTCAACATCGTTAACCATATCTGCATCTGTGATAGAAACATTAGGTGAGACTATAGAAACAGCTTCACCCTCTTCAGTGAAGTTTACCACATAATTCAATCCAGATTGATCGAGGCCATTTAAATCCAATACGGGAGCAAACTGGTTAAGCAAGATCATCTGGATTGTATTAGTCAATGTATTGCTTGGTAACACACCATCATTAACAGTTAAAGAAATGCTCCTGTCATCTGGCAATGGGTTAGAAATGAGGTTAATGTATTCCACAGCTTCTATAGCAAACTCATATGTTGCAATAGAGAGGTTTCCAGACAAACTAAGCGTATAACCATCCTCAGACTGAGAAATAATACCAGGAAAGACTGATTCATTAATTTGTATGAACTCCAGACAACCAAGAGTACATGTAGAAGCATTAGTTGAGTCAGAGCAATAGCAGTTAGTGTTTAAGTTTCCAATAGGATCAGGACTTATGAGAGTAATTTGAGCATTGCTCAACTGGAAACTATCGATATCTGTTATTGATATAACAGGGAATGGACTCAAATTGATCTGTCCTTCGACAAATGTTAGATTCATTGAAGGTGTATCTATTGAAGGAGCAATGTCATTTGTGTTGATAATATGTATAATGACTTGAGCAATAGCTAAATTAAAAGCTGCATCTTCTGCTAATGCAAAAAATGAATATGTTTCTTCGGAATTCTCAAAATCAATAACATCAGATGCAAAGATCAATCCAGTCTCATTGTAAATACCAAAGAAAGCAGGATGATCTAATAGACGATATCGTATCTTTCCAGCATCAAGAATATCTTCATCAGTGGCAATGACTTGAAGAACAGGCGTTCCCTCAGGAAGATTCTCAGTAATGAACTGTTCATAAGAATTCATGGTGAATATTGGCTCATTGTCGTTAATATCTCCAATAGTAACAATAACAGAAGCATTGCTGGAGACACCAGACATATCCGCAGCAGATACTATGAGATTATATTGTGACACAGACTCACGATCAAGAGTACCGATAGTTCTAATCACTCCTGATACCAAATCAATCTCAAATACATCATTATAGTTCAGAAGAGAATATGTTACATATGTCAAGAGGTCTGGGGAAGAATCACCGGAACCACTGAACAATATTTCACACTGGAACTGGTCATCATCTACTGCTTTTACTTGAGCAATGAAGGTTTCTGTGTCAGAATTCTCCAATACATCAGCATAATATATACTTTGGTTAAAAGTAGGTGGTTGGTCATTCAGTGGTATAACTGTAATATCAACAGTAGCAACGGATGTCATTGATATTTCTCCCAAGTCAAAAGCAATTACTGATAGCTCATAAAAACACTGCTCCTCAAAATCAAGTTCTTGAGCAGTGATAATTTCTCCTGAAGTCTCATTAATAAAGAAGAAGTCATTGTAATTATCAAGCATATATCGTATTTCAGCATTTGTGCCAAAATCCAAGTCAACAGCTGCAACGAATAATATAGAGTATTCAAATGCATTCTCTGGTACTTCTCCTAAATATGGTAGCCCAATAAATTGAGGTTTATTGTCATTAGCATCTTCAATATAAACTGTAAGTTGTGAAGTTGATGAAAGAGGTGTAGCTCCATTATCAGTGGCAATCAATGATATATTATAGACAGAGATTGACTCAAAGTCAAGTGGCTCTTGTAAAAATATATCACCAGTTTGACCGAGAATGCCAAAGGGCATTTCATCACTCTGAGAGATGCTATAAGTAATACTACCATTCAAACCGTTATCTAAATCAATGGCCACGACACGTATGATGGTTGTACCACCACCTACACTCTCAGAGATAGATACAATATATAGTGACTCTTCAAACATAGGTGCATTATCATTAATATCTAACAGTGTGATTTGGACGGTAGCTGATCCAGTCTGTTGAGGTGAGCCAGAGTCTACTGCTAGTACTATAATCTCATACATTTCTTGTTTTTCTCTATCAAGCAGTTTGTTAGTAGTGATTAATCCTGTAACCTCATCTATTTGGAAATTCTGAGAAGCTTCAGCAAATGAGTATGATAGCTCAGCATTACTAGTGGAGTCAATATCACTGGCTGATACAGTGACTACAGTAGCATCTATCATGTTTTCTGGAACAGTTGCTAAATACAGTTGTGAATCAAAAATGGGAATGTTATCATTTTCATCAAGTATTGTGATTACAAACACAGCTGAATCATATCTACCTCCTAAATCCATTGCAAGTACTGTTATATTGTATACTGGATTAGGCACATCGGCATCAAGAGGTACTCCTACAGTGATATCCCCATTTGGTTGAGCAATAAACATCCCACCGGTCCCTTGCATTTCAAAAAACGTGAAGTTTACAGGTAGATCTGGATCATTTGCTACAGCTGTAATGACAATATCACCTGGTGTGGCTAACTCAGACACGCTAGCTACATAAACATCCTGAGAGAACATGGGGTCATTATCATTTTCATCTAGTACAATAACAGTGATGTTAGTTATTGCATTTAATGGAGGGTTTCCTTGATCAGTAGCTTGAACAGTCAGGATATAGATGCTAACTTCTTCTCTGTCTAGTGGGGACAGTGTCTGGACGAGACCAGTTTCATTATCAATTGTAAATCTATCTATCCCAAGTGATGGATACACATCTGAAATTGAATAGATAATCAACCCTGCTATACCACTATCTGCATCAGTAGCTGACACTTTGAAAATAGTTGTATAAGCATCAGCGTTCTCCATTATATGTTGTGTACCAAGCGGTGCAAATATTGGAGCATGATCATTGATAATCACTACAGTGATTTCAGCTATAGCCACATTGCTGTAATTAACTCCATCAAATAATGACACCTCTACTGATCGTACTCCAGGGGTTGGTTCATCAAGCTCATTTGTATAATTCAAAGACGAGATGAAACTTTCAGTATAATCTAAAGAGCCAATTAAAAGTGAAATAGAATACTGTATTTGGTTATCCTCAATTTGAAGTATAGTGATGTTAACATTACTGTCAATAGATAGAATTCGTTCACTACTTCCATCTTGTGGATTCTTAATAACAACTAGTACAGTATTAATACTAGCATCAATATCATTATCAGTTACTTCTACAGAACTAGATGATATACTAACTGCAGGGCCTTCTTCCTCATAAGTATTAGAGAAACCTGTTCCATTACTATTACTATCCAAGTCAACATAAGGAGGATCATTTGTTCCAATAACATCAATGCTAATATAAGCTGGTGAACTATTGGCCTTGCCATCAAACACTGTCACTTGTAGTGTGTGTAATCCTGGACTTGGTTCTTCGGCTGTGTTCAGGTACTTTAGAGTTCTCAAGACTGATTGAAACTCTGCTATTGGAGCAGAATCAAGTACTTTATGAGATAAAATATATGAACTGCCATTGTTCTCTAATTCAAATTCAGGGAAAGAACTTATGAACACAATTTCTTCTGATCCATCTGGTCTTGATATGAATCTGATTTCAGCACTTTCTAGGTCTTTACTATCAACATCAGTAATACTAAGTTCAGTCTCAGAAACAGCTGCTACAGCCTGGCTACCTTCGATAAATGTAGTTGAATAGTTCTTTTCAAGAGTTGTACCGTTTAAGTTGATGATTGGTTTGTCATTAACTCCTTGAATGAACAAAGTGCTGTTCTGAATCTCACTGTTAGATATACCATCGAAAAGAATAAAATTGAATACTCTATCTCCTGCTGTAATATTATCTTGCATATTATTCTCATACATCAGACTACCAAGAATGTTAAGGTAAACTGTTAGATTATCTTCTCCAGTAAGTGTAAGTATGCTTGACTGTGAAGTGATGATAAATGTCACACTAATATTACTGTCCATTTTATCAATAGTAAGAGTTTCAAGATCGCCATCAAATGCATTGAAAGATACAGTTGCAGATACAAGAGTATCATTATCACTGTCCATGATGTCCAGTCCAATGAGTACAGGAATAAATCCATCTCCTTCTAAATACACAACATCATTTGACTCAAGTACTAGTATTGGAGCATCATTGACATGTTGAATAGCTATGTGAGAATAAGCATCATTGCTTTCTCTAGGTCCTTCAAGTGGATCGTACACTTTTATGTTAACTGTTCGTGAAGTTCCCACAGGCTCATCTGCTAGATTGTCGTATGTGAGAGTACGGAGAACAGTTTGGAAATCAGTGATGGTAAGCATGCCTTTAATAGTTAGTGTATAACTCGAGTATTCTTTAGTCATTCCCGGGAGAATCGAAACATCCAGTACTTCATAGGATGCTGACTGTTGAGGGTTAGTAATAGTGGCATTGATTATGTAAGGGAATGGTACGAGATCAACATCAGTTAGAGTAAGTGAAGAACTGTTTACTATTAATACAGGTCCCGCTTCTTCAATATAAATTGAAGAGAAATTGACTCCAAATGCTCCGTTTAAGCTAAGTACTGGGTCTCCATCATTACTAGGTTCAATGCTAATATTCAATTGCACAGGTATACAATTAAATCCACCATCTGTTACAGTATAGTCTAAATTATATCTTAGCTGTCTGGGCTCACGAAATGCTATTACAAAAATAAGTGTATCAAGGAACTCTTCATACAGCTCAATATCTCTTATATCTTGAGCAAACAAGTGCTTTTCAGTGTAGTTATATTGATAAGGTACAAGGGGAACAAGTGAAGAAGAATAAAGATACACACCACAACCGATAATACAATTGATATTATGCTCAGTGATAATGGAAGAGCTTATCACCATACGATGGAGTCGGCCGGTAAAATAGTCTTGCATTGGAGCATCATCACCTGTTTGAGGGCGGGCTCCTAGATACAATCTTCCTTCATTGTCTTCAGGTTGTAAAATACTCTGATTAGTATACAAGTATCCATCAATATAGATACTAAGATGAGGACCACCTAGAAGTGTGTGGGTAACTAATGCCAAGTGATGCCATTGGTTAACGAGGAGACTACAAATACCTGAAAACATAATACTTTTCTGAGATCCATCGGCTGAATAAAGAAACTCTAAGTCAATTTCATTATGACAAATAGCACCATAGCTTATAATGCCATTTTCCATGACATGTACAAAAATGGTTGAAGCACTTGATGTAGGTCTGTACCATATCCATGTTATCATTGACAGTGTGTCTTCACTTAGTACATTATTAAGAGAAGCCCTATCTTCAGCAAACTGTTGTTCATTTGCATCAAAAATGAGAGTTGTCTTTTCCTCATTGAATGATAAACCTCCTAAAAGATTAAACTTTTCTGATGATGGAGGAAGAATAGTTTGTGTTCCACTTACTGATAAACCACAAGCAAAAATTTTCTCTCTCTTATCTTCTAAAGGACAAGTAGATGGATCATCAGAAGAAGTAGGAATAAATGGATAGCTAGCTTCAATAAGATCAATGAATTCTACTTTAGCATCGTGTATGCTAGTAAAATTTCTTCCATCGGGATCAACTATTGTTATACCAACATCGAGTACAACAGCATAGTCACTTCCTTCAGCAAATGAAACTTCAGGTGTATCAAAAATGATAATAGGAGCATTATCATTGATATTTGTAATTTCAATGCTGAAAGGATAGACTGTATTATGGTATGGAAAGGCAGTATTATTAGCTATAAGAACTATATTGAATACTGTCTGTATTTCATAGTCTAGTATACCAGACACTGTGACAACACCTGTCTGATTAATGTTAAATAGTTCGTTATCACCAGAGAGGTAAAGTATGCTAACTGCATGAAGGTTTTCATCATTGTCTGTTACAATGAACTTAGCTACTACAGTACCAATAGAAGAGTTCTCAGGAATAGGGGAGTTTTGAAACAGTAACTGTATCATTGGTGGATGGTCATTAGCATCTAAGACTCGTATCTCTACATAAGAAGTGGAATTGAGAGATGGAGATCCCAAATCGTATGCAGTAACACTAAAACTGTAGAAGATTTGTGTTTCTCTGTCTAACGTTGTTGCCAAGGTGATATTACCAGTGACATCATCGATCTCAAATGGAACATTAAGTTGTTCTACTATGCTATATCGTATTTCCTTATTAAGGCCATCATCAAGATCTGTAGCCATTACTATTAAAATCTCACTTCCTACGGACAAATTTTCAGATACTTCATTTGTATATAACACCATTAAGAATACTGGTGGATTATCATTAACATCATTTATAACAATTTCAATTGTAGCGTTTGAAGTAAGAACAGGATTGCCATCGTCCATTGCAACAATGAAGAGAGTATAAGAATCTGTATCTTCACGATCAAGAAGACTATTAGCGTATATTGCTCCAGATGTAGCATCAATAAAGAAAATACTCATGCCACTGCCTCCTTGAATAAAGTATGTGATGTTTGAGTTAGGTGTGAGTGGGGCATCACTATCATTTGCAGTGATGGTGGTAATATACCTTTGATAACCTGAACTGAAGTATCCACTAAAGGGATCGCTGTTGGGTGTAAAGTCTTCATCAATGTTGATTGTGAGATCAGGTATCA
Source organism: Petrosia ficiformis (assembly GCA_947044365.1). Classification (NCBI taxonomy): domain Eukaryota; kingdom Metazoa; phylum Porifera; class Demospongiae; order Haplosclerida; family Petrosiidae; genus Petrosia; species Petrosia ficiformis. The sequence goes on from OX345652.1 coordinate 264,114, forward strand.
AAGGAGGATTGTCATTAATATCAGTGATTATAATTGTAATAGTAGTTTCAGCACTCGGTCCTGTTATATCAAACGGATTGTAAGCTAATATCGTAATTTCATAAGACTCTTGAACTTCTCTGTCCAATATGACAGAATTATTTACTCTCAAGTCACCATTCACTTTATCCAGAGTGAAAGGTAGGATAGGTGACCCCGCGATTATAAAATTTACTACAGCATTAGACCCTTCATCTTCATCTGTTGCTGATACTGATAGAACAAGCGAGTCAACAGGACTATTTTCTTCTATAAAGCCTGAGAATGGGCCAGAGAATACTGGAGGATTATCATTCTCATCTTCAATAACAACGTTAACAATAGTTGTAGAACTGTCAGCGAAACTGTTATCAGAAACAACAACAGTAAGAGTATACAAACTCTTTATCTCTCTGTCAGGAGGGGTATCTGTCGTAAACAATATCCCGTCATCATTTATGTAGAATCTACAATTATACTCCAATAGATTTAGTTGAATATCATGACAGTCATCTCCTGCAATAACACTCCAAGAGAAGTTTTGGAATGAATTAAATTCATCATCATCAGTAGCAATAAGTTGTAGTATTTCACTATTTTCTAGGTTTTCTTGAATGCTTGTATTATATACATCTTGAGTGAATACTGGACGATTGTCATTAATTGGAACAAATACTATTTTTGCACAAGCTGGAATACTCCATAACTCACTATCATATACAGACAAACAATATTCTCTCTCACCAGCTGGAGGTTCATCTTGTGTATTCATAAAGGATAGGGAACGTATAACATTTTCAAGCTCAGAAAGAGTAATATTATTAAAGAATATTTGCTGATAGCTACTGGATTCATTAAATAAACTACCCAAGATTATGTCACCAGGAAAACGAGTTGCTTGCAGTTGTAAACCTGTAAATGTAACATCATTATCATCATCGGTTATCACAGGGTTGGGGGCAAGATAAACAGGTGAACCATTTTCAATGTACATTACAGAAGAATTAGTGACAGAACCATTTAGTTTCAAAACTGGTCTATCGTGAATGAAATTAAAATTAACTGTGGTTGTCACTGGGTTGCTAAGTACCGATCCATCACTAACTATAAATACGACACTTCTTGTGTTGCCTATAGGCTCATCTGCTGTATTGATATAGGTGAGGGATGACAGGGCATCACGAAAGCTGGAAACAGGGGCAGTTGGCGTACCACGAAGATATAAAATATTGGGAGCTATCTGGGAAACATGAATACCACTAGGAAAAGTAGTAATTTGTATGTATTCCATTTCTATATTCAAGTAGGGTGCAAGAGTGATATTGATGTAGGCTAATTCTGTAGTGTCGTTATCTAATAGTACAAAATTCTCAGCTAATAGATAAACTGAAATGTTACTCTCTTCTGTGAAAGTCACTGTGAAGTCCTGTCCAGCTTCATTGATGCCATTAAGATCAAGAATTGGAGGATTATTAATTTCATTGAAATTAATATACAACAGGTCACTGATCCCGTCTCCAGTTCCAACACCAATTGGTGTTACAATAAGAGTCCTAACACCTAACTCAGGACTTCCACGAGTATCATTATTCTCATAAGTCAGAGATCGTAAAATAGCTATATAATCTCCAATTGGGGCATCTCCTATTACTGATACACTAACTGGGCTTATGTCGTATATAACTTCTATGCCATGAGGAATCAATATATCATTGATTTGTAGTATATCATATACAAAATTATTTATATTAGCTGTGAGATTTATTCTTAATCCAGCAAGTTTAGCATTGTCTGCATCAGTAATGGTTGCATTGGGAGCTACAGACACCTTACCAGACAGCTGTCCAATATATGTTAAAGAGTTTCTATGGAACACAGCTACTGGTGGATCATTAACTTGTTCAATATTAACAGTGACCGAGATGCTATTACTGATGTTCATGCTATCTGTGACATATAATGTAATAATTCGATCAGCTGTACCAGGTTCATCCATTTTATTGACATAGTTAAGAGATTGTAGGTACTGCTGAAAAGCTGATATACTCGAATAATTAATAGGAGATATGAGTATGGTAACAGTTGATCCAGAATAAGTATCATTACTCTGGAAGGAATTTCCATGTAAGGATACGAGACTATCACTTGATTCTGAAGTTAGAGGAATTCCTGAGCCAGAATAAGTTGTATCACTATCGTTATCTACAACACATAGAGGGCATTCAAGTGTGATGTATGCATTCTCTAGGTCTGTACTGTCTACATCAGTAATTGTCAAAGATTGAAAGACAGGTACTGGTGAACCACTTTCAGTGAAGGTAACAGTTGTTTCATTAAGAGATAATATTGGTAAATCATTAACAGGAACTATGTTAATGTTTAGATTGATTGTACTGTTGGAATAAGCACCAGATGGAGAAGAGGGACTCGGTATTTTACCAATAAATGAAGTATATGTGTAATTGTTAGAAAGATCCCATATATATGCTGTTAGACTACTAGAACCGAAATAGTTATTATTAGGATCAAAGCGAATAACTGAATATGGCGACAGGTGGAGTGCATTACTAGAGTTAAGCTGTTGTGGAAAGTGCTCCCATGCTAATCCATAGTCTCTGTATTGCCATACTCCATTTGTGTGATCAGCATAAATAATACTCAGGCTAGTAACATTATCATCATCTGTAGCAACACTTGAAGCTATTTTACTACTAACATCTCCATCTTCAGAAATTTCATCTTCTCTAATGACCGAGAATGTATACTCATTGACATTAAGATGTGGCGGCCGATTAATGTAGAGTATATTGTAAGTGAAATTGGCCGTTTCACTACTAACAGAAACCTCCTCATCTGTTCTAATAGAGCCATTTGTACATACATTACTAGAAGTACCATCCCATACTCTATAGTAAAATGATGCTGATCCATCCTGTTTGTTACTACTAGGAGTAGGCAAGAATCGAATTCTCTGATTTTCTGATATGAACAGTGGATTACACTCACTGACATTGTATATATTGACCCAATAACCGTACCACCAATCTTGCCAGTATCCTAATTCATTATTATTAATACTGTGTATAGCCAACCCAATGAAATCAGGATTTGAAGGGAATACGGTATCTGGGTCATTCACAATAGAACTATTAACCAAATAAGAAGGAAAAAAGCCTGTGTTACGTTCAGAAGGTAAGTAATCATCAAGACTATCATTTGTTATAAAAGGTGTATCTTGCAATACCGGTCTGTCATTAACTTGTACAATAAGCACTGAAACATTCACAGGGTCACTTGGACCTGTATCGCCAAGAGGATGTTCTTCTACCGTGAATGAAACTTGTCGTGTAAGATTGGTTGCTTGATCGGTAGTTTGAAAGCCAACACTACGAATCAGTGCCTCAAAGAAAGAATGTTGAATTAATGTAGATATCCCCGAAGCTACAATAGATGATGTACCATTGCCAATGATATTAAAAGTACCAGTAAAATTGTCAAGAATATAAAGGGAGTCTGAATAGTTATAATCTACTGGTGTATCCAGTATCTCAAACCGAGCTTCGCACAAATATGTATTGTCTTCATCAGATATCATAATATCTGTATTCAATATAAGTGCAATACCAGAATCCTCTACGTAAGACGCTGAATATCCATTAGGGACAGTAACAACTGGTCGATCTGGTGTGTTGTCAACAATAACATTCACTAAGCATTCAGTGAAGTATGTATTGTTAATAGAGATAGTAACAAGACGTGGCAAATATATGGATGGTTCTTGTGCTTTATTCAAGTAAGTCATGGTACGCAGAACCTGCAGCATACATAACAATGAGCAACATTATATACATGATAATGAGCAACATAATATCTATTTCTACTGATATATACATTGAATATATTCTTAGATGTATATACAGGAAGATATAGATATATATATATATATATGTATAATATATAGAAAGATTAATACATGGACAGATAGTTATATTGATTGATAGATGCGCAACTGCGAAGAACATATAGAACAGATAATTCAGCTTGAATCTCTCTTGCTCTACCTCTCTATCTATCTTTGTCTATCTCTTTATCTAACTCACCTTAAGATACTGATAGTAGCTACTGCCATTACTCAACTCATACACAGATGTATATCCATTAGATTCAACAGCATACTCTGTTTTGGTTATTAGTATCCCTTCTGAAGATTGAAATCCTAATTCTTCTTCATTTTCATCTCGTTGATTTGAAATAATTACAGTAACTATATCTGTATATGCAACAGGTCCATCTAGATCAGTAAGAGTGAAGTCAGCTGCCAGATCTACAGGTGGTCTTTCTTCGGAATAGGTTGTGCTGATGGATATCTCCCCCTAAGTTAATAAGAGTAGAGTATTAATGTAAAATGTTAACTTAATAGTTTTAGTAATTACAGTTAGCTTTCTTTAATGATCAACTTACAGGCCAAGCTCCGAAATAGCAAAGAGGAGCATCATTGAAGTTATGTATGTCCACATAGAGCCAGGAGTAACCTATGTCAACACCATCAAATAATGTTATTCTGATAGATCTTTGAGTTAGATTGATTCCTGGACAATCATTACTGAATGTAATTGTACGAAGAACATCATCAAATACACTCTTATTGGCTGGTCCAGAAATGTTAATACTTTGAATGGTATGGTTATTGATAAATGGAAAGCAAGTTCCATGTGGTGCTGAAAGACTCATCCGAGAAATATTAACATAGTTTGCATCAGGAATGGTAAGATTATCAAGTGAGTCTAGTGGAGGATCTATTTCAAGTGTAATCCAGACCAGTATATCGTGATCAGAATCATCAATGATGTTAGGTGTATCAAATAGATAGACTGGTTCTCGTGTTGTTTCATTGAATGTAACAGTCACCTCTAGAATAATTGGAGGATCATTAACAGGTTCAAGAGTCACAGTAGCAATTGCATCAATCGTGTAGCTGTTATCACTAACAGAAAATAGAATAGTACGATTAACTTCTACATTTGGTGGAGTTGGCTCATCTGCCGTGTTATTGAATTTGGTTGTATTTAATATTAACTCATATGTCTGTTGTGTTGCTAAACCACTGATCATTATGTGTGTATTATTACCACCAGAAGTCAAATTAGCAGAGCCCACAAGAGACCAATCCAGATAAATGAAGTCACCATCTTCAGCTATAAAAGCGAGAGATTAATTACATATATAACTATAATACCCATAAATTGTAATAACATACTATCTTGAATACTAATTACTGCCTCTGTTAACTCATTCACTCCAGAATCATCATCCTCAATCTCTAAATTCTGAGATAGAAGTACTCCTTCCCCTTGTTCAGTGAAACTCGTCAGATAATTTATTGTTTTGTTTACTCCATTGAGATAAAGCACATGTTCCTTATCATTAACTGATATTATATGTACTGTAACAACTGATGTACTATTCAAATTGTTGAAATCATCATAAGCCTGGGAGACAAAAAAGAGATGTATAAATATATATCTTCTATTTCTGAACTATTATTTATTCATTAGTCTGGTGATGGGTTGTTTTGTCTGTATATATGTCACATGACTCTACGCCATTTCATAAACTTACGGTAAATTCTATACTACGGTCTACAACAACTGGCTCATCAAGAGAATTGTTGAACATGACAGCTCTGAGAAAATGACTGAAGCACTTATAATCAGAAGAGTCATTATCACAGGATGTCACATTTATACACAATCGAGTATAAGTATTCTCGAAAATATAGCTGTAATTAAGTGATGGAGCTAGCAATTCATCTCCAGATTGAGGATAGAGTATCTCAACACAAAAATGAGTTACTGTTTGATGCATTATAAGGTAGTCTTCATCTGTAAATGTAGCATTTGAGCCTACAATCTCAACTGGTCCTTGTTCCTCAATGAAATTAAAGTCAGCACCATTTGTATCAACTCTTGGAGGCTCGTCATTCAGTTGCTCAATGTGTATGGTCACTGTGACTGTGTCGCTATCATAAATACCATCATTGACAGAAACCTGTGCATGAGGGAGGATATTTCAGGTAGTATATATCACACACAAGTTATAGAACAAACCTGTAGTACATTGGTATCTTCTGGTGAAGGTTCTAGATCATTGTTGTCATACACCACTGACTGAAGAAGAATCTAAAGAAAAGAGACATACATAATTATTACAACTCCCTATCCAATTATGCAAAAATATATATTCATACACTTATATTACTAGTGAAATATAAAGCATTGTGGGGTGAGTTACAAAATAGAAAAAAATAACTTAGCGAGAGTTCAAACTGCTCTTTCTGTTGTGAAAGAAAAAGAAAAAGAGTCGAACCAGGGATCCTCAGCTCCAAACGAACAAACAAACAATGTTTTCATTTAACTACATTAAAGGGGGGTTTGCTGCAACTAGTGAAATGCAAAGCAGCAAGCCTGTGTTTTACAAAGTAAAATAACTGAATGAGAGTCAAACTAACTCTTCCTGTTGAAGGAAGATAAAAAGAAATAGCAGGAGTCAAACCAAGGACTCTCAGCTCCGACAAACAATGTTTGTTTGTTCATTCAGTCACCTACAATTGTGTATGTATGTTTTGCTAGTACTATAACTTACTAAATATTGATTAATAGTTGCTTCTCCTATAGCCACAAGTATTAAACTTGTATTATCTTCTGTTTGACAGTTAAAGTAATAAATAGGAGCTGTATTGGACATGAGCTCATCAGAAGAGGGAGTTTTGGTATGTACTGTATTGTTACAAACCAAAGGATTGGAGTAGAGCCATGAAAACATGGCAAACTAGAGAGAGAGGGAGAGAGAATACAGAATATTATAGTGTGTATTCATGGCCTTAAAGTGAAGATTCATCAAATATAATCGCTGCATATTGGATAATATAAGTAGCTTCCTTATCATTATAACATTGAATGTTTGATGCCATTCACAATTATAATAAGTAATGAGTAATGTAAGTAATAAAAGCAACATGCGTTAATCTTTATTCTTACGTTTAGCGTTTCAGTTGAGGAATAGTTGAAAAGCTTTGTACGAGATGAATACAAGGAATCGGACATACAGAACTCATCTGCATCAGTTATATTAGTATCTTGTAGAGGTCTCAAAGGTTGATTCTCAGTGAATACTACTGACTCATTTGTATTAATAACAGGGGCATTGTCATTCACAGGTTGTAATGTGATACCCAAATCAGTTGATCTAAAATGAATAATAACTAATAAATGCATTGTAACAAATTTTAGTAAATAAAGTATTATGAGACTTCATAAAAGAGATGAGACAGTGAATATACATTTTAAGTTTAAGTTAGTTTCCCCTCACCTTTGTTCTATAGTAACTCTTATTATCCTATCTCTTGGACATGGTGGTTCTTCTGATCCATAACCATAACTGATATATTCATTCAGTAGATCTTCATACACTATTAACTTGCCTCTTCCAGCTATAGTCAAGTATGAAGTTCCAATACCATTTATCTATGGAAATAAGTCATAAAAGCACAAATAGATGAATGGATAGATAGATACATGCATGGATAAATAGATAGATAATGGTCAACTCACAGAAATGTTAAAGTCATGAGGTAGTACAGTGAGAAATTCTTCATCTGATGCATTCAAAATCTCAACTATCATTTGATTAATATAAACATCACTAAATGAATATATATAATATAATTATCATTATATCTAACATTGAACTGACAACTTACTCATTACTGTCCTCATCCATAAGTTCAAATACAGTTAGATTACCTAGCAAATATTGATCAGAGGCATCGAATTCTGATATATTTACAATATTCATTATAAGTATGATCTGTAAATGAAGATTAAGAGAATAAAAAGATGAAAGAATCATGTCTTCGACAAACACTAATACAGTAACAGAGTGTATGAATAATAATATACTCACTTCTGTTGAGTGATCATCAACAGGAATTAGATCAAGAGTGATATTAAATACACCTTCATTCTCTCCATCAAATAGTGTAAAGACTATTGTTCTATTTGAAACATTAGGTTCATCTGCAGTATTGTCGTAACTGAAAAGAAATATGTGATAATAACAATAAATCTATGAAGTTATTTCAGACATTCTTTAAACATTGTCATTCAGACAAAGCTTACCGTGCAGAAAGAAATACTTTAGTGTAATTCTCAATTGTGTCTTCTCCTGTCAAATTAACACACGCCCCTTTGGTAATTTGTTGTATGTTAGTTCCAGTAGTGTTTACAAGAATATAATCACTTGAACCACACCAGCCTGTCACACTGATCTAAGAAAGAATGTTAATTAACGACTGTATATGGTCATTATCGCAATTGAAACCCACTGTTGCTGACTGCATTGGGAATATTTCAGGATGATCTACATCAGTAATTTCCAGTGTGTCCAATAAGTATACTACTCCTTCCTCCTCAACATATGGTTCACCAACGGCAGTGAAGTTGAATGATGGAGTGTTGTCATTAATGACTTTAATCTTCACAGTAATACAAGATGGTTCACTCGAAAGGTCTTCACCATCAAATATTGTGTAACATATAATCCTATCAACAGGATCAGGCTCAAGATGCTGTATGGTAAAATCAACATTGTTTAGGATTGCCTGGTATGTGGACACTGATGCAGATCCATCAATGAACAACACTGTAGAAATGAGATATAATTATTGTTTAATACTCAAAACAATCATTGAGCAATCCATACACTATAATATTTTTAATAACCTCCTTCCTCAGGAGAGTACTCAGCTAACACACCATCAGCAAGATACGTTGCATTCAGCAATATTGTATCAAAATCATTTGTTAAATGAGGAAATATTTCCACAACAGCTGACTGAAGTGAAGAAAGGAGAATTTAAAATGATTATATGACATCATTATACTTAAGAGAAGGTGATTGCATGATCATTACCAGACTGCAAGCATGATAAAATTTGTATCTTCGTCTTGATGTGATGTATGTGTGTGTGTGTGTGTGAGAGCTTGACTAATAATTATATTATCACCATAGCAACAATAAAGGCCACCCAAGGTCTAATTACATTCATATGTGACTTAATGAAGTGACAATTTTATTCATATTTTACTGCTAGCAATACATTTATAGCCCACCCACCTGCATTTGGAATATTTCATTCTGGTCAGCGTCGCTTACATACAAACCGACACCACCCAATACTAAAGAAGGTTCATCACCCTATAAATAGAAGAAAAAAAAATAAACAACAGAAATATATGAAGTTTACGTAATTTAGAAAAGTCTACCGACCTCGTAGTATACTGGACAGCTTGCTTGACAATCACTTTCAGCTGGGCCTACATCAATATGATATATAACACTACAACATAGTGTATATTATGATAGAGATACCTGTGCAATGTGCTTTTCCACTGTTGTCATAACATGAATCATGACAATTCGGAGTTGCATCTGCAATAAAGAAACGTTTAAAAGTGATAAAAACGAGATTAATATTACTTACAGTTTCCACTCACTGCAAAAAGCAGCAGATTAACAATAAAGAGCAGCTGTACATGCATTTTTCTGGAGATTACCCGATCATTTCTTGAACCTCCGAAATGCGCACAGATACGTGACGTGGGCGTGAGAACAATGTTAAACAAATATATATTAACTCTTACGGAGCCGAATTTACGTGACAACATGGCTACTACAAGTCTGTTTGGTTCAGTGTGTTTCTTCATGTTGCAAGGAAAAGTACTAAATGAAAATCAGGTACATCAATCAATTCAGTGAGGATTGTATTATATTCACTTTTCAGGTGAGAGAAACACTGAGGAAGAATGGAGCAATGGAAGAATCATTCATAAGTAGTCTTGTAACACATATTGTTACGGATAGTCCTGTGGATAATAAAGAAAACTTACTAGGAGATGATTGTACTGCAGTCATAATTAATGTAGGGTAACTAAGTGATAGTTCAACATGCCGAAGTACATAGTATTGTCACAAGTGCAGACTGGTATAAGCCAGGCTATCATTCTGTACGGCATACATTACAGAATCCATGAAGAACAATGTGTGAAGGAAAGAGATTATTAGAATCAATAAAAAAACTATTAAAAAGTTATTTTCTCGCTAGCGATATCAAAAAGAACTAAGAAAGATGTAGTATAGTCATGTGGTCAATTACACATTCCTACGTGTATAGCATTAGATCACACCATTCTGTATAACAAGACTTAGTCTCGTCCTTGCACTAGCGATATCAAAGAGAACCAAGAAAGATGTAGTATAGTCATGTGGTGAATTACACATTCCTAGGTGTATAGCATTAGATCATACCATTCTGTATAACAAGACTTAGCCTCGTCCCCAGACTACCACACTCCATGGTGAAAGGTAACCTTTCGCTGTGGGGCGTGGTAGTCTTGCAATGAGACTAAACAAGACTGATGAGATCATGTCTATTTTAAAATAGTGATTGGTTGAGATTGATTATCACATTTTCATATCTTTTTTTTTTAAGTCTAAATGGATTCTTCTGTCTACTAGGTGTGGAGTTGCTTTACCGTATCCTACCTAATAGCTTATGAATAATTATAAATATTAATACTTATAAAATAATATTTCTTTAACAACTATGATAATGTAGTGTGTCTCCATTTGAAATGGCAACTGACAAAGTTTTCTCTGGAGTTGTGGCCTGCTCAACAATTGTAAGTATTTTAGAACCAATTTATAAATTAATTAACTCGCTTTCAATTCTAAAGCTATCAAAAAGTGATAAAGAGAAGCTATGGGCCCTTGTAACATACTATGGAGGCACTTTTCAGGGAAGACTTGATAAGAATGTCACTCATTTGATAGCTCAAGAAGCAAAGGGCCAAAAATATGAAGCGGCAATGAAACATAACATCACGGTTGTTACACCAGAGTGGGTTTTAGATTGTATTAAACATCAGAAACGTCTTGAAGAGTTAGAATACACTCCTCAATGTGACACGTCTGTGCTTGTAAAGACTGTTTTAGTTACTACAAGTAGTTTTCCCAGTTGTCATGGTGATGAAGCTGATGTGAAACTAAGAGGTAAACAAATGAGAAAAGAAAGTCACGAATTTGAATTAGAAGAAACTGGAAACCAAGAGAATGTGAAAGCTATAGATGAAAGCATGGATAATACTTCAGTTGATAAATCACTAAACTCAACACAAAATCTAGATTATGTTGAAAGCTCATATTCTTTGGATGAAGCAGTTGAGATGCAAGGAGCTCATTGTACAGGTAGAAGTCTCTTAGTATTGAAGAAAATTGAGAGTCCCATATGTCCTCTTCCCCCGGATAAAGACTCGATTGCATCTACTCCTCAGCCATCGATAAAGAAAGAGGATACTACAGGAGACTTAAAAGAAACAAAAGAGGAAGAGAATCTTTTACAAGGAATGGTCTTTTGTATTGCTGATTATCCTGCATTGTTTGATGAATGTACAGTTTTAAAATGGAAGGAGGTACTTTTATTTATAGTTATCTATTCAATGTACAGATCAAGGCTATCGTTTTATTTATTATATAATTATATATTTAAGGAATGTTGAAAGAATTTTGTGTGGTCTAATCTCATTTTAGCCACATGTAGTGTTTTGGGATAAACAGGATTTTATAATTACATATTGTAATTACATATTGCCAAGTGTACCTAAACAATTCAATAGCATTCATTCTTATTGTATTATGCATCACAGGTGATTGGAAGACATGGTGGAGTGGTCATAGATACATATGATTCTAATATATGTACCCATCTTCTTGCACAAAACAAGAATAGCGAATTATTTCATCAAGCAAGTGATATATGACAATCAATTCTTATTTCAACTTGCTATTTTTGACTCAGGCATCAAATGATACTAAATGCATAGCCAGTGCACATTGGCTGAATGATATACTGGCTCAACAGAAAATGTTTCCTCCATCAAATCCATTACACTTTCCTACAGCACTTAAAGAGACTCCAGAGTGGTGTAAAAAAATGGTATATCATATACAAAAAAAAAAACAAGCAACGTTCATTCATTCATTATTCAGTTGACTATTCTCACTCAGGCTTGCTCCAAATATTTATTTATTATTATATTCACAGTCTGTTACACTAACTAATTATGTGGGTTTGGAACGAGATCTTGTACGCGACATGATCAGAATAATTGGCATTCCATACACAGGACATCTGAGTCGTACTACAACTCACCTCATTTGTAAAAGGTTAGTAATGTTAAACATGTATGTAAGAACATTATTATACACTATTACAATTGTCAGGGATACTTCACCTGCAAAATAATTTTGATCAAATGCTTGCCTTTAATGCACCATTTTGCACAGGAAGTCAATGAAATTCAGTATCTAAGAAGCTTAATAATACTTCTTATTGCTGGTCATGTGACCTGTGGCCAATCAGAGTGCAGATAATGCGTCACATGATTGAACATTAAATCACTTATTGCACACTTTTGCGTGCAATAAGTTAGTTATTGCACACTTTGCTCACCTCTACTAACGAAGCAGCTCCAACAACAGTAATAGTTTACCAGATCGTCAATAAATCACTTAGAACACACTTGACAGTGCATTGTGTGTTTCAATGCAGCACTTGGGCAGTCAATAAAGGTCTCGTTTACATAACGCACTCGCCTTCGGCTCGTGCATTATGTAAACTCAACCTTTATTGACCCGCCCTCATGCTACATTAAAACACGTAATCACGTTAAAGTGTGTTCTAACTATTACTTAAATACAAAATTGAGTTCCTGTGCGAGTGATTGAAGGTAAGCATTTGATCAAAATTATTTTGTGAGAAAGTGTCCCTTTTCGAAAATTGTCCACATATGAGAAATCAATTTTTTAAATCTAACTGGTAGACCGGATGGAAGGAAATACGAGAAGGCTTTGGAATGGAACATACATACAGTGAATTCAGTACTGATTGGAGATATCATACACAGTGAGGTTTTATAGTAAACTAATATTCTTATCTTGTATGTTATGTTTATTCTATAGATGGAGAAATGCCAACTGTGTTAGTTTCAAAGTACACTGAATTTGGAAAGAATGATGAATTTAATGCATCCTGTTTTGAAGCTATAAGACTATTAAGTTAGTATTACATCAGGTTTCTAATTCCGTGTGTTTTCATGCAGAAAATTTTGTAAATGTATGTCACAAAAATGTGTGTTCATTATTGTGACATACATCACATCTCTGACAACACCGAGGCTGACATAATCTCCAGGATGAGGATGCAGACTAAAAGTGATTTATAGTTTGTTTGCCATTAATTTCACATGCACAATAAATCTATTACCATAGTTACGGCATCTGCCACTATGTCAGGGAAACAGATTAGCAGTAATTAATTATTACAAATTGATTTCTACTCACTCATCTTGTATACTATGTTGTTCATTTCTTAGAACCTTGGCAGAAATTCATCTCTGAATATACTCAAAAAGATTTAATTGATCAAGAATCTTGCAAATTCAGTTTTGTTGGACTGCAACCAGTTACTCAAGTTTGTCCTCGTGTCTCTACTGACGCTCAAGATGAATGTCATAGTAGAGCAAAGAGAATCAAACACAGCAATACAAAAATACCCTCAAGTAGCAAGAGAACAGGTCGTCCATGTATCATGTTTACTGGACTCAGTCCTGCAGCTGTGAAAAAATTTAAACCAGTATGTATGTATATAAAAACTAACACACACATAATTACATGTTTTGTTACCTTTGGTACAGGCACTGAAGTCTTTTGGAGCTACCATTACTACAGATCCACAAAAATGTACACATCTTGTATCCCCTAGGGTAAGCTATTAGGACACTCTGAATTAAGGACACTTCCATATCAAGGACATGTCCAAATACAATACATTTGCGTATTAAATAAAGGACACTTCCATTTAAAGACATTTCCACTAGTTTCAAGGTGTCCTTTGTAAAGAGGTTCCACTGTAAATCATAAAATTTATTGTAAACATTTTATATGTCTGTAGGTGGCAAGAACTGTCAAGTTTTTATGTGCAATATCTGTGTGTCAGCATATTGTGACACCAGACTGGCTAGAAGAAAGCATTAAACAGAACACTTTTGTAGGTAAGTCAATTGCATTAACTAACGAGACGAGACGTATGATATTCTTCAATTCATTCATCAGACGAAAAGCCATACACACTTAAAGATGAAGATACAGAAAAGGTGTTTATGATGAATATACCTTTGTCATTAGAACGAGCTAAACAAAGAAAACTGCTGAATGGTGTTGTAATATATACAACACAAAATGTTACACCTGATTGCGAAAGTCTTAAAATGATTGTAGAATGTGCAGGTGGTGAGGTAAAAATCTAATATTCATAATTAGATCAATAGATTACTCTATAGACTACAAAGAGATTAATATTGTAATATAAATACCTCAACAACCATTCTCATGTACACTCTTCCTATATTATATGTTATACATACATACATACATAATTGTGACTAGGTGTTAATTTTTAACAAGAGCTTGCTACATTAGTCCGCCATTAATTTTGTTTTACTGATAGTACAAACTTGGTATCTAGAGGAAGCAGTAAGCTCTTGTTAGATACGAAATTGAAAGAAGCAAGCTCTGCTTATCAGACACATGTAACCACAATTGCAAATGTATATATCCAATGAACTGACGTGTTAGATGAATCTTCTGTTGTTGAACAGCATGGCTTCTACTTTTTTAGTATCTGCTATCTGATATTTAAACAAGAATAATAAAAACATTTTCCAAAAAAATGAAAGAAAATGTAGGGATATCAAAACCGGAAAAGCACAAGAACAAGATTGGGATGGTTCCTTAGCAGCAAAATTAAAATAATCACTTCCATATAACCCTACATAAGTATACCTTATATTTTATACTCAACACCTATACTGATGTAGGGTTATATGGAAGTGATTATTTTAATTTTGCTGCTAAGGAACCATCCCAATCTTGTTCTTGTGCTTTTTCGGTCATAGAGAGTACTACCGTACTCTCTGATTAGACTGTAATATTATAATTATAAAATCACCAGTTAGTGAGTAGACGTGTTGATGGTATCATATTATGTGTCTGTCTGGCTTGCCAGAACACAGACAGACATATCATACAGTGTATTGTACAAGCCATCAATCATGTATTTGTTTTAGTACATGCATATTTGAGTGAATTTACTACATACAGCAGTCTATCTAATGACATCTCATGTAGTAAATTACATTAGTAATGATAATAATCATAATTAAATTAAATATTGAATCGATTGTGTTGATTACAAATGATTATCAGCACCATTAATTTTTTTAATTGCTGTAGCTTCTTACTCAAAGAGAGTTACTATCACGATACGGAAGAAAAATGGAGCGTCTTGCTGTAGATGGATGTGTGCTAATAGTAATATCATGTCCGCAAGATGTAGCATCTGGTTTATGTCAAGAGTTTAGTACAAAAAAGGTCCCAATTTACAATGCAGAGTTCATATTAACTGGTGTGTTAAGACAGACTCTCAATTATTCTCAAAATCAGTTGTAATCTTAAAATTCTTTTTATCATTCCATATAATTAATATCATTTTCAGTTGTTTCCTTTTGTAACAGAAAATCAATTTTAATTTCAATACATATACCATTACATATACTTACACTTCATAATATTCACACAGTACAAGTAATGAATCAAAGTGAACGTTACTATGCAGTGTTCTATTGGGGATTTACTCCTAGTGTTTTGTAGAGTGTACATATTGATGTCGCGATGGCTTCTTGTTCTTCTGATGTAGTAATAGTTGAAACTAGTATAGAATAACAAATTTAATTGAAAATATGTACGCAACACTCGCATACTTGCCTTTCTTTCTCAACAGTTCTCCCAAATATTTGTTAAAATCTGTCAATGCTGGAGAAATGCTCACAACCATTTTAAAATCCACAGATTGTGAAACTAAACTATTTAGTTCTGTGGAATTAATTATAGGAAAATTTAGACTTATGATCTGTAGCAAGAGTCCATTGTCTTGTCTCACCTTGCATTGCAATATGCCACAGTTCGGATACAGATTCCCAAGAGAGAGGACCAGATTGTGACCTTGGGTCATCAGAAAATAAGGCTGTATTAAGTGTTGCGGAGAGTACAACTAGTATACTTCCCATGACATCCTGAGACATGTTAGCAGACTCTCCTGTAATTCAAAAGAATCTCAGTTTTTAGAGACACACACAATGTTTGTGAATTTTTCCATAAACAAACTCTTAATGTCACCCATACACATCATATACACCCATTAATGTGAATATTTATTAGCACACATAACCAAAACGTGTTTGAGCAGGCTTTGAATGTATTGGTACAACAGATTCCCTCATAATGTTTCTTTGAATGTAACCACAATACAACATAATTATATCTTTGAGGTATATTACTAATAACTTAGTTCCAATACGTAAAACAGATATAGCTTCTCAAATTACTGAGTACAGCCATTCAAGTTCACTCACTGGATCACATACCAGAGGAAAGCCTTAGATGTGACACACTTTACAGTGTTGAGCAAAACAAGGGGCTCACTATAGCAACACAGCCAAGATAAAGATATTAAAATGAGTTTTAGATAGTTAAAAAGATCAGTTGTGAATAATAATTGTTCTCTATAAGTGCAAGTAGACTTTATACATATCTTTGTCACCGACTTTACTTTGGAAGAATGAAGAATAGGTAAGTATCTATAATTGAATGGTTAGTCACTATAAAAACATAACAGCTGTTTGTGTGATGAAGAACCAACAAGCATAGACACATATATAGTTTCATTATTAGTTTGCTAACCAAAGTTGTGGTTTCTTTATAACCTTTATGTATTTCATTACATTTAGACTACTGAGAATCATTTGTGTTCTACTAATACCAACTGCTCTAGTGGGCTTGAAATATTATGTCTTGGAAGATCAAGAGAAGAAGTTCTACAAAGATACATTCATGGAAGTCAAAACAAAGAAAGAAGAGATTTTGTACCCAAAACGGCAGCTTAAAGAGAGTCCCATTGAACAGGAAACAAAGAGACGATCTGAATTAGGATCATATCCTGAGCAGTTAGTGACTCCTCCTGAGGATTCTTCATCAAAGGGCTGGTTAATCTTAGAATCATTACCAATCACTATTTTACCAGAAGCTGTACCTGAGCTATTTAACATACAGTGTTGGGCTACAAGTATCAAACTTAATTTAATACAACCACTTGTAAGTGAAGGGCAGTTGATAACACCTTTTGTAGAAAATGAGGGCTTCAACTTACTACCTCTTGGTACTTTTTATGACATGGATATCTGGAGTGATTTATCCAGACAAAGAAAGGTAAATGACATGGTGTCCTTATCTGACGCTGATATAAAAGAAGCGCAAATAGTCATTGTTGTGGATTTAGGTGAAGAGTATCCTCCAGATGGCACCTACAACTCTTTGAATTGCATGAATGATTCCGACAAGTATCAAAGAAGACTGAAACATAATCGTGGACTAACTATAAGCAAAGAGCTATGCATTAACAGCAATCAGCCAATTACAGATATAATGAATGTCATAAGTAACCTTGTCAAAGTTGAACAAGACCTACATCAAGTATCTAAAATGATTTTAATTGTTAGGAAATTGAACGACAGAAAGTTAACAAATGAAGCTATTGCTCCAGAGATGCTGAATTGTGGAGTCCACAGATATCATAGCATAAAACCAAGTGAAATCTTACAAAAAGACGCAAATAAGTTCATAACATCTCGATTTCCTGGAAGTCATTTCACCGCCATTCTTCTTTCTACAGACCCCATCAAAGTAAAATCTTTTTCAGGATGTTTGGAACGCTCTTTGACTAAACTTGAAGGACTAAAAATCAGTAATAACACAACCAATACATTCATAGCACTACAAGAATTAAACGAAGGCAGAATTACTAAGCTTACCCCATTCAAAATGTTCTTTCGTTCAATATATCGTAATTCTTATTCATTAAGCCAGTGGAGAGACGACATTGCTAAATACAGTAGTGTATACGATAGCAATTACAGAATACTACTT
Source organism: Petrosia ficiformis (assembly GCA_947044365.1). Classification (NCBI taxonomy): domain Eukaryota; kingdom Metazoa; phylum Porifera; class Demospongiae; order Haplosclerida; family Petrosiidae; genus Petrosia; species Petrosia ficiformis. The sequence goes on from OX345652.1 coordinate 282,288, forward strand.
CAGCAGTCGATTGCAACTAAAGCAAAGTGCTTGATTCTTGCAGGAGAAGGTATAATCTCAACGTATGTAAGGGAACAGTATGAACAAGAGAACAAGGATCAACAATCATATTGTCTGATAGTCATAAAAGAGTGTAAAGATTCATCGTAATCCGAGTACATTCTTAAACTCACTGATAATTGCATTTTGTTAAACACAACTTCATTATTGCATCCGTTCATATTACCGAATACATTCCATCCAATTGACAAATATTGTATTCAAGTTACACATATCATTATATCACATTCATATTTAATGTTTATTATTCTCACATCTGGTTATGTGACATATGGCATTTCACAAAGGTTATCAAATCACTCATCACAGAGTCATTTTATCTCATTCCATATATTCATTCATTCATGATATTCATTTTAAATGTATCATTTATATACAATATTTATATTCACTTTAATGTATTGTACCTTGAGTCCTAATAATGATTAACCATAACAGTGAACACTGCAAGCATATCTCCACAGCACCTGAAGAGATAGTTACTTACTATAATAATAAATGTCAAATTAAGTTATACTAGTATATGCAAGTGTCCATACCAAACTGCACTTTGTAGAGTATGTAATATTAATGTTAACTATACCAATTACTAGTAATATATGTGGTATTTACAATCGACAGTGCTATATATAGAACTTGCACTTAAATAATATATCTTGATACAGCAAAACTTCAAAGTAAACACAAATTTTACAAATCAGCATTCATAAATGTGTTATAGTATATACATAGTCATATAAATTAGTTGTAAAAAGGGATACTTTCTACTAAATGATTTGATCAAATGCTAACATTCAATCGCTCATCTTTCTGCTATATTGTACAGGGAGTCAATGAAGTTTTGGTATCCAGGAAGAGCTATTAGTAAGCTCAGGAGCCCATAATGACGTTGACCAGAAAGCGTAAGAGTGGTCAACGTCATTATGGGTTCCTGGTAAGCTTCATAGATACCAAATTTCATTGACTTCCTGTACAAAATGACAGAATGACAAGCGATTGAATGTAAGCATTTGATCAAAATTATTTTGCCTGATAGAGTCCCTTATCACATATTTCGTCACATATAAATAAGAGGTATAATATTATTTGTTTATAAGCTCAACATACCTTTACAAGATGGACTATTTAAAGTCATGGCTAATTCAGTTGCAATCTCATTCCATATTTGATGATTCTCATGTATTACTGAGAGGTCACTCAAACATAGGGGGAGAATTACAGAACAACAGGAAGAGACCTGTCAACATTAAATATATACATATTTCTCATTATGCTAGTTAAAACATATGAAGTTCATAATTCTATGCACACATAATATATATTCCCACACTACATAATCATGTATGTATCAATATTATATTTCCTGTCATTTAATGGTTCAAACCTGTTGTTGATTATCTTTGTCTTCAATCCTGAAATAGATAGCAATTAGATTGTGAAGATAAAATCATAAATATGTATGTATACAATACCTTTTGTTAAGATCTCTAATATATTTCAATAAAACAACGAGAAAACCATTTTTCAGAAGAATATCTCTGGGTTTTTCATCAGTCACAAGATGGCTGAAACCAGGGAGAAGAAACTTCAAAACATCCATTACCTCCTGTTCACACAATCTCAAGAAGAAAGGTATGAGGGAATATATCTCGGTATTCAGAGAAAGGCTGTCTTCAGCTAACCAAGCACCAAGAACTCTAACAGCAGATATTAAATAATCCTTTTGTGTCATTTGTGAAGGTTCATTTAATATCTGCTGATGAGTTTTAAAGAAGTTAATAAGAGCTGCAAGTCCTTCCATTAGCGTTGTGTGAAGTTGTAGTAAAGACTCTTCAGTAATAAAAGCATCTCGCTTGCTCTCATGGTTAGCCATTAGTATGATAACACTCTCCATGATTGCAAAACAAGAGATTATTACTGGTTTGATATTTTCAGAGTCAATCAGTTGAACTTCCTATAAAAGCAATGACTGTAAGTCTATCTGTACACATCATAATAAGTATGCATATATGTACATAGCCATACATGTAATCGTGTACTTACTATACATGCCAAATGAGTCATTAGTAAAAGAAAAGATGATGAACTAGTTACAGAGATGAGATATTAATTTATAATCATAATCATAATTTTTAAATAACTCACATCTCATCTTTTCTTTTTGGTACTAATAATATCCAATCACTGCCATAATATTGGCACAGTAATCCAGATAATATCAGACCAGTATCACGATGTGAGGAATCTATAAATTATACAAAATGAGAATGAGATGGGAGAGAGATGCACACTCACCTAATTTATTTTGTAATATATCTCGTAAACCAATTCCAATATTTATCAGCCATTGTTGCTGTTCTGAAAATACTAAACACTTTATCAGAAAACAGAGGACAATCTTTATATATAATTATAGGACTAATATGAATGTACAGTAACTTCATAATACATACAATGTACCTAATCTAGTTAGGTATATAATATTACACAGACATATATGTACCTCTCCACAAATGCTGAGTATTTCAGTATACAATTGACAAATATCAAATTTCACTTTTTCATGAGTCTCTTTGAAATATTGTGATAGTTCTGTTAGTGCTAATGTTAGTTTAACAGTATGAGTCATAGTTAATTCTTTATATGACACGAGATGATGAATGATATCTTTTGTAAGCTGTTGAACTATATGACACAATGTATAGGTTTATAATTCATCAATAGTTCACTCTAGGCATGAATTGCTTACCTTCATTATGCATTTTGAAACATTCAAATAAAGCTGAAATAGAGTTATGCTTCCACAGATATTCACAACCTTTATCAGTAGACGCAAGAGATCCCAAACACTGTAAACTATCTTGTAAAAGACCATGAGAAGACAAACTGCATGCAAAGAATAGGAGAATAATTTCAAAGCATTATAATCCAAATACCTTGAAGAGATGAAAGTGTTGAAATAAGGAATTTTGGATGTCACTTGAGGATGTAAAACCTGAAGTTGTTACAGCGTGTTGATAAAGCTATCAGATGTTAATATCTTACCAATTGTGGGTCAGTGCAGAAGCATGCTAAAACAACAACTGCTACTTGATGAAAGGGTTGTCCTCCTAATCCTTCTTTGGCTTCATCTTTTGATTGCTCTAAAAATGTTGCTAAATTTTAGTCATTTTTTTACTTCTTTTAAAACCTGTTGCTAGTAGACGATTGAGAAAGTTAAATCCAATTCCATCAAATATTTTCTTTCTTGTAATCTGGTCTGTATCACGTGACTTCATAAGCTTTGCAATCTGAGTTGACGAGAGTATGATAATATTAATATGCTTGTATACATGACAGGAGGTCACAACTTACAAGTAGTAAACTAGCTAACCGCTCATCATCAGTAGCTGCATTTCTGAACAAGCTTAAACAACGGTTTACTTCTTCTGGAACAGAGGTTGAAGCATTTTCTGACATTACTATGAGAGGACCAGGTATACAGGTTACACGTGGGTGGGCGTGGCTTAAAAATGGGCGTGTCAATGTTGTAACTTTGTTGTTTGTTAGGAAGTTTGTAGCTATGGATGTTGAAAGTGTTATTGATTCCTCTTCTGGACGTAAAATATCTTCAACAGTGACTGTTCACGATGCTGATGTTGCATTAAGGCTTGGTAAGTAGAGAAAAATGGAATCTAAAGTCATTTTATTTGAATAATTAGGTTTCCTGAGGAAGGTGTATGGAATTCTAACAGCACAGCTTATTCTCACTATCATAGTGTGCATCACCTGTCAGTTTTCACCAATGAAAGAGTTGGTTCAAGAAAGGTATATTTTAAAAATTAATTGTATCTTGAAATCATAGCTACGCAAGCTATCTCCTTAATTACTCTATCTGCAAACCATAGATGGAAGGATATGACAATTTACATTGTGCTTATTATTAATCACTCTAGTCATGTAATGATTGTTGGTCCATTTGGGGCTATGTAAGAATTCGACTTTACTTAATATTCATACACTTCCCTCCTTTCCAGTCCATTGCTACTAGTTGGAGTCTTCATCGGTACAATCGTAACTTTGGTAGCATTGATCTTCAAACGACATGACTCACCTATAAATCTTTACCTTCTCACTGCATTTGTAAGTAAATAGATTAATTTCACGATTCCTATATTCAGAATTCCTGCAACACAATAATTGAAATGTCCTAATTAAGTGGAACTAAGTCCTTTTGTGTGCAAGAATTCTTATGTATGATGTATGATGCTATAACTATACTAACTGCTAATTGAGTAATATTCGTTTCACAGACATTGTTGGAGTCAATCTCGTTGGGAACAATCATTACATTTTATGATAGTTCAGTAGTAATAAAGGCATTTGTCATCACAACTACAGTATTCATTGGATTGACTGCTTTTACAATGCAAAGCAAATATGACTATAGCACTTGGGGTGCTGGGTAAGGAAGGAACTAGTGTAAGATTTAATGATTATACTGTATTTGATTCATAGGCTCTTCTCAATGCTCTTGATTTTAATCATGGCTAGTTTCCTTCAGGTAGTTGTCTATATTATGTTCTAATTGTGTGTTTCAAGTGTTATATGAAGCAAAGAACTCTTATTCATTCTCCTATAGGCACTGTTTTGGACTGAAGCAATGGAATTTGTCATATCTGTAGCTGGAGCTGTTGTGTTTTGTGGTTTTATATTATTTGATACTTACCTGATTATGCATCGTTTGTCGACTGAAGAATATATCATGGCTGCTGTAGATCTTTATCTGGATTTGATTAATCTTTTCATTTATATGTTACGAATCCTTCAAGCTTTCAGGAATAAGTAAATATATAAAGACATAACAGATATATACATATACATAATAATGCACGATTATGATTGTTGTATATAAAACAAAATTTGTTAAATTTTTGTTTGTCTTAGTACGCATGCGCCGAATTTGACCACATGGTACCCTCCTCAATATTACACATAGAAGATGGCAGTAGGCAAGAATAAGAGATTAACTAAAGGGAAAAAGGGGGCCAAGAAGAAAATGTAAGTTCTCTTTTACACTCGCTGTGATAATGTTATATGTATAAATGATATACATAACACTAATTTATGTATTGAATGCGCGTAGTTTGCGATTCAAGATGATTAATTATCGTATAATTATGTAATTATATTTTTAGCATCGATCCTTATACAAGAAAAGATTGGTATGATGTAAAGGCACCAGCTATGTTTACAAATAGAAACATAGGTAAAACACTTGTTACTAGAACACAAGGAAAAAGTAAGTGTTGAATAATTAGAATAAAAGTTTATTATAATATTTAATGATAGAACTAGCAAGTGATGGTTTGAAAGGACGAGTATTTGAAGTGTCATTAGCAGATCTTCAGAACGATGAAGTTGTTTTTAGAAAGTTTCGTCTCATTTCAGAAGATGTTCAGGGAAAGAATGTTCTTACTAATTTCCATGGAATGTCATTAACTACAGACAAGCTAAGATCTTTAGTTAAAAAATGGCAGGTTGGTGAGATTAGATCTATGTAAACAGAGCACTCTAAATAGAGAACAGCAGGACTCCATATTGTATAAGTACTGGTTGCAACGATACGTATACCAGTAAAATATGTACAATTGAATTTATTAAGGCTACCATTTGGGACCAAGTGTAACGAAGTCACTGCTATTATAATCGTATAAATGGGCCCCTCGTGAATCTTATAGCTACTGTAATATGAAATCATTTCTTATATAAGCAGATCCTCTAGTCTTATGACTTTAACGTTGGTATTTTTGTGTGTATTATCGAATAATTAATTGTTTTATTATTCATTTCAGACTTTAATAGAAGCTAATGTAGATGTTAAGACAACAGATGGTTATCTTTTGCGAGTATTTTGTATCGGGTTCACTAGAAAACAGCCTAACCAGATCAAGAAGACTGCGTATGCTAAAGCCTCTCAATGTCGAGTTATTAGAAGAAAAATGGTGGAAATTATGAGACGAGAAATCAGTGAAGTTGATATGAAAGAAGTTGTAACTAAATTGTAAGTATTTTAATTCTAACTTACATGTATCATAAATCTATAGATTGAGTCGATCATTTGATATAGGGTTCTATTGATATAACATTTGAATATTCAGTATTAATAAAAATGTAACGATGATGATATAAATTATTAGTTAACTGTGTTACCATAGCAAACAAATTTGGTGGCTTTTTGTAGTGATAAAGGATATTGTTCCATAGCAACCAAATTTGGCAACATATTGGACATTATTAGTTATGTTACCATAGCAACCTAATTAGGTGACTTGATTTAACAAGAAATTGTAGTGTACATGTACATGAACACAAGTTACATAAAATACATATTAACAATATTCATTCATTACTGGTCTGATAATATAATTTTTAATAATTCCCCTCTCTACCTCATCATCTTACATACTTTTTCTTTCAGGATTCCAGACAGTATTGGGCGTGATATTGAGAAGAAGTGCCAGTCAACATTTCCTCTTCATGATGTACTGATAAGAAAAGTAAAAGTATTAAAAAAACCAAAGTTTGATAGTGAGTTTTCAAAGTGGAATGAGGCTATAGTTATTAATTAAAATGAGTTCACTCAATTTCTATTGAGTTTTAGTAGTTTTATAGATACTTAACAATGAGAACATTACTATAATATTATCACTTTAGTTGGCAAGCTGTTGGAAATGCACGGAGAAGGGACTACATCTGGAGGAGGAGGAGGAGGAGGAGGTGGCAAGACTGGTACTAAGGTTGAAAGGAGTTATGAACCTCCAGTGCAAGAATCTGTATAGTCAATGGAACATTAATTAATATTGAAAATTATAAAAAAATTTCAAAATCGTTTTCATTTCCAATGAAATGTATATATTATGTGGAGAGTAGCTTATGCCATTTTGTAGGTTTCAAATGGGATCAGTACAGGGATTCTGTTTTCAAATATGGTGACATTCTTAGTCCATGCTGATGGTCATTCTGATGTATGATCAAGTACAATTAGGTGTGAATGTGCATAATCTGTGTTCACTAATCTTGCCACTGTAGCGTAAACAGTGGTATGTCTATATACATCATTGTGAACTGGTATTTAATTCATACATAGTTAATGAACAAATTTACAAACAACAAGAATGGAATAGGTGAGGTATAAATTACAGTACACGTGCTGAGTTGGAAAAACAAAAAAACATGAAGTAAAAATAAAATTAATTCATCTCCGTCCAGTGATGAAAACCGTCTTCATGGGTCCTTTCCCTTTGATATTAATTTCACGATTCATTTCCCATCTGATGACAGGTGAGAGAAGACGTAGACAAATCTCTGGCATTTGTATTTTGAATACTTGTCCTGTTGTGTCCATTCTACTTGCTACATTAACAGTATCTCCCCATACATCATACATTAGTTTTCTGCTACCAACAGCCCCCGAGGTTACTGGCCCGTAATTAAAACCAATACGAAGTAAGAAAGTAAATCCAGGTACCAAGGCATTGATCTGTCGTAAGACATCACCAATCTTAAGAGCATAATCCACAAGCTGTACTAAATGCTGTATTGGATGAACTTTACGAGATACATTCAACCCAGATACAGCCATGTAAGTGCTACCAATGGTTTTGATTTTCTCAACATGAGAATAGCACGGCTTGTTCAGTAGCGTGTCAAACTCCCTAATAATTTGATTCAGAACTCTAAACGAGTCTTCCTCATTTTCACTTCTTTGACAAGAAAAGTCACTGAAATTTACAATAGAAGCAAATATTACTCCAACACATTCGTGATTACAGGAATATCGACCAGTCTTTCGTAACTCCATAGCAACATGAGGTGGAATGATTGTATAGAGAAGCCACTCAACTTGGTTCTTCTGTTGTTGAGTAAACTGCTTTTTTGCAGCTGCTTCAATACGTCCAATAAAACTCAATCGTACAGATACTTCTGACATTTTATTTACAACTACTAACAAACTGAGAATTAGTAATAAAAGAATGACTGCTTCTGGTGTGACATGACGATTGTAATAGTTCTTGAGTATTTCGTGTTGAGTGTCAAGTACCAAAGTACGATTATTAAAAACTGCTGTGGAATTCTCAAATTCAAGTTTAGTTGCGCAAACTTTTAAATGTATTCCGGATACTAGTAATACAGTCAAGCCAGCACTGCAAACTCCTCCAATCATTTTAGCAATATAACTAACTTCCATAAAGTTTATGCTACTGATAAGAACGACAATCGTAATATAAAACGACATTTGTACATGAATAAGATCTTCAAGGGAGTTGAAACCGGAGCCGTAACACTGTATAAGACTTACTATTACAATAGTCATTGGAAAATATATGAGGAATAGTGCAACAAAGGACTTCACATACCAGTTGATGAAAAAAGGAGCATGTGATGCAAACCGTTTGGGAAACCTTTTAGGTGCAAAAATAGCAATTACGAAAATTAGAATAATGATTTCCAATACTAGTCCAATAATGAATATAGTCAGCCATGATTTGTATAAAGGATCTTTTCCAGAAGTAAAGGCACTGCCACTACTCAAATTAATAGCTGAACCAACCATAATCAATATGAAAATTAGTAGAAGAGAAACGACATCAATAAGATAACTGAGTTTTGCAAGCTTGAATCCTAGCTCGTTTTCCATCATTGTACCTTTTCGAGGATCAACAACATCACGACCGTAATTACGATAACGAGCCTCCAAATCTCTATTTCCAAATGAAGCTGTTAAGAAGTGTAGCCGTGGATCAAAATATGAATCTAAATTCACTCCCTGTTCTTCCATAAGCTGAACTATCTTCTTGTCTAACACATGTTGCTGATCTCCATTAGCAAATTCAGTGTAAGATGTACAATGCTGCAAGCGAGATTGACGAGAAAGAGAATCTCGGAGAGAGTTAGATGGCTGTGTTTCATCAAATTCAGTGGGAATAGGAAGAGAAGATCTTCTTCGTAGAAGATCTCTCAGAGATCTGCTTTGACCATCTGAGTTCTGCAAACCAGTCAGGACTGGTTCAGGCTCATTTCCTTTACTTATACTATCAATGTTACGAATGCGCTGTTTCCAAGCAACTGTTGTCAAGCCAACTGATAACGTGTTGCTGTGGCAACGTGTCGCATAGTAAAGCTTGAACTGAGTTAGTTCGGGCAATTTGGGGAGATTGACAGCTTCCTGTGTTGCAAACATAAATGAGAGGTATGTTTTAGTTGAGGATGATATGAGAACTCGATCTGGTTCACAAATAGATTCAATCAAGTTAGCTAAGGTAACATCTCGAGACCAGACGTCAAATTTAAACCTCTTAGTACCCATAACTCCACACATTACAGATCCTGTGTGAACACCAATTCTCATGTGAATTGGATAGGGCGCTTGTAATCTATAATCCTCTAAAGATTTGATTATTGAAAGACCCATTTCCACGCAATTATCAGCATGCGCTGCTTCTGGTTTTGGACATCCAGAAACACAGAAATAACAATCACCTAATGTAGCAATCTTTTCACATTTAGTTTTCAGAGCTAGTTCGTCAAATTCTGAGAATATTTTATTTAACATACCCACAAGTTCAACTGCAGATAGGCAAGCAGAGATGTTAGTGAAACCAACAATGTCAGCAAATAGAATACTAACTCTATCCATTGAACAGGTTGTAAATGGTATGCTTATAGTTCGAGCAACGTCGTCCATTCCAGCATTGATTTCTTGGTCAATAATATACGCAATCTGCACTTTAGTTGATAGTAGTTCTTCTGCAAATAGACGAGGCATCATCGAATGGATAGTCTTCTCTTCGATGTCTCTTTCTGAATTGATAACTTTTTGTGCCAACACACATTGCCCGATTCTCCAGAAGGTATCGTGAAGTCTGATATGTGATAGATAAGCTGTGGTTATACCAGCTATGTTGAGACAGACATGAAAGAATAATCTACTCAGAGATGAAGCAATGAAAATATGTGTCAAGTTGGTATCCTGATTTGAATCGGTGAGATTATTGAATGATAGAACTTGAGAGTCTACGATACCATTAAGAGTACTGGCTAGTACTTCTAATATAACTATATAAACAGCACATAGTATAACAGACAGCCACATATTCAATTTTGAGAACATGTAAACGACCAAAACAACTGCCGCAGTTATAGCGAACTGAGCAACAAATGAGATAGTTGAAATTCCAATCACATTATTGTTAAGATGTAGTGCGATGGCTAATGCACCAGAGAACCCCATTAACACTACCGCTAATACTACCGATAGAACTTGAGCAATTTTACTGTAGTGTTTCCAGAATGTGAGTATCAATAGTACTATCATAATTATGAATAATACGACAGCCCCTATGATATAGCCTTCTGAATACTGGACACTCTGAATAGCTAGCCAGTCGCTTGTTAATTCAACCTCATTTTTAGCTATAGGTGTAACTGGTAGTTGAACAGAGAAAAATACGAGCCACAATAACGAGAATAGTCCGATAAATATCAGTGCTATACGGTATCTTCTTTGTAAGAATTCAATTACTTTTTTTTTCCAGTGGCGCTCAAGAATGGGTGAATTAAAATGTGGTTCCCACCAATGGCATGGATCACATCTCGGTGTGTAATCATTAGATTCCAGCTCTTCTGTAGAACTGAATGTATTATTACCAATAGAAGAGGGAATTCCATTTTCCTGAGGGGATGAACAATTTTAAAAAGATTAATACAGAGATTAGTATTGTTTTAGTTAACTATGCTAAAACTCCTTTTAGTAAGGCATTTTGACTTTTAGTTAACTAAACTATAACTAAATTACAGGTCTACTGTGATAACTATAACTGAATATTGACTAATGATGGACGCTTTAGTTAGTTAAAACTAAATACTTCAGTAAGCCTAATATTATTTTAGTTATAACTATACTAAAAGTTTGAACTATAACTAAAACCAGTCAACATTATCTAATGAGATATAGCGGCAAACAAGAAAGACTAATGAAACCATATTATTATAATCAATAATACAAATATCTTGGCGCCTATAAGGATAATTGAATTAGTCACTATACAAACACGAGGGAGGAATGATATAATTGAAATAGCTTTGAACTTTTCTTCAGATCTGTTTCAAAAAATACAACTAGTCCCAACAAAAAAGCCACTGGAAAGAAATCAAAAAGTGTTGAAGGTCATTATTAACCTGGTGGGTTTACAATATGTTTATAACCAAAATACTTTTCACATTGTATTTAGTGTTATCACACTAACTGTTTCAGTACAAACTAGGTTATTAAAAGCTACATTCAATTCTGCATACATGACTTTAGCGACCTAAAAAATGTAGTAACTAGTTTCTTTGCACATCAAGAATGAATGTTAGTATCATTGATTTCCGTGCACTCTCCAGGTAGCATGCCAAGCTGTTTACACTTGTACTGAACCACAACTAGTGACCGTAATGCAATAGAATTAATTATTTACTTGTAGTAGATGGTCATCACTAGGTAAGCCACCTCTGTATGTCTGATACATCTGTTCCAAATCAAGAGCTGATATATTATCAACATTTATCTCACCAGATCTATGCCCTCCTTTTGTTCCTAAAAAATAGATACAGTATCATTTTCATATGCTATGTATCAATTTCACATACCTGATAAGGCTCCACTTTGGAAAATAGTTTCAACAATGGATGGACGTCTAAATTCAATACCTCTTCCAGTAACTAAATGTATAAATAATATATATATATAATTATATACAATAAAAAACAGATCAATAATAAATATTTAAAATTTAGTTCACATAACAGCTGATAATAATTAGAATCATGATCTGTACTGACCTGGAGACACATCAACACCAGAATCTCTGTCCAGTTGAAGAGTCAACAACAAGTCCGGTCTTGTTTCTGGAAGTTGATCACTCTCAACGCTTAACTCTTCGGCTCCTTCTTCAAGCCCCAGATCCTCGCTACTGCTACTGCTCTTCTCTTGTTGAGTATCAGTATCATCATTAGCAGACATAATTAATATATAAGATGCTAAATACAGTATTGTCCAGTGTAAATCGATACAGGCTATAGTTGACTAACACGAAACAACAGCTCTAAAAGGAATTCGAAAGGCACACCTCTTGGGAGTGGATTTATATTATGGACTTTTGCGTGCAGGTGTCCTTATAAATGAGCGTTCTTTATCAGATATTCTAGCATCATAAAGCAAAATAAAAGAATGAAATTATACTGCTAATTGGATGTTAGTGTTGTGTTAAGTTATAAGCCTAAATAGATGTCACTGTTGTCTCCTCTTCTTAGAACGACCTCGATGACTCTCTCCAGCTTCACCAGTTTTTCGTTTTTGACCTGCTGTTTGTCGTGGAAGTGTACCCGTAATCTATATAATTATAATATGGAGTTAATATCATGAGAGGGTGCATCATCTATCTACCCATCCACTCATTCATCCATCCATCCATCCACTCATCCATCCATCCACTCATCCACTCATTCATCCATCCACCCATCCACTCATTCATCCATCCACTCATCCATCCATCCACTCATTCATCCATCCATCCATCCATCCACTCATTCATCCATCCACCCATCCACTCATTCATCCATCCATCCATCCATCCACTCATTCATCCATCCATCCACTCATCCATCCATCCACTCATCCACCCATCCACTCATTCATCCACTACTTTTAATTTTGGTCCTCGTTTTCTTTGTTTTTTCTCCTCTTCCTCTTCTAATTCTTGTACTTCTTTTTCAATCAATGTAATTAAAGTGTTACAGCGACGCTGAAGCTCCTGGGAAAAGGAATGCAAAATCACATGATAATCACATGATAGATAGTACAATCAACTTACTAGTGCAGTTCTTGACTTGATGAACCAATCAAAACGAAATTGTGGAGCAAATCGTATGGATGTACGAATTTCATCATAGACATTTTCGCGATCAAAACCAAGTTTATGAAGCATACAAATCTTTAAAACAATAAATAATTATTAACAATATGATAATGGTCTCATTCCCATTCTCAGACCCAAACCCCATCCCACAATGATCTGACAATTTTTCCTCAGTAAGTCACCTGACATACATGCAGTTAGTCACATGCTATTGATTGGTCAACTTTCTAAGTGTGTCAGACTCATTCCCAAACTATTGGATGGGTATAGGATTACAATCTGGAATGGGAATCAGTCTCAACATACCAGGAACCTGTCTTCCTCTTCGGTATAATTTTTCCCTTTATTAGTTCCATATACAATATGTAGTTGATGGAATGGTGAGCGATATCTTCCCATCTTGGCATCTAGGGCTTTCTTAATATCTTTCTTCCTTTGTATTTTCTGCTCTCCCTTTTCAATTATGCTCATAATACGCTCAATATCTTGTAGTTCATCTTTGCGCTCCCAAAATACCTTCGCATATGACCTTACCTGGAAAAAAAAAAGAAAATTAAATATCCTAATTGGGAATTGAACATCATTCATCCATCTAACAGGTTCATTGACCCATCTTCTATCCAGTTGACAGTCTGTCCTTCGACTAATCTTTCTATCCAGTTGACAGTCTGGCCTTTCTACTAATCTTTCTATCCAGTTGACAGTCTGTCCTTCGACTAATCTTTCTATCCGGTTGACAGTCTGTCCTTCGACTAATCTTTCTATCCAGTTGACAGTTCATCCATCCATCCTATATATAATATGCATACCTCTTCTTCACTTTTTCCTTCCACATCTTTACAAATATTATCCAAATCTTCTCTACCATATTCAGCACAGGCCTTCACAAACTGGTTAAAATCTCTACGACTCCAGTCAGAGAAACCCTATGGAGTATTAAACATTAATCAGGAAGTACTGTAATTAAACCATGCCCACTAATTAACAACGAGCTACCTGTTGCAGCAAATCTTCCTTTTCCTTAAGTTGCTCTTCACTGAGCTGCTCTGATAAGTCTATCTTCTCTTGTTCTTCCTTCTGAACTTCTTCAGCATCCGGTAGATCAATATTAATAGGTACCCTATAGCCTACAGACTTACGAAAATAATATATCTCTTGATCTAATAACTCAAATAGTCGTGGTGGATAGAACTGAAATTCTTGGACTGAAGGTTGCTTTGGGGGTCGTGGGGCCCTGGGGGCCCGAGGTTCAGACATTCGGAGAGCCTCACGAAAGTAAGCATCAACAGCATAATTAGTTTTTCGTTCTCTTTTTGGCGGTTCAATCCAGTGAATGAGAGATTTTTCCTGTTGTGAGTGAAGACAATTACTCATATATTATAATAATATTCCAAAGAAACAATATTTTCAGTGTATGGAAGGAGGAATATTGAGTGATAGCTAACTAAAATAACTCAAGATTTGCTATACATGTATATGCACTTCTTTCCACTGGAAACCACACCCATCAAAACTATGGGGTCAGGTTTCAATTGTATAGCTTCTAACCTTTCTTTTCTCTCTGAAGTCTTCTCCTTCAAACTGATATACACTTCCAGTAGGAGCATCAAGAGTAAAGTTTCTTAACTGACTTTCACCGAGTTCTTTCATTTTCTCACTTATCTCTGCTGTACGAGCTTCACCCTGTAATAATGATTAATATTATAAACACATGACCAATTACATGTACACAGTTAATATCACGTGATAAACACATGACTAATTACATGTATACAGTTAGTATCACATGATAAACACATGACTAATTACATATATACAGTTAATATCACATGATAAACACATGACCAATTACATGTACACAGTTAATATCACGTGATAAACACATGACTAATTACATGTATACAGTTAGTATCACATGACTAATTACATGTATACAGTTAATATCACATGATAAACACATGACTAATTACATATATACAGTTAATATCACATGATAAACACATGACCAATTACATGTACACAGTTAATATCACGTGATAAATACATGACTAATTACATGTATACAGTTAATATCACATGATAAACACATGACTAATTACATGTATACAGTTAATATCACATGATAAACAAATGACCAATAACATGTACACAGTTAATATCACGTGATAAACACATGATAAACACATGACCATATAGACCAGATATCAATAAACTAACCTTTGCGAGTACCATATCAATATCATCATCTGCTATAAGTGATTCTTTTGACTGAAACACAGTATCAGCACCATGTCTTATCATCTGTAACATCTCATCTTTACCAACACGCTTATGACTGTCAACAAGTCGACCTGAATTTAAGATAGATACATGTAGATAGATAGATAGATAGACAGCTGGATGATCCAATTGATTGATTGATAAATTCATAATTAAAAGTTTCATTAACTGAGTGGGTGGTAGTGTCTAACCTTGTTGTATCACAATCTGGTCTAAATGTAATTTCATTTCTGCTCTTTCAACTATTCTTTCTTCTACTGTATTTTCAGTAATAACTCTAAATACTCTCACTTGTTTTAATTGTCCAATACGATGAGCACGATCCTAATTAATAAAATACACATGTGACTTGCATGTGACATACAATTTCAATCCAACACTTCATTACTGAGTTACAGTATCATCATATATTACATGTACATCATGACATTAAACTAAACACTGCATGTACATGTACATGTATATGTATACTACATCACATCCTAATTTGAGCTCAGCATGAATGTGAACAGACTTTAGTAATTGTTATAGATTACTCCTTACTTACTTGAGCTTGTAGATCAACTTGTGGATTCCAGTCTGAATCAAACAATATAACCACATCAGCAGTAGCGAGGTTGATACCCAGACCCCCAGCTCTTGTGGACAGCATGAAAATAAACTTCTCACTATCGGGATGATTAAACTCATTAATATACTGCTGTCGCTCGGTGTGAGGTGTCTGTCCATCTAAACGACAGTATGAGTACTCTCTCCATAAGCAGTAGTCTTCTAGAATGTCTAACATTCGAGTCATTTGACTAAAAATGAGTACTCGAGATCCTTCGGCTTGTAGTTTTGGTAAGAGTTTATCCAGCATCTGCATCTTTCCACTGTTTAAACATAAATGTTTGTCTGTTGTGTACGGAGGACCTGAGATGTAATGATCATGTGATTAATGAATTAGTGTCACATGACATGAGATGTAATAATCATGTGATTAATGGATTAGTGTCACATGACACGCAGTGACATGTATGAATAAATAACTATATGAATACACATCAATCTATGTACATGCTTTTAGTGATAATATATACATGTATGTACATGTACCTGGTTCAGCACCATCAAACAGGTACGGATGATTGCAACATTTTCTGAGTTGCATTATGATATTCAGAAGTCTCATCTTCTCGTGTTTCCCAGCTCCATTAACAACATCAATATCTTTTAAAAGTATGCGAGTATACCTGTATTATAACACAACTTTACAAGCAAGTCTCTATCTGTCTGTCTTTGTCTATCTATCTATCTGTCTGTCTGTCTGTCTGTCTATCTATCCATCCATCCATCCGTCTATCTATCTAATCTATCTATCTATCTGTCTGTCTGTCTGTCTGTCTATCTATCTATCTATCTATCTATCTATCTATCTATCTATCTATCTATCTATCTATCTATCTATCTATCTATCTATCTATCTATCTATCTATCTATCTATCTCTGTCTATCTCTCTGTCTTTCTCACCATTCTCTCTGCATTTTGCTCAACCCTACATAGATCTTGGTCTCTTTCTTTGGAGGAAGTTTTTTCTCAACATCAGATTTGAGACGTCGCAACAAGAATGGACGTAACACAGTATGAAGCCTTTCAACTAGTTTTGTATCTTCAAGATTGGACTGATTAAACCAGGCATCAAAATCTGAAGAGGAGTTGAAGACATCGGGTAGCAAAAAGTTTAGGAGAGCCCATAATTCATGAAGATTATTCTGAAGAGGTGTTCCAGTGAGCAACAAACGATTAGTAGTCCTAAACTCTCTTACAATCTCCGATAGCTGAAAAGATATGAGACACAAGTCATGAATTCCATGTACTTGTGAATGTGTACAAGTACATGTAGGATATGAAAAACACAAGTACATAGTCATGGGATATGAACTAAGTACATGTACATAGGAAATGTATGTTTATGTACTTAGGATATGAATATGTACATGTACTTAGGATATGAACAACAAGTACATCGAATGAACAACAAGTACATGTACATGTACATACATATAGACAGTCAATGTACCTTGGACTTTTCATTTTTTATCCTGTGTGCCTCATCAATTACCATATATCTCCATGTAAATTTTTTGAATGTGGATTTCTCTCTCAATACCATCTCATACGAAGTAACTATAACATTCCATTCGCCAGGTAATATCTCTTCACTAATAATACGCTCCTAATTGTATGTATGTACATATGTATATACATGTATGTGTGTATGTAACTATGTATATATGTATGTACATGTACATGTACATGTATGTATGTATGTATGTTTGTATGTATGTATATATGTATGTATGTATGTATGTATGTATGTACAGTGTATGTATGAATGTATGTATGTAAACTATGTATGTATGTATGTATGTATGTATATATGTATGTATGTATGTATGTATGTATGTATGTATGTATGTATGTATGTATGTATGTATGTATGTATGTATGTACTATGTATGTATGTATGTATGTATGTATGTATGTATGTATGTATGTATGTATGTATGTATGTATGTATGTATGTATGTAATATGCACATATATAACTATAGATAACATTGTATTCCTAATTAAAGCCTCACTAACCCTCTCCTCTTGAGATCCAATCAAACAGATTACAACAATTTCCGGACACCACCTTTTAAATTCACCCATCCAATTAGCCAGTGTACTCTTTGGTGCAATCACTATATGAGGTCCAGGAACATTCTTTAGTAGACACATATAGCCCAGTAGTGATATGGTTTGTAGTGTCTTCCCCAAACCCTTGAAAACAGAAGCATTAGCAATTCATAATTAAATCACAACTTGCAACAACACACATGTACAAGTACAAACAAGACTACATGTACATACTAACGTACATGTACATGTACAGTTGTACATACTACACAGTATACACTACATGTACATACATGCATACATACATGCATATTTACATGCACAGTAGATGTACATATTACACAGTACAAGTACATGTACATGTAGTTATATACATGTACATGTAGTTATATACATGTACATGTTATTATATACATGTACATGTAGTTATATACAGTACATGTAGTTATATACATGTACATGTAATTATATACAGTACATGTAGTTATATACATGTACATGTAGTTATATACAGTACATGTAGTTATATACATGATGTTATCAGAGATGTAGAAAGAAAGAAAGAAAGAAAGACACCAGAGGCAATGGAAAAATGAAAAATGAGAGTTGCCTCAGGTGGGATTCGAACCCACGACACTCTGTATTCCAGACAGATGCTCTACATGTACATGTAGTTATATACATGTACATGTAGTTATATACAGTACATGTAGTTATATACATGTACATGTAATTACATACAGTACATGTACATGTAGTTATATACATGTACATGTAGTTATATACATGTACATGTAGTTATATACAGTACATGTAGTTATATACAGTACATGTTGTTATATACATGTACATGTTGTTATATACATGTACATGTAGTTATATACATGTACATGTAGTTATATACAGTACATGTAGTTATATACATGTACATGTAATTATATACAGTACATGTAGTTATATACATGTACATGTAGTTATATACAGTACATGTAGTTATATACAGTACATGTTGTTATATACATGTACATGTAGTTATATACAGTGTACATGTACATGTAGTTATATACATGTACATGTAGTTATATACATGTACATGTAGTTACATGTATATACATGTACATGTTGTTATATACATGTACATGTAGTTATATACATGTACATGTTGTTATATACATGTACATGTTGTTATATACATGTACATGTAGTTATATACATGTACATACCATTTCATCAGCTAATATTCCATTAATTCCATTCTCATATAATGATATCATCCAATTCAGTCCTCTGATTTGATAATCTCTCATTTTTCCATTCTTAATATCTACAAATATAATTAAAAGTATAATTACATAATACTGTCACTACACTACACTGGAACAGCAATACTCACACCAAGGATTCTCTGAAAACCTTGTGATGATTTTCTCTCCCAAATCATCATCTAATAATTCATCATCTTCATCAGCTTCGCTCATTCGATGACGCCTGGATATATATACACATACATACATGTACATGTACACACAACTACATTTATATATGTACATATACAATGTAGATTTGTACATGTACATACACACAATTACATGTACATAATCAGAGACATTATTATACATGTACACATACACACATGTACATGTACACACATACATACATGTACATATACACACATGTACATGTACACAATGTACACACATACATACATGTACACAATGTACACACATACATGTACATAATCAGACACAATATTATACATGTCCATCAGCACAAATACATGTATACCATCAAACACATGTACATGTACATAATCAGACACTTTATTATTATACATGTACTTTGTGATGTACATGTATGACGTTGAAATGACTCACGTAGAAGCTCCTTCTGACGGGTGTCTCTTTCGTTCTCTCTTCTCACCTAATATAGATGGCTTCATTTTTAAAGGACTTTTTGGAGACTTTGATGATCTGGATGTACTCATGAAATGACCAAATATTTCAGTTTGTTCCAAAAGAAAATTAAATCTTTTTGATCTATCATGTAACTAAAGGAGAGAGATGAATGAATGAACACTCACATAACAAGAGCTTTGTAATTAATGCCCATGCAAACATCACATAATTAGTATGCATTAATTAATGTTTTGCATGCAAAAAAAGTTTAGTGGGCATTAATTAGAGTAATTATTTATTATTTAATTAGGCTTGTAGCACATATTCCATATATGGTAGGTTCAATGGCCATTCAACACGTGAACTAAATATGTTTGTCCAACAGTCATGACTACTTTTGGTTAAATACTCTGGTTTGATTGGAGAGCTATAATTGACGGGTCGCACATGTGCTTAGCCTCATGTAGCCAGCCCCTCCCTCCTACAACTAATTTTCTTCAGAGTACAAAAAGAACTCACAATTTTATCAGCATATTCATTTGGTGGTGGACTTTTCAAAGGTGTAGGTAGAGAAGCAGTTGGAGTCTGTACTCGCAATGAAGAAGCACCGCTGTGTTCCATTTCTTCCATTGGTTCAGCCATTTCTTCAATTGGTGACACAAGCCTGTATATATATATATATATATATAATATATATATCTCAGAAGAAAATAATGTTCTGTGTAATCTGTAGTATGAGGAGTGTCTCTACAACGTCAGTTTCGCGGGTTGTCACATGATATTTTGAAAATATCACGTGATTTATGGGGGCGGGTCTTGATGAAGTGCGTAATTACGCTTACCGCAATCAGCAATGCAAATTTACAAGCCACACCCGAATTGTTTAGTCTGTTGCAGATCAAGTAAGAGAAGAAAGACGTTTTTTCCTGAATCAACAGGTGAGCGATCACTGAAATTTATCAATGTTATTAATTTTGTATTTGTAAGCGAGTTGCGATCAATAAAATAATTATAAATATTGTATAATTATATAGCTAGTGGGTATCATTAGAGGAGTATATATAATGAAGGTGTGAAATATGTTTCAGTGGAGATATATGCAATAATGCAAAGTACGAATACTTTAATAAATATTTCAGATGGAGGATTGCTACAGCATATTTACTATTTGTGTCCTCTTTTACTGCTCCCTGGATCCTTAGGCTTCGAAGATTGTAAGATGTTCCTGCAAGATTACATAAGAACATGATAGTGATAGTAATGCATTATTTACCAAAAATATTAGAGTAATTTTTTTGTAGTACAAACTTATTTACACTTGGCAGCTTATCTTCTGGTGTTACTATAATTGCATAAAGTGATGTTGCCAAAGGTAATAAGTATCCACCTGCATATTAGTAAAATGTGGTAATCTAGACAGGTAGTTGTGACTATTGGGTTTAGGTCAACATCCTTTAACTGTTCTAATTGCAAAGTATATACACTTTTGAACAGATTCAGTTAATTGTGCCAATCAGTATTATGGTTTTTCTTACTACCATTATTACTACTACAAGCAAATTGTATTAGGAATACTTGTATACTAACATCAAATACTGAAAGTGTTAACACAGGAAATGTTTCCTGCTACAAAACAAAATCATTATACTATATATATATACATACCACAATTAACACCATGTATCAGTAATGCATAAATATTGTTTGTGTACAAAACTTGTGTAATGTATAACCGTATTAGTGAGTATCATATGACACACACAGTACAGATATTGAATTTCTTGCATGGTCTGTTGATAAAATTCATATATACCCTTGTTATTAACTTCCATCCATATTTGTGGATATGTAATTAATCCCACACTATGAATATAATTAATAACCGGAATATGTAACTTCAGAGAAAGTTTGTTGGAGGTATTTATAACACATCATGCAACTCATTAGAATGTACAATCAGCATTTGGTGTATGCATTGAATATTTACAATGTACATAATTATATTACTATATGTATATATATTTTTGTTTGTTTTGCTTATGATCATTTTGAAAAATAGCTTATCAATACAGTGATATATGTAAACATTTTACTTAAATACATATTGACTTGCTTGTCATATCTATAATTTCCTCTATTCCAGCTGGGAACAGTCTTCATCCCACACTAAATCATGCAACAAGTTTTTATCACTGCAGTGGTTGTGTTGTATGGTTTACTGAATATACTAACAACTGAAGGTATGTACCAGGACAATATGTAGTGTGGTTCAAGCTGTGTAAATGATAGTGTCAGTTATTTTTAATCAGTGGTTTTGGGTGATAGTAATATCAGTAAGCTAAGAAGATGCCAAGTATGTATTACTGCATATATACATGTACATAAACCTGAAAAGAGTACACAAAATCTATGATACAATAAATATACCTTCCAAGAATTAACAGTAGCTACATCTACAAAGTATAACTGTACATGTCCTGTACATGTGTATGAAATAAGTACTTGTGTACGAAATAACTACTTGTGTACATGTACATATGTACAATTGTACATGTATATACATGTATACATATACACATGTACAGTATACAGTATTATAATACATACATGTACAGTATCATGTTTCTTTATCTTGTTCCTCAGCTTCGTTATCTGTGGTGACATTATTCAGTCAAAGGAACATTAGTGGTAACATTACATTCTCACAGTCAACTCCCTCATCACCAACAATTATCTCTATTTCTTTATTTGGACTTGACCAATTTGTAAATGAAACCTACCCCTGGCATGTACATGAGTATCCTTTTACTTCTGCTCTTTCTTCTCCTTGCTCTTCTTCAAATGTAGGAGGACATTATGACCCATTAGGTGCAAATAATGGTATTAGTTATAACTGTGCTAGCAACATGTCATTATGTGAAATTGGAGACCTTAGTGGTAAATTTGGCCCTTTAAACAGTACAACTACAACACTTAGCCTAACAGACAACACATTGTCCTTATATGGTCAATATAGTATCATTGGTAGGTCAGTAGTCATACACAGGAGTGATGGCAGTAGGTATGTATGTGCAAATATTGGCTATCCTGATAACGGAGAGATGATTATTAACTATGTACCTTTGCGAGGAACTTCAATTATTGGTAACATTTATCTACAACAGTATTCTAGCAATGGAACATCAGTTTATGCAAAATTACTAATTTCAGTTCGGTTTTCAACGGATCATAATTGGCACGTACATGAACAGCCTATACAAGCGAGTGTGTGTACATCAGCTGCAGGACATTATAATCCACGTACAGTTAACACTAGTAATCCTAATTATGCAACATTATGTAATGGAAATAGTCCATTACAGTGTGAAGTTGGAGATCTCTCTGGGAAAGGAGGAAAAATGGATTTTAATGAATATCGAGAGCAGTTATTATATACAGATACAGATCTTCCAATATCACTTATTAATGATATCTCAATTGCTAATCGTTCAATTGTTATTCACGATGCTAACATGAGTAGTACAAGAATTGCTTGTGGGAATCTTATACCCGTCAAACCTCGTAAAGCCACAGCAAAATTCAGTGGAGAAGGTGGTGTGACTGGTACAATCAAATTCATCCAAACTTCACGTTTTAGTCATACCAAAGTGTTAGTGAAACTTACAGGACTTCAAGGTTTAGCCGATGGGTATCATGTCCATGAAACTCCAGTTGGAAAAGGGATTGTCGGAAGTGAGCGATGTTCGTCAAAATATACTGGAGGTCATTGGAATCCTAGGAATGTGACGTATAGTTCCGCTGTGCCTGTAACTAGTGATCATTATGAAGTAGGTGATTTAAGTGGTAAATTTGGTTCTCTCAGTAATATGATGGCATTAGATGAAGAGTATGCAGACATGAACTTACCTTTGTATGGAACAGACAGTATCATAGGTCGATCCATTGTTATCCATTTTCAAAATTCATCTCGATGGGTTTGTGCTGATATTCTCTATGATATGCCAGTTATTCAAGCTACAGCTGTTCTTTCCTTATTTGATTACATGATAGAGTTTTCTTTTATACAAATAGCTGATGACCCATTTGCTGATACAACAATTATAATTAGTGAACTAGTTCAAAACAATGTTTCATTACCTGTAACTTCATCACCATCACCAACACCGTCTCCTGAGTCCATGGGATCCGGGGAAGACCCAATGGAACCCACGCAGCTAAGACGAAGAGAATTGTCTGATGTGTATATAGAATCGGATGAGTTACTACTTCCACATGAATATTTTGATCTAGATATACCAAATACTGTTGAGAATATTGAAGATGTAGAAATTCTTCATCTTCAGAAACGAGAGAGCATGGCTACAATAAAATGGAGCATTAGAGCAATTTCAAGTGGACAAGAACAAAATGATGATTGTAACTCATTAGCAGAATTCCTGGCATCACCTGAAGAACTGTTAGTTCATATACGATATGTATGCATGTGTGTATGTGTTTCACGTGTTGTAATATCATCTGCATCTGTTTTATCTCTTCTCTACTAGTAACACATTATGTGATTCTGGTGAGCAGTTAGCTTGTGCTAGTGGTGATCTCACATCAAAACATCCCATGCTTCAAATGAATCCAGACACTGGAATTAGAATGGTTTTAACAGATCCTTACCTACCTCTGTCCGGACCACAATCTGGTAATTTAATCAATAATATGTATGTTAATGAAAGCACTTTACATCTACTATGTTTATGTACAGCTATCGATAATGTGTTACTGGTTCAATCAGATGACTGTCCTGAACTAAATCAATATGCTTCTATAAGTGAAGGAGACTCACTCACACAATTGGATACAACATCATGCACTGTAACACCTACTACGACTTCAAGCTCCTATTCCCCTACAATGACAGCAGTTAGCTCATCTTTCACAAGTGTTAGCTCATTTTACACTTCTATTTTGCCTACTTCATCATCGAAATCAGGATCAGGTAATAGCTAATAAACATACATGTACATGTGTGTAATTTAACACTCATACATCATTTATCTCATTATGTCCACAGCTCTTCCACTGGATTTGCCCTACCTTATAGCAGTATGTGTTGGAGGTTTTTTACTTGCAGTAATACTTTGTGTACTGTTAGCTATAATCATTTTGTGCTGTGTAAAAAAGAGA
Source organism: Petrosia ficiformis (assembly GCA_947044365.1). NCBI lineage: Eukaryota > Metazoa > Porifera > Demospongiae > Haplosclerida > Petrosiidae > Petrosia > Petrosia ficiformis. The sequence goes on from OX345652.1 coordinate 307,303, forward strand.
ACCAAAAACAAGTTTTCTATGTCATATGAAACAAAGAGGTCTAATATTGAGTTGGGAATGTTTAAACGAAAAAATCCAGTATTTGGAGGTATGTTATGTAAAATAACATGTGTATGAAAAATCATGTTATCCATAATGATCATATCAATACATACATGTACATCTGTAATATAGTTTGCCATTACTCTGTGCACATTAACCACTAAACTGCATTGTTACATGTACATGTGCATTAAGTTTTTCACTCATGCCAAAACAATATTTTTTACATGATTGTATACATGTACATACATGTACGTAATTACACGATTATGTTTCTATTCATATACATGTATGTATGTATTCACTCACAGTGGCTACTTACAAAGTACTGTACAGCTATAAACCTCAACAAAAAGATGATCTAGAACTGATTGAGGGTGAATTAGTGGCTCTCATTGAGGCTCCAGTTGGAGGTGACTGGTGGAGAGGGAGAGTACGTGATAAAGAAGGATGGTTCCCAAAGACATATGTCGATTATTTTGATATTCACGAAGAGGAGAAAAAAAAGAAAGAAGGTTTGGATTAAATGACATAATTATATTAGTTTTTGAACTGGATACTATAGAAAATGATCATAATGCATATATACTGTTGTACGGTAATTCGGTAAATAAAATTTAGAATTTAAAATGGTCACTATCAAGGAGGAAGACAACTAACAACGTGGAACCACCAATAGCTGCTTTTCCTGGACAACAAATGTAGTTGTCATCCTTTACAAAAGGGCTTAATTACAAATCCTTAAAGGTGGTTGTTTGATTAATGTTGTTATCTTCTGAAGGTCATCTATCATAATCACCAATAGCTGCTTTTCCTGGACAACAAATGTAGTTGTCATCCTTTACAAAAGGGCTTAATTACAAATCCTTAAAGGTGGTTGTTTGATTAATGTTGTTATCTTCTGAAGGTCATCTATCATAATCATTTATATAAGTGGTTTTATCTTCTTTCTTTCATTACAGAGGATCTTGAGACTGCAGCTGCTGCTATTAGGGCGGCTTCATTTGCATTCACTTTGGATCGGGGAGGACTCGGTACACCATCAAGTACTAAAAAGAACATACAAAGCACACCTGTACTTGCTGTATCTAAGTTTGATCATGGAGAGAAGGAGACGAATTTTATGAACATTACTAGCACACCTGATCTTAACCAGGATTGTTTGAACACACCTCCGATTGATGATAAAGTAGATACCCCTGTCGTAACAGAAGCATTATCTTCCTCTTCTGGCAACGACTCACCACTACCCAATGATGAAATATACATAGCAAAGTTTGATTGTGTTGGTCAGTCAGAATCAGAACTCCAACTTACTAAAGGGGATAAGGTTATTATCATTGAACAAGCAGACAATGGATGGTGGCATGGAGTCATTGGTGATCGTCATGGATGGGTACCTGAAAGTTTTCTGGAATCAATTGATGAAAACACTCAGAAGAACATTGAAGAGAAAGATAATCTTAATGATGAAATTGGAGAGTTTAGACCTAGAGGGATGACAGAATTTCACTCTGGCACTTCTGAGGAAGTGGAAGCTAGTGGTAAGGTTTTAAACTATTTTGTGAAGAGTTTGAATGGTATCCATCCTTCATTAGGAAAGATGTAACTACACATGGCCTTGAGGCTTTCTTCACCCGAAAAACGCCTCAAAGCCAAAATGTTGTGTGCAGTTACACTTCTTTCTTTCACAACAGTAGAGAGTAATGTACATGTATAGTGATACATGTACATGTACTTACATATACAATTATACATGTACATGTATGTATGTTTATTATGTTGTTAATATCTCTTTCATTGTAGAATACAGAGCTATTACCCGTTTCAGTTCTGAAAGAGAAGGAGATTTATCATTTGATGAAGGAGATATTCTTCTTGTTTACTGGGCCAATAAGAATGGATGGTGGTATGGAGCAGTTGAATCAAAACAGGGCTGGTTCCCTGGTTCATATGTAGAAGTGAGTGTTTGAGATGTTATGTGGAATTCATGTTCGTTATAAAAAATATTATAATACACACCCTTGTCTATCACTTAATGCTAACATTATTTTAAAGAAATGAAAATTTATACTCTTTCCATTTTTTCTAAAACACAGCCTGTAATGGAGTTATTAGAACGTGTCAGCTCACCTGTACCTATCAATTCTGAAGACATATCTCAATATCAGCAAGAAGGAAACATCTCCTCATCTTCTAACAATGCAGGAAGTAGTTTAAGTGATGATATCACAGCTGCTTTTAAAAAAAGAGAGGAGAAAAGGGAGTCACCCATAGTAGAAGAAAATACTAATCAACACGAAGGATTGAGTTTTGCCGACGATATTTTAGCAACTCTTTATAAAAAGAAAGAGTTTGAGAACAGTACGATAATTAATAGTACTGAGATATCTGAAACAAGTACAAAGCCAGAGAGTGTTCTTGGGGGTTTTCAAAACGATATTTTATCAGTTATCGGATCACTGGGATCTGATGAGACCTCACCCCTACCTGAAAGAAATGAAAATGATTCTGAAACTGTCATAAAGGAAGAAAGACCAGTAACACCCATTGTAACAAAGCCAAGTGGGAAACAGCCGAATAAACGTCCACAGAGGAAAGCCCCTCCCCCTCCTCCTCCTGGAGCAAAAGCTCCTCCTTCAGGTGGTAATCAAAAGTCAGAATCTAGTGAGTCAAATTCTCCAATAAGTAATGAATCTCCAACACCTGATGCTCTTGAAAAACCACCCACTCTAACCGAAAGCATTTCTACATCAAATGATACAACTAATGATGTGTTACCAGATGAGAAGATTGTTGAAACAGAAAAAATTCCCGAATCAGTTCCGAATGATATTAAACTTCAAACAGTAAAGCAAGTAAGTACCGAAACTGAAGTGAAGCAAGAACGAAGGAGATCAGGTGCTCCTAAAGTAGTACATACTCTAACTACATCTTCTCCTTCTGGCAAACGACGTCGTGTGCCACCACCACCACCACAATCTCTACTCACAAGTAATACCAAAACATCTGAAGAAACTAGAAACCATTCACCTAAGAATTCAGCTATTCCTGATGTTCCATCTCTGGACGTGAATGACAAAGATGAATTGAATACTATCGACAAACCAATCTCTGTAAATAAAGATGCTTATGGCAAAGACAAACCTTCTCGATTAGAGAGACGGCATAAAAAAGAGAAGGATGGTCTGAAAACCTCTGGAGGTTGGAAGCCACAAGGCAAGAATACTAATAAAACAAGTGATTCAGCACCAAGAAGAACTCCACCACAACCACCATCTTCAAGCCCTAAAAACATGCAACCAAAGGTCAAAGTTCAGAAAGTAAAACGACCAGGTCGGAACATTCCACCACCACCCAGTATACCTTTACCTCCTCCACCGACAATGAGAACACCTCCATCTCCTAAATCCTCTCCTCCGACTATTCCTCTTCCTTCTCCTCCTGTATTAACTGTTTTGAAAGAGGAGCAAGATACACCTCCATCTGCTGGTAACACATCTCCATCCTCAAAATTAGAAAGCAATCCTACTGTTTCCACACATGTCAACGAAGAAGATTCAACTGTTGAAACAGTAACTAATCCTCACGACTCCGTACTTCCAGAAGATCAAATCAATTCGACAGAAGACACAAAAATGGAAGAACTGTCAAAGATATTAGATGGAAACAATAGTGATATACCTAATACTGAAAGTAAATCAAAACCAGAGCCATCGCCTAGGCAACGGAACACACATATAGAGAAGCATCATAGTGATAGTCAGGAAGAGAAGAAATCTGATTTCCCAGTAGAAACGTATCAAACAAATGTTGAATCAAAAGTACCGACATTGTCATCCTTAGATTCCAATAACAAAACTGTGCCTCCTCCTAAGAAAACTAAACCACCTATTAAACCAAAACCTAAACACATATCAGTAGGATCTCTGAATCAAGATAGAGATTTAAAGCCACACCCACCACTTCAATCTTCATCATCAAATATTAAAAATACACAATTATCTCAATCTCCACAGATTAAAAAACTACGAGGGAATCGTCCTACTCCACCTGAAAGAACAAGTAGTTTACCAAACACTCCTGATCCATCACCATCTCCCTCACCTTCACCTATCCCTCGTTCAACTTTAACTGATTCTCCATTACCATCCTCGACAATTGATAGAACCCCTTCCACCTCACCTGTTCCACATTCTCCTATCCCATCTTCAGCGATTAATAAAACCCCTTCCACCTCACCCATTCCGCATTCTCCTATCCCATCTTCAACAATTAATAGAACCCCTTCCACCTCACCCATTCCGCATTCTCCTATCCCATCTTCAACAATTAATAGAACCCCTTCCACCTCACCCATTCCGCATTCTCCTCCTGCAATCCCATCTTCAGCAATTAATAAAACCCCTTCCACCTCACCTGCTCCATCGTCAGTACTTAACCCACATATGCCTTCACCCCCAGCCTCTCCCAACCCCTCTTCTACACCTCTAAACACAAAAAACCAAGGAAGTCAAAAGAAACCTCCACCTCCGAGACCTGCTCCTCCCAATATTGTTAGAAAAACATCTAAGGAGGAGGCAGACAAACCTGTTTCTCCAACAAAAGCAAAAGTGAATAGCCTCATGACATCAATGAAAAAACTTGATGGAAGACCTCAGAGGGATTCTACTCCTGATAATATTACATCTGAAACACAAGAGTCTGTGTCAAATCCTGACAGTACACATCCAGTACCAGCAAGAAGAACAAGAAAAGATTTGAATCACCCTGATCGTAAATCTACTAAATTACCTACTCGACCACCCCCTCCCAGGCTAACAACATCCACAACAAAAATAGAAGAAGATACTTCTTTGACAACACAATCATCAGAGAGTGCTCTCAAACAATCTCCAGTACCCAAACCTCGAGTATTATCAACTCAGAGTGTCTCACCAGAAAGTACTACTATTTCAACGGAATCTAATACGTTCTATAAAGCAGTCAAAGACTTTTCTGCTGCAAGAGATGAAGAACTGAGTTTTTCATCAGGTGATATCTTGATTGTTATAGATAGCCATCCTCCATCTGTTGATGATGGTTTCATTTATGGAATGTTGGATGATGGATCAACTGGTTTATTCCCATTGACTCATGTAGAACAGGTTGAAAATCAATGACAGTTACGTACACATGTTCATGTTTTACAATTCATTTTATTTAATTTTTTTATCGCTATATATTGCAATTAAGTATGTCAGTAATTAGTTATTTTCATTATAAGTGTATTATAATTATATATTGCTAGTAAGATATGGATGTCAGAAATTGAACTTATAAAAAGGAGAATGTTATATATAATTATATATAAATATACACACCTGATTTTTTGTCTGTGTGACAAATGATAGTTTGTGGAACGAATATTGAATAACATTATAATGTTCATTTGTTATTTTGTTGACTAAGCTAATTCATTTTCACTATTTGCTCATAAATATAAATGTCATAGAGTGCTCTGTAAATAGACTATTGATTTGCTTGGATTAGTTTCTTTTTGCCAGACAACCTGACATCGTTTTTCATCATTCTTTCCAAGTTTTTCTAGATCAATGTAACTTAGATCTTGAATCATACCACTATCACTGTTTTCAGTTAAAACAGAAACAATGTTTGTTTGCTCTGTTGGAGTATCGAATACGTCACATGCACCTTCATCGCACATCAAATGTTTTTCAATATGTTCCTGAAAATCCAATTTACACGAGCTGCAGAGACTTATCTTAGAATTCTTATTGAAAACTTCTTCTCCACTATCACCCTCGATATTAGACAGTTTGTAGTTCTCTGAATATATGTAGTTATAATAATAATAATAGACATATGATTGCTTGCAGTTTGGACATAATTGGTCAATATTTTCTGCTAAGGAAGGATTACTGGAGGCTATTATAGAAAGTATTTTAAGGTAGCTTTGCTGTTCTTCATTGTGTAGGTCTACTCTAGAGGGAGTTGGGTGTTCATTGATAGATGTTTCCTCAGTATTGCTGGAATAAGAACATCCATCACATAGACATTCATCACTACAGTAGCTCTGTTATAGAGGAAATGGAAATTGTTTGGAGAGGAACACGCACACACACTTGCACACACAAGCTTATTTAGGAATAAAATCTTTATAAATATAGATCTAATAACTTACAGGTCTACTGCAATCTCCACTAATGAGAACAGATTCCAGTGTCTGTACTAACATGTTGAAATTGGGACGATCGTTTGGATCAAACCGCCAACATTGTAATATAATGTCAAACCTAATATAAACAATACATGATATAATTATTATTAAACTCTTTATTTTATTTACTTACACATTAACTGGACATGTGGCTGGTCTTTCCATGAGTTTCTGAGCTTGTAAATCTGTTATCGTTTCATCAACTGTTTTTCCAGGATATGGTGACTGACCTGAATGTATGTATTAATTGATTATAGATGGCTATGAAAGATAGATGGATCAATAAAGAGAGATAGTTGTAACTAAACGACCATTCAATGCATATATATACCTAAAGTAAAAATTTCCCATAACAGCATACCAAAAGACCATCTACATGAAGAAAAAAGAAATATTATAGTAGTAATGAATATATTGTACTATTTGTCCAGTATATTCGAGGCAGTCAGTGGAGCTGTTAAAGCTTGGGGGTGTGGTTTGTATTTACTATGTACTTTTTACTCCACTGTGTATAATGAGGGGTCTGTTTTTTTTTTACATATGGAATTTCAAGATTTCAAACAGAATTTCCTGACATAAATGGTTTTTATGGAAATAAACAAACTTCTACTCTAAATAACTGAGATTTCAGCTCAGTGTCAGAAACGGCCTTCGGTGTATAATTATAATAATGTTTCTTTACTTACACATCACTTTTAGTTGTATATACTTTATCAAAAACACTTTCTGGTGCCATCCATTTGAAAGGAATCCTGCCCTGTGAAAGAACAAATTGAATGTAGTTAAGTAGGTTTCAAAGAATACACAAATGGTGGACCTGTTATTTTAATTAACATCAAGGTTTCCAGAGAAACAAAAAAACTGCTATGTACTTTTGTATAACCCAATAAGACAAGAATAACATGCATATAAATTATCTAATTAAAATACATACATATATAAAATATACATTATTACACATACCAGTACACTAGGCATATACACAATAACATACATTATTATATTATACATGCTAGGTGTAGACAGTGCTAATTTCATTACTGGAACTTTATGGTTTCTTGCATGACTTCCTACCTTTGTAGTTTTCTTGTAAACAGAATGATAGGTTTCTCTTGCTAAACCAAAGTCAGCAACTTTAAGCGTTCCATTAGCAGTCAACAGTATATTACGAGCTGCAAGATCTCTATGAACACACTTAAAAAATATTAAGAGAACAAATATAATGAATAAAAACTCAAGAAGTTCAGTATATAATTATTAGCTATTATGATTAAATTTTCTAACTACCTTAAACATTAATCTATTTATGCATATAACAGTTATTATATTATGACTGTTGTATGATTTCAGTTGATGTTATTACCTTTTTTGATGATAGATATTCCATTCCACATGCTACTTGTAAACCCATATGTAATTGATGTGGTACTGACAGTGGACTTGCAGCATCGGATCTCTTCTTTCTTAAATGATCTAGAAGATTACCACCAGAGCAATATTCAACAATTACCAAAAGCTGACCTAAGTTTAAAAAAGAGATTCATGTGTACACAAATAAAAAAGACAGTGATACATAGGAAGACAGAGACACAGAGAGAAACACCCAGACACAGACACACAGTTGCGTGACTCACTGTTATGTATTGATCCTCCAATTAGATTGACAATATTTTCATGTTTTCCTATAGACTGAAGTACTTTGAACTCCGCAATAAGATCTCTTTCTTCTTCTTCGATAGGGAAATCTTTAGGAAGTCGTAAATAATTAAAGATCACCAGCTTATTAATTCTGATAGTAGTAGATTAGACAATAGATCAGTATAGGAATACTATATCGTACCTTTCAACATCTTCACTGCTACGATTGAACTTTCATTGATTCGAGCTCTTTTTACTTTTCCGAAAGCACCAGAACCCAGATCTTCATAGAGCTCAAGTTTATCATATGGAATGTACAGAGTGCTGATGAAGAGTTCTCGTATGCACTAAAAATGCACAGGATGATGACATAAGGAGTGTGCAGGATTGCATAGTGATTACAGTATTAAATTATGATGTAATTTAGATTGGTATGTCCCGCATATGAGGATAAAGGGGAAATCCTGAAACCATTGTTCTAGCACAAAAGGCACAAATTCTTATAATATTTATGGTGATCATATAACATACTTGTACCAATATAATGATTGTTGCAATATAGTTACTTACTTCCTTCATTATTCTGGACATTGGATTACTTAATTCAGGTATCAAAGAGGAGATGGAAGTAAGAGAAAATGATTGAATAATTCTATCTGCTTCAATTTGTCTTGTAGTGGGTAACAGAAGAGACGGTACTTCATCATTATTATTATTACTTCTTGGTATTTCCTCAGATTGACATGTCTCTTGTGGTGATGATTTATTCTCAGTTTCAACTCTTTGTCTCTGTCTTTTTTGAAGACAGATTATCAATACCACAAAACATACACCAAATATAAACATTATTATGGATACACCAACTGCAGCAATGATGATATAGTAAATTATTTCCATTGAGTCAATGGATTCACCCTCAACTATTGATTCTGTAGTTGAGGGTGTATCGGTAGTGGTAGTAGTAGTAGTAGAAGAAGAAGAAGAGGATGAAAGACGTTTTGATATTGAGTTTGTAGTTGAAGATGTTTGAGGAAGTTTAGTATATGTACTAGTCATGACGATATCTGCTCCTGTAAATGTAGTACCATAATTTATGAATATGTGCTATTTATTGTATACTAGAGAGACAGTGGGAGACAGAGAAAAGACAGAAATAGTGAGAAAGAATAAAGAATATATTGATACAGTTATACAAGATTTATAATCCTCACTAATTAGAAGTTTGCCAAAATATTAACATATACTTCACCTGCTTTTGGTTCTGGTATAACAGATATAGTAACAGAGTCTTCTCTTTGTAAGGAATTTAAGCTAACATGACACGTGTACACTCCTTCATCTTCTTCACTCACTTCATTCAACAGCACAAAGTACAATCTATAAGAATCACTAGTACTAGTACTGTTTTTACGAATTGGCTCAAGCATCAGTTTAGTCCCATTCTCTTTATAATGAGTTATGTTAATTTCAATATTATCGAACCCTCCATTTGTACATATTCTACAGTGAAATGTGAGGTTACTGCCTGATGTGATATTATTTTCTAGATCTGGAAGGTCAACAAAAGCCGCTGTTACATACACTGTAAGGAGAGTGAAAATATCAGGTCTGGATAATCAAACCGGCTGGATGATAATACATAACTTTGAACCTAAATGATCTCAGGACTGAAATCCATGACTCTGGCCTTCTATTTCCTTGGCCATTACTCTACCAACCATACACCCAGGGAGGTCGCATAGCAACCTCATCATAAACAGCCGTGTGTCACAAAATGTTATTGTTAATTAATTAATTATTGTAGGTGTGGTCAATTAATAATTAACTTTTGTTTTTCGCATTAGCTAATGTATACATATCATGTAAAAAAAAGTACAATCCTAATTGCGAAAATGTGAAGAGGCCATACATACCCTATACATGCCTGGACTGACACCACTGGCACTCGACTGGACTAACTATAGATATATGGACTAAATCATGGGTATAGTGGCTGATATTACAATTATCTGTTGCAAAGGAGAAGAGATGTTTATTGCAAACCAATAATAGATGACCCTACCACTATAATCAAAAGCCATATGCAGATGATGTGAATGAATATCAGTATATATTGGTTTATGAATTATTCAGTAGACACATAATTAAGTCATTTATGTATGTACCTTGTTTGACAAATTTAATGTCATAATGTATCTCAGATCTTTGCCATTTAGTTTGTGCTATACACAAATGAGAGAAAACTTCAAAGGTAGCTACTAGACTGGTTTCTATTGCTCTGATATATATACCACCATTGAATTCTTTTAGTTGTGAATCAAAGAGTCCAAACAGTGGTGGATATAAAAAAAATGATAAGCGTATTACGTTTATATTGGAATACACAACACACACTGGAACTTTATATCCCGAGTCATAAGTTACAAGCACATTCTCATTTGGTCTGGTTGGTAATATCAATTGTAATGGTTCATAATCTGTGGAAAAAAAGAACATTCATGATATTGATGGAAATATTGTAATGTTTGACAACAGACAAAGACTAATGTAGAACATGATATAAAAATTATTGATAAAATTAACAATTATGCTACAAGAAATAAATTATTATATATATCATTTAAATACCTTTTATTACAACATATTGAATTTCTTTAATAATGTCACTTTCATCGACACACAGGAACTTTCCCTGATCAGATGGGTCATCAACAACCACATTCCAAGGTGATGAAACTTCATTCTCGTTCCCAGTAACATGAATTAATTCTAAGTCACTAGTACAAGTGATGTTAACACTGGAACCTGGTGTATTTACTTCATGATATGAAATAGTAGCAGTACTCCCTGTAGTCATGAGAAGAATGCACACTTAAATGGCTGAATTCCAGCTACTATATAGGATGTTAACAAGTAATCATATTACATATACTTTATTACAACATAATTATACAGGAGAGTGATTGATGACAGGATAGTATGATTGTACATATGAGCTTTCTGAGTTGAGGGTGTCTGTCCATAAAGTATATTTACTTGTGTAACTGAGAATGCTAAAAGGTACGTAAGCATGAATGCTTTTGATTTAACTGTTAATTACTGATCTATGCTAGGATGCCAAATGAGATCAAACAGATTTTCCACCTATTCAAATAGCTACCTATTCAAATTAGTAAACATTATAGAATTGTTTTCTCATTCACAGTCATGTATTCTTTACATACTCTTCTATGTACATACAATACCTGGTGGTAACACTAGAGTAGATGTTGGTTGACTGCATTTCAGATAAAATGTTTGATTGTTATCAGCAATGATACTCTGTATATCCTCAGTAGTAAAAGTATTGTAACACTGACATGTATATTCTCCATAATGATGGAATGTGGCATTATGAATTGTTAATATTGAGTGGCTGTTTGTGTTCTCTATTGTTATCATTTGTGATGAAATTATTTCTTGTCCTCCTTCTGTCCATTTGAAGTACTGATTTGATGCTAAAGTTCCATTCACAGTCAAACACTTCAGTGTTATATTATCATCAGTGAGTGTAGCATTCACTGACAAAGAGTGGTTGACTATAAATGAAAAGATATCAACTTTTAAAGTATATATCTTGTTTGCAGACAAAATATCTGGATTATGTTTTAATATTGAAATAAAGTATATATGCAACACTAGACTATATAAATAACTAAGAATTATGAATAATAATAATTGTATATTAATCATGTATATTATATAGCTAGCTATACACTACTTATAATAATATTATAATCACCTGATGTAGCTACAAATCTTGATTCTACATCACAAGGAGTTGATGTTGTAACGATGTAAATCTCAGAAAACAATAACAATACAACCAGTAAATTAGGAATTGATGTAACCATACTCCAGTTACCCCTTAGCTGTAGTTTCGTGACCTATTAGAGTAGACCTTACAAATGCACCACAATAAGGATTGGCATGGAAGTAATGTGTATTTGTTACATCCTGTTACAGTAATATGCAGATAATTGGGAAAATCCTTCAGTAGTAGTGTATGTGAAATCATCAATTGGTCATGCAGTGAAAACATGATGTTTTCAACATGACACTATCATACAATTCTAGAAGTTATTTATCCAGCATGAGAAATGTTGTACCAACAGCCTCTGTGGCAGCTTCATAAATCCAGTTAGTCAAACTGTACAAGTATTATTATCGTACAACTTCGCACTTCATAATTCTAATGTCATTTTCAGTACATTTCAGTATTTCTATGTGATGATGAGTAATTAATCTAATACTGAATAAAACAATACAGCCCAAATCTAACAAAATTATATACTTTGTAGATGCAATCATTCCAGGTGGTATGAATGGACCGGACCATATGATTATTGTTACAATGACATTTTACTATATAGTGATTCTGTACTTGACAGTAGCACAACTTAACTCCACAGCACGTGTAGTAGCTTTGGGCGACATGTAATTAAATTGCGCTTGCGCAGTATACGCGCATGCTCTGTATAATATACAATCACGCATGCGCAGTATAATGAAATGACTCAACAGAAACCAGACAACCATCACAATTCTCTACATGACAGGAATCACAGGATTGTGATTTATCAGTTGTATTGAAGGCATAGATATGTACAATAATTACTGTGAAGATGTACAATAATTTGATGCAGGTCATTTATTTCCTTGTTCATTTTGATTTTCAGTGGAAATGAAATAAGTCTCGCCGGGGTTCTGTGAACAGAACATTTCAGCCCGAGAGCCTTCTTACAAGTTTGTAAGTAACCGAAGAAGGCTCATTCTTTGGCTGAAATGTTCTATTTACAAAACCTTATTCCATAAAGCTCAAAATTAGAAGATGTATATACAACATTGTAGCTATATGAATCATCATTCACAACCTGGGCTGCATGCAGCTTTATTTAGAATTCTGTATTATTTTGGGGCTTAAAATGTTGAGTGTTGTAATGTTTAGGTTTTTGATAGCTTAAATGCAAACATGATTATTTGTTTCAAAGATCAACATATTGCTGAAAGTCAATTAACATCTACGTATACTATAACAAAATAAATATTTATAATATTGCTCAATTAAGAAAGGACATTTGATAATCATGGTCTATTTTGCTCTCTGGCTCAGTATTAGATTGACAAGTTTCTTGTTGTGTCAAGTCATTCTCTGCTTCCAAACTTTGTTTCTGTTTTTTTCGAAGACAAATTATGAATATCACAAGACATACTGCAGCCAAGAAACACAATAATATGGACACACTAACTGTAGCGAAGACAATATCAAAAAAAGTTACATTGAAGCCACTGGATTCATCCACAACTGTTATTTGTATGCTCATAGAAGGAGACATAGTAATAGTAGAAGTATATGTTGAGGAAGGAACACTTAATACAGTAGTGTATGGAGTTAAAGATGATGTAGGAGTTTGATTGCGATTTGTGATACTGACTTCTTAATTGTAGTAGACAGATGAGGGAGAGATATTGAAGGAGAGAAACAATTAAAGAATACATGTGAATGTGATTAATTATACAACTTTACATTTATTGTTCCCTGTAAAACAAAAAGCACTGATTAGTTTTATGATAGATACCTATCTCACCTGTTTCTGGTCCTGGTATAACGGATATAGTCAAAGAGTCTTCTCTTTGTAAGGAATTTAAGCTAACATGACATGTGTACACTCCTTCGTCTTCTTTACTCACTTCACTTAATAGAACATAATAAAGCAGAATTATCGTAGTACCACCTTCATTATATAAAATTGGTTCAAGCATTCGTTCATCACCATTCTTACTATCATGAGTAATATTAATTTCAATATCACTGAAACCTCCATTGCTTGATATTAAACAGTAAAATGTGAGGTCACTGCCTGATGTGATATTATGTATTGGAGTGTCAATAGAAGCTGTTACACAGTACAGCATATCATTGGGTTGTTCTGTTGAGAGAGAAAAGGAGAAACAGTTGTATACCACATGGTAACAAGTTATGGATGGTCATATAGAGGGAATTGTTGCGGTAGTTAGAAAGGTTAAATAGACAGGGTTCTATCTAGAGATTTTGGTTTGGGGGGAAGCTTCCCCCCATTAGATAGAGCCCTGATAGATACGTAAATTATTATAAACAGATAATTGTTTACCTGATCCCATTGACTGTACAAATGTAATGATATAATTTATCTGAGATGTCTCCCAAATAGTTTCTGCTATACATGAATAAGTGCCATTGATGAGTTGGTTTCCTATTAACTTGATATATAAATCAAACGTTTTGTCATCCTGATCAAAGTCTCCCATTTCTCCAGCAATAGTCAAACTATACAATTCTATGTTGGAAAACACAGCACATACAGGTATTTCGAAACTACCAAATTCTAATGATTCTGGATTATAAGTTACATGCACAGTCTCATTTGATCTGGTTGGTAAGACGAATTGTAATGGTTCATAATCTGTGAAACAGAGAACACTTGATATCATTAGATACTGACAGGAACACATTATTTGTCATACAAAAACACAAATATAACATCTACTTACATATAAGTAATAATTATTACATGATGATAAATTAGTATACAGAATCATTATTTTTATATAATTAGGTGTAGGCTATAATTATGTATGTGTCTAACTGTGTATGTACGTGTGTGTGTACATGTGTGTGTGACTGCATGTATGAATATATGGAGTCTGTGTGTATCGTAAATCACCTTTTATTGAAATATATTGAATTTCTTTAATTTTATTACTCTCATCAACACACAGAAACTTTTCCTGATCAGACGGGGCAGAGATTGATACAATCCAAGGAGACGGAACTTCGCCCTGATTTCCAGTAACACGAATCAATTTCAAACCACCAGTACACATAACTTCAACAGTATTCGGCTTATCAACTTCATGATATATAACATTAGTATTATTCTCTATAGTTATGAGAGGAATGTACACTAAAATCAGTTTAATGGTTTAATTCCAGTAATTCCAATAATTACATTACTGTAAGAGTAATATTGTAACACAATGATTTCAATACGAAATACGTTTTTCCCTTTTTAATCATATTTCTCTCCAAACTTAGCAATTATCAGAGAGTACGGTAGCACTCTCTATGTAGGGATGGCACGGAAAAAAAATGGCCGCCCATGCATTTCAATTGCAAGTGATGAGCTGAAATCTCTGGTAATATATACACATAAGTTTCTATACACACATGCCTGTTTATATCTAGTGTTTTTATGACTACCAATACCTTCTAGATGGCCGAAGATTATTGTTAAGGTAGAGAACCGGCGAGTGGCAAAACTGGCAAAATCTTCATCATATTATTAATATTATTTTCCAGACAAATCATTTTTTTGTTTGTTGACCTATCACGATGATTCTAGCACCATTCCTGTCGCATTTATAGTAAAATTCTGGTCGTAAAGTATCGAGATGATATCTTCAGATACTATGAAAGAAGACAGTCTCAACGACTACAAAGATTTGATCTGGAATTGGACGCCATTTTCCTAAGTGGAATTTAATTACGCATGCGCATTTGTATACTCTTAACATGGAAGCTGAAAAGGTGGAAGTGTTTGGCATTGTAATAACATTTGTGAGTTTGTGAGCAAATACTAATAATGAATATAATAATTATTAATATTAAAGCAATTGTATAATAATATTGTATACTATGATAAGCATTGGAATACTGAATGGTTGACACAGTGACTGACACTACTTCTTGTAGGACTGCAGACAGTGATGTAAGTGAATAGAGAATATACATCATCTGTAAGTGAAAGAGAATGATAATCAATACATAAACAAAAGACTGACCTTCATTGATGAACAAATTTTAATGCATTTTTGATTGCATGATTTCATAATGATATATAGTATTTCTGCAATCTACAAAAAAACATTCACATCGTTTAGAAAAAAATCAATGAAAACAAGAATTATAAAAAACATTTTCAATAAAAATGAAAGAAGATGTAGGGATGTCAAAACCCAAAAAGCAAGCAAACAAGGTTGGGAAGCTAACTTAGGACCCAAAATTAAACAAACCACTTCCATATAACCCTACATAATTACAGCTCTTTGTACAGAGGTGTAAGCACTTATGTAGGGTTATATGGAAGTGGTTTGTTTAATTTTGGGTCCTAAGTTAGCTTCCCAACCTTGTTTGCTTGCTTTTTGGGTTTTGACATCCCTACATCTTCTTTCATTTTTATTGAAAATGTTTTTTATTATTCTTGTAATTATTATGTTAGTGGCCATGATGTATTTTAGAATAATGTATACTGAAGCTGCCTTCCATACAGTTAACAATAAATGGATGTATTCTTCTATATCCTTCTATATCTTCTATATCCATGTTTGGTTAGCTACCTATTCAAATTAGTAAACATTATAGAATTGTTTTCTCATTCACAGTCATGTATTCTTTACATACTCTTATATGTACATACAATACCTGTTGGTAACACTAGGGTAGATGTTGGTTGACTACATTTTGGATAAAAAATTAGATCTTCAGCAATGATACTCTGTATATCCTCAGTAGTAAACGTATTGTAACACTGACATGTATATTCTCCATAGTGATGGAATGTGGCATTATGAATTGTTAATATTGAGTGGATGTTTGTGTTCTCTATTGTTATCATTTGTGACGAAATTATTTCTTGTCCTCCTTCTGTCCATTTGAAGTACTGATTTGATGCTAAAGTTCCATTCACAGTTGAACACTTCAGTGTTATATTATCATCAGTGAGTGTAGCATTCACTGACAAAAAGTTATTGTAGCTGACTATAGTGATAAGTTATAAAAATGTATTGTTTACTACAAAGTCTACTATATAGCTACATATTAATATTTGTATATCTATCACCTTCAGATTCCAAGCCACATTGAGCTTCTGTGATCTGCACTCCACAAAACAAAATCAATACAACTAGGACACCACACACAGACCTAGCCATATTACACACACAAGTTATTTCTCCTATAGTATATATACCTTACAAATACACTGTATCATATAGGTACTGCATAGTTTACGATTATGCATGCGCAGTATAATGTGTTTTGGGTGTCAACAGAAACCAGACAACCATCACAATTCTCTACATGACAGGATTGTGATTTATACGTTGTATTTTAGCATAATTGAAGGCATGATATGTACAGTGAATATGTACAACAATTTGATACGGGTCATTTATTTCCCTGTTCATATTCTTTAACTTGATTTTCAGGGGAAATGAAATAAGGCTCTGTGAACAGAACATTTCAGCCCAAGAGCCTTCTTACAAGTTTGTAAGTAACCGAAGAAGGCTCATTTTTTGGCTGAAACGTTCTGTTCACAAAACCTTATTCCATAAAGCTCAAAATTAGAAGATGTATATACAACATTGTAGCTATATGAATCATCATTCACAGCCTGGGCTGCATGCAGCTTTATTTAGAATTCTGTATTATTTTTGGGCTTAAAATGTTGAGTGTTGTAATGTTTAGGTTTTTGATAGCTAAATGCAAATATGATTATTTGTATTTTTCAAAGATCAACATATTGCTGCAAGTCAGTTAATATCTACGTATACTATAACAAAATAAATATTTATGTAATATTGCTCAATTAAGAGAGGACATTTGATAATCATGGTCTATTTTGCCCTCGGCTCAGTATTAGATTGACAAGTTTCTTGTGCCAAATCATTCTCTGCTTCCAAACTTTGTTTCTGTTTTTTTCGAAGACAAATTGTGAATATCACAAGACACACTGCAGCCAAGAAACACAATAATATGGACACACTAACTGTAGCGAAGACAATATCAAAAAAAGTTACATTGAAGTCACTGGATTCATCCACAACTGTTATTTGTATGCTCATAGAAGGAGACATAGTAATAGTAGAAGTGTATGTTGAGGAAGGAACACTTAATACAGTAGTGTATGGAGTTAAAGATGATGTAGGAGTTTGATTGTGAGTTGTGATACTGACTTCTTAATTGTAGTACACAGATGAGGGAGAGATGGAGAAAAACAATTAAAAAATACAATGTGAATGTGATTAATTATACAACTTTAAATTCATTGTTTACTGTTATAGATACCTATCTCACCTGTTTCTGGTCCTGGTATAACAGATATAGTAAGAGAATCTTCTTTTTGTAAGCAATTTAAGCTAACATGACATGTGTACACTCCTTCATCTTCTTTACTCACTTCACTTAATAGAACATAATAAAGCAGAGATGTCTGAAAATCACCTTCATTATCTAAAATTGGTTCAAGCATTCGTTCATCACCATTCTTACTATCATGAGTAATATTAATTTCAATATCACTGAAACCTCCATTGCTTGATATTAAACAGTAAAATGTGAGGTCACTGCCTGATGTGATATTATGTATTGGAGTGTCAATAGAAGCTGTTACACAGTACAGCATATCATTGGGTTGTTCTGTTGAGAGAGAAAAGGAGAAACAGTTGTATACCACATGGTAACAAGTTATGGATGGTCATATGTTTTTCACATTAGCTAATTAATGTATACATATCATGTAACAAAATACAATCATAACTGCAAAAATGTGAAGAGGCCATACATAAACTATACATGCCTGGACTGACACCACTGGACTAACTATACGTAGATATATGGACTAAATCATGGGTATAGCGGCTGATATTACAATTATCTGCTGCAAAGGAGAAGAGATGTTCATTGCAAACCAATAATAGATGACCCTACCACTACAATCAAAATGCAGATGATGTGGATGAATATCAGTATATATATATATTGGTTTATCTGGAAAGATTATATAAGTGTGGATGAATTATTCAGTAGACACATAATTAAGTCATTTATGTACCTTGTTTGACAAATGTAATGTCATAAAATATCTCAGATCTTTGCCATTTAGTTTGTGCTATACACAAATGAGAGAAAACTTCAAAGGCAGCTACTAGACTGGTTTCTATTGCTCTGATATAAATACCACCATTGAATTCTTTTAGTTGTGAATCAAAGAGACCAAACAGTGGTGGATATAAAAAAAATGATAAGCGTATTAAGTTTATATTGGAATACACAACACACACTGGAACTTTATATCCTGAGTCATAATTATAAGTTACAAGCACATTCTCATTTGGTCTGGTTGGTAATATAAATTGTAATGGTTCATAATCTGTGGAAAAAGAGAACATTCAATGATATTGATAAAAGTAAACTAACAATTATGCTTACAAGAAATAAATTATTCTATATAATTATCATTTAAATACCTTTTATTACAACATATTGAATTTCTTTAATAATGTCACTTTCATTGACACACAGGAACTTTCCCTGATCAGATGGGTCATCAACAACCACATTCCAAGGTGATGAAACTTCAGTCTCGTTCCCAGTAACATGAATCAATTTTAAGTCACTAGTACAAGTGATGTTAACACAGGAACCTGGTGTATCTACTTCATGATATGAAATAGTAGCAGTACTCCCTGTAGTCATGAGAAGAATGCACACTTAAATGGCTGAATTCCAGCTACTATATAGGATGTTAACAAGTAATCATATTACATATACTTTATTACAACATAATTATACAGGAGAGTGATTGATGACAGGATAGTATGATTGTACATATGAAGTGTTATTGGCTTTCTGAGTTGAGGGTGTCTGTCCATAGGGTATATCTACGTAAGTAACTGAGAATGCTAAAAGGTATGTAAGCATGAATGCTTTTGATTTAACTGTTAATTACTGATCTATGCTAGGATGCCAACTACCAAAAAGGTGGATGCAGATACATTCTGTTACAAAATGAGATCAAACAGATTTTCCACCTATTCAAATAGCTACCTATTCAAATTAGTAAACATTATAGAATTGTTTTCTCATTCACAGTCATGTATTCTTTACATACTCTTCTATGTACATACAATACCTGGTGGTAACACTAGAGTAGATGTTGGTTGACTGCATTTCAGATAAAATGTTTGATTGTTATCAGCAATGATACTCTGTATATCCTCAGTAGTAAAAGTATTATAACACTGACATGTATATTCTCCATAGTGATGGAATGTGGCATTATGAATTGTTAATATTGAGTGGCTATTTGTGTTCTCTATTGTTATCATTTGTGATGAAATTATTTCTTGTCCTCCTTCTGTCCATTTGAAGTACTGATTTGATGCTAAAGTTCCATTCACAGTTGAACACTTCAGTGTTATATTATCATCAGTGAGTGTAGCATTCACTGACAAAGAGTAGTTAACTACAGTAGTAATACAGGTATATTATTGATATTATTATTGAGTTATTAATGAAAACAACACAAAACAATTTGAAATCCCTTCCATTGGGATGGAACGTTTTTTAGTGATGTATATAAACATTTTTACATCAAATTATATAATAATACGTAGTCCTTTGCCTTCAACGTTAATTTATAGAAAATTATGTGTTACTCATTAATTTATGGAGATACCGTTTAGTCCGGATTCTATCTCACAAAGAGTAGCTGTAGTGATGTAGTTTCTACAATACAACAGCAAAACAACCAGTACAGGAACTATAGTAATAGCCATACTACACCAATTATGTATATCTTCTCCTCTAATCTTTCTAGCACAATTCACTACAGTACTGAAATATTTGCAGTGAAAATGTGATAAGTATCGGGCCATACAATCGTAATTGTGGCCATAATTTAATTTATGGTTGAAGGAAAAGAGTAGGAAATTGTCTACAAACAGTTCATCAGTAAATACAAATAGAAGTATTATATATTAATGTAGTGTTGGTTTAGTTTGACAATAATGACTACTTTTAGTTATGGCATGCCTGGTTTCTCAAACGTTTAGTTTAGTATAATATGGTTTACTAAAAGGGTTATAGTTTTAGTTAACTAACTAAAAGTGCCATTACCGGCCAATTTTCATTTTAGTTAATTATAGTTATTACTGTAATTTAGTTATAGTTTAGTTAACTAAAACAACACTAGGTATTGATATTATCATCATCAGTATAATTATATATATAATACTGACTATGATATGATATATTAATGATGCTTTTTTTACTGATACATATATATAATATTATATATATAATTTTATATATACATTATTGTTTGTATACTAATTAGTAATTACGATGTTGTTATATTTTACATTCAATCTTCATCAGCATTCATTGAACCAGATATATCATGTAACTTGATGACAAATACAGTTGTTTAATTTATATTATATTTAGTAAGTTAGTATATAATTTTAAAAAATGAGTTAAAAACGGATAAATAGATGTATTCATGAATTATTATACAAATATACAAGATTTGTTGTAAACATAAATGGGTCACTTGTGGAACTTCTATAGATTAGTAATTTCTTTCATTTAACTAATTAAATTTTAGCATATGATGTGACATTATAATTATCATAAATTAACATACTTTTCCAATGATTTGTTTGAATGAGTTTTTTTATTATTTTACATACATAGTTTTCATTTGTGTTCCATTTCAATGGAACTTAGATCTTGAATCATACCACTGTCACTACTTTCAGTTCTAACTGAATTAATATTTAAACGTGCTATTGGAGTTTGTTTCACATTGGGAGTGTTTGGACTATCAAATACATCATTCTCATCATAAGTCTGACTTCGTTCCAGGTTTTCGTGAAAATTCAATTTACAAGAACTGCAAAGGTCTATAGTTTTTATATAATCTTCACTTAATCTCTTCTCTTCTTTTCTGATATTGGGTGATTCTGGGTATATGTATTTATAAGAATAGTATAAATACGATTGTTTGCAGTCTGTACATAAGTTCTTAATATTTACTGCCAAGGCTGGATTAGTGGAAGCTATAGAAGAAAGCATCTCAATGTACTTTGGCTCTTCCTCCTGACTGCTTAGGTCAAGGTCGGAGGGAGTGATACATCCATTGTGTCCACTGTCTTCAATAGAATCAGAATGTCCGACACAAAGACAATTATCAGGAATATTATAATAGTTCTGTTATGTAGAGGAGATATATAGAAGAGTAATGTATATTCACATCCATATATGGAATTAATAGTTTAATTATGAATTTTATTTACCAACTTACAGGTCCACAGCATTCATCACTAATGATTACTGATTCTAGCATATGTACTAACATATTGAAATTGGGACGATCGTTTGGATCAAACCGCCAACAATGTAATACAATATCATACCTAATATACAGAATACATGATATATTATTATCAAACTCTTTATTTTATTTACTTACACATTCACTGGACATTTGGCTGGTCTTTCCATGAGTTTCTGAGCTTGTAAGTCCTTCATCATATCATCAACTGTTTTTCCGGGATATGGTGACTGACCTGAATGTATGTAAATATATGTCATAAATGGAGCTGAAAGAATAGAATGATTGGATAAATATATGAATGGAGGATGGATGAATAGATAGACGGATGATTAGAGCTAAAGGTTAGCTCTATTATCCAAAACACTTTTGTTTACCTAAAGTGAATATTTCCCATAATAGGACACCAAATGACCACCTGCATTGAGAAGAAGTAGTATGGTAACGCAAGTGCATTACATTATATTGTTTGTTCTTACACATCACTTCTAGTTGTGTATACTTTATCAAAAATGCTTTCTGGTGCCATCCATTTGAATGGAATTTTGCCCTGTAAAAAGATGAATGGATATGAATGAATGAGTGAAAGCTAAAGATAAAAGAGAATAAGTGAATGATAATGTGTTCTAATCATTATTCTGACAGTAAACATTACATTACCTTGACTGTAAACTACAAAGCTTTGATATTAATTAATGTATAATTGTACATACATACACACACAACTGTATCTACTGTTCTTTACCTTTGTGGTTTTTGTGTAAACAGAATGATAGGTTTCTCTTGCTAAACCAAAGTCAGCAACTTTAAGCGTTCCATTAGCAGTCAGCAATATATTACGAGCTGCAAGATCTCTATGAACACACTAAATGAAAGGAAATGTCAACTCAAAGAATGTAGCTAAAACCAATCGTTCATACATCCTTCAAATCATTCGCCATTCAGTTACTACTACATGGTATTATTGGCATATTGTTAGCACAAACAGGTTAACGAATACATGTATCATTAATTGTTAAGATATGCGCAATTTTAGTCCACACATCTGGCTCAAATTTTAATGATGCGATTTATACCCTGAATATTGGGTGAAGTGACATAGGAGTGTGTGTAATCTTTGTAGTTGTGTCAGTGTTTTTTTGTGAAATGACAATCAAAATGAATTACATGTATATGGACCATAGTCTGTAAGTATTTTGTTGAGAAATCAAAAACTGAGAGGAGTTATGAGTTAATGACGAACGTCAGAATATTCATTATATCTTTAAGTGTAGTATAGGCTATGACTTATACCAGGAGCCCATAAGCTCCTGCGTATACTTATAGTAGGTGTGAGTTGTATCCCAATAAATACACCTAGATATTATGTATAGTTCTTACCTTTTTTGATGATAGATATTCCATCCCACATGCTACTTGTGAACCCATGTTTAACTGATGTGGTACTGACAATGGATTTACAGTATCATCTCTCTTCTTTCTTAGATAATGTAGAAGATTTCCTCCGGAGCAGTATTCAACAACTACCAAGAGTTGACCTGAAATATTCATATGAATGATGAGATCGAGAAGCAGGGAGGGAGAGAGGGAGGGATGAAGAAAGAGAGGTAGAGAGAGGGATGGAGGGAGGGAGAAATGTACAGATAAACAACAAGCAAAGAGAGTGATAGTCAAAACAGACAAATCAAGACAAGAAATCTTACCAGAGTTGTCTGGCCCACTGTTATATATTGATCCTCCTATTAGATTGACAATATTTTCATGTTTTCCTACACACTGTAATACTTTGAACTCAGTAATAAGATCTCTTTCTTCCTCTTCAGTGGGGAAATCTTTAAGATACAATATCAATCAGTTAATTTGTAAACATCAACTAATTACAAATTAACACAGGAACAGTATAAAAATACCTTTTAACATCTTCACTGCTACGATTGAACTTCCACTGATTCCGTATACTTGAGCTCTTTTTACTTTTCCAAAAGCACCAGAACCCAGATCTTCATAAAATTCAAGTTTATTGTACGGAATATACAGAGTGCTGAGAAATAGTTCTTGTATGCACTAAGAAGACATAGATGAAAGATGATATAATTATGCTGAATGAGAAAGGCATTGTAAATATGATCTGTACTTGGTATACTTCAAACAGGACCATATTAGGCTTAATTACCTTAGGAAAACAGACAACTGAAGCCACATTGGTTAATCAGATTAGGAAAAATTAAAATTTTTGTTATTCTTATTACATGCTCAGGTACACACAATATCTATACTATACACTGTTAGATTAGTGAGTAGTTAACACTTGGCACACACAATAACATATCATTGCTCAATTATGTCAAAATTACGATGTGATGACTTTATATATACTAATATTTATATGAAAATGGTGCTGGTATAAACATTGTTGGAGATTCCAAACTAAAGTTATGAACATTTTTATGAGATTATGATGAACATGAATGACTCAATTCTTAAACAAGTAGTTACCTTCTTCATCATTTGATTACTAGGATGTAGCTCACGCATCAAAGAAGTAAAAGATCTAAGTGAAATTGATAAAGAAAGTCCATCTTCCTCAGATTTAAGAAGAGGTGATAATCGGTCATTGTCATTCATTGAACATGTTTCTTCTAGCGATAGTTTATTCTCAGCTTCTATTCTTCGTTTCTGTCTTTTTCGTAGACATATTGTGAATATCAGAAGACACACAGCAATGGAAACTAATATCATGAACACACTAATCGTAGCAAAAATGACATTAACCAAGCCATTGGATCCACCCTGTTCTAAACTCATAGAAGGAAAAACAGATGAAATAGAGGTAGCAGATGTTGACAGGTTGTTTAATACATTACTCAGTGTTGAACTGGATGAAGGGCTGTTTAATAGATTATATGGTGAAGAAGGACTGTTTAATAGATTATATGACGAAGAAGGACTGTTTAATAGATTATATGGTGAAGAAGGACTGTTTAATAGATTATATGACGAAGAAGGACTGTTTAATAGATTATATGACGAAGAAGGACTGTTTAATATGGTATAGGAACTTGCAAAAAGTTGTGTGTGAGTTGAGAAAATATCCTCTTCTAAAAAAAATAATGATGAATAGACAGCATAATTCTATTTTATAAACTACAATATGATACAATTATACAAATCTCTTTTTTTCAGTGCATAATTAATTAATTATTTACATGTATAATCAGAATGGATACATGCAATCTCTTTATTCAACATAGAATGCAATTATTATGAAGTACTCACTTGGTCCTGGTATAACGGATATAGTAAGAGAGTCTTCTTTTTGTAAGGAATTTAAGCTAACATGACATGTGTACACTCCTTCATCTTCTTTACTCACTTCACTTAATGGAACATAATAAGCCTTAGCTGTCGTAGCTTTATTTTCCATATCTAAAATTGGTCCAAGCATTCGTTCATCACCATTCTCACTATCATGAGTAATGTTAATTTTAATATCATACAAAAGAACTCCATTGCTTGATATTCTACAGTAAAATGTGAGGTTACTGCCTGATGCGATATTATGTATTGGAGGGTCAATAGAAGCTGTTACACACAGCATATCGTTGGGTTGTTCTGTTGAGAGAGAAAAGGAGAAACAGTTGTACACCATATGGTAACAAGTTATGGATGGTCATATAGACGGAATTGTTGCGGTAGTTAGAAAGGTTGAATAGACAGGGTTCTATCTAGAGAATTTGGTTTGGGGGGAAGCTCCCCCCCCTAGATAGAGCCCTGATAGATATGTAAATTATTATAAACAGATAATTGTTTACCTGATCCCATTGACTGTACAAATGTAATGATATAATTTATCTGAGATGTCTCCCAAATAGTTTCTGCTATACATGAATAAGTGCCATTGAGGAGTTGGTTTCCTATTAACTTGATATATAAATCAAACGTTTTGTCATCCTGATCAAACTCTCCCATTTCTCCAGCAATAGTCAAACTATACAATTCTATGTTGGAAAACACAGCACATACAGGTATTTCAAAACTACCAAATTCTGATGATTTTGGATTATAAGTTACATGCACAGTCTCATTTGATCTGGTTGGTAAGACGAATTGTAATGGTTCATAATCTGTGAAACAGAGAACACTTGATATCATTAGATACTGACAGGAACACGTTATTTGTCAGACAAAAACACAAATATAACATCAACTTACATATAAGTAATTACATGATGATAAATTAGTATACAGAATCGTTATTTCTATATAATTAGGTGTAGACTATAATTATGTATGTGTCTAACTGTGTGTGTACATGTGTGTGTGACTGCATGTATGAATATATGGAGTCTGTGTGTATCGTAAATCACCTTTTATTACAATATATTGAATTTCTTTAATGTTATTACTCTCATCAACACACAGAAACTTTTCCTGATCAGATGGGGCAGAGATTGATACATTCCAAGGAGACGGAACTTCGCCCTGATTTCCAGTAACACGAATCAATTTCAAACCACCAGTACACATAACTTTAACATTAGTATTTGGCTCATCAACTTCATGATATATAACATCAGTATTATTCCCTATAGTTATGAGAGGAATGTACACTAAAATCAGTTTAATGGTTTGATTTCAGTAATTCCAATAATTACATTACTGTAAGAGTAATATTGTAACACGATGATTTCAATACGAAATACGTTTTTCCCTTTTTAATCATATTTCTCTCAAAACTTAGCAATTATAATTATTATGTTAGTGGCCATGATGTATTTTAGAATAATGTATACTGAAGCTGCCTTCCATACAGTTAACAGTATATGGATGTATTCTATACATTCTCTTAAATTACCTGTTGGTAACACTAGGGTAGATGTTGGTTGACTACATTTCGGATAAAAAATTAGATCTTCAGCAATGATACTCTGTATATCCTCAGTAGTAAAAGTATTATAACACTGACATGTATAATTTCCATAGTGATGGAATGTGGCATTATGAATTGTTAATATTGAGTGGCTGTTTGTGTTCTCTATTGTTATCATTTGTGATGAAATTATTTCTTGTCCTCCTTCTGTCCATTTGAAGTACTGATTTGATGCTAAAGTTCCATTCACAGTCAAACACTTCAGTGTTATATTATCATCAGTGAGTGTAGCATTCACTGACAAAGAGTTATTGTAGCTCACTATAGTGATACAAATAAAATATTAACAATTTTGACGACAGGTTATAAAAATGTATTGTTTACTACAAAGTCTACTATATATATATGAATATTTGTATATCTATCACCTTCAGATTCCAAGCCACATTGAGCTCCTCTGATCTGCACTCCACAAAACAAAATCAATACAACTAGGACAACACACACAGACCTAGCCATATTACAAACACAAGTTATTTCTCCTCGTTAGTATATATACCTTACAAATACACCACAAACACGCATATAAGGTAGTGATCACACAGTCAATATCCTGTTGGCATTACGATACTGCGTAATTTGCAAGACCTTGCAGGAAGCACAAAGCATCCAAATTATAATTATAGCACCATGTAATAATAATATTATAATTAAGAAAATAGAAATCAGTACAAAATTACGACACTAATAAAGATAAACTATTTATTATCAGTACTAATCGTTGCCGTAGCAGCATCAGTTTCCATACGGGCTTCTTCAAGAATAGCACCAGCTCCATTGTCAAGTAAGCTACGAGACAGTTGTGTACCTACACCAACTGAAAATTCTACTATCTCACTTGTAGCGTGTCCTTCATAATCTAGAGGAAGCTTTGAGGTCAATTTATCCTTTACGAGTTTGCTTCCATCTAAGCTAAATACAGCTCCTTCAATAATCAAATCATCATTGTTAATGGATGAAATCACTCCAACTGGTACACTACAACCTCCACCGAGACCATGCAAGAACTGTCTCTCTGCAGTACAGCATATGAGTGTATAAAGGTCATTCAAAGGTGACACCAAATCAACAATGAATTTGTCATCTGAACGTGTCTCAACTGCAAGTGCACCCTGACCTACCGCATACATACACAAATTTGGATCTAATTCTTCACTAATGCGTTCCTTCCATCCCATACGTATGATCCCTGCTGTTGCTAGAATCAGTGCATCATATTCTCCACTTGTATCTAACTTTCTCAGACGAGTATTTAAGTTGCCACGTACACTTTTAAAAACAAGATGAGGAAAGGTACGTTTCAACTGTGCAATTCTTCTAAGTGAGCTTGTACCAATAACACTACCACTAGGTAACTGATGTATACTCTTACCTATGTGTTTCT
This sequence comes from Petrosia ficiformis, assembly GCA_947044365.1. Lineage (NCBI taxonomy): Eukaryota > Metazoa > Porifera > Demospongiae > Haplosclerida > Petrosiidae > Petrosia > Petrosia ficiformis. Next base: position 335,712 of record OX345652.1, read on the forward strand.
GATTTAAAATAAGGGCATCTGTGGGGTTATCTCGTTTATATATTACAGATACCCTCATTCCAGGTGGTAGGACCGTTGGAAGATCTTTTAACGAATGAACTATCATATCTACCTCACGTGACTCTAGCGCTATTTCTAGTTCTTTTGTAAATAAATTAGTTTGTCCGATATTAGGTAACGGCTTGTCAAGTATATTATCTCCAATGGTTTTCATTGTAGTCACTTCAAAATTCAGTTTTGGATGGATCTTTTCTAATTCTGAAATTATAGTATGGGTTTGTATCATTGCAAGCTCACTTGATCTTGAGCCTACCCTCACAATATTGTCTCTTCTTTGTTCCATCTTTTTACAGGGGCACACGTGTACACTGCACAGTACGATCCAGTTATAGGCGTGACCATGGGCGTGGCTAAGCTGACGACGCGACGTGCACGCGTGCGATATTATATAGGTTTGGCCATAGGTGTGGTCTGTAATCATGTTCACTGGAGATTCATTTCCCAGAGAATATTTGTAAACATAGGAAGTTTGTAAGTTTATATAATTCCATAACTCTTATATGTACAGCAGATCATAAGTTGGCTGGTCGATCATCACTCTTTACTTGTTTCTGAAAAATATTTATCATAATGGCCACACCAACACTGGGAAGGAAAGTAAGTTAATTAATTATGAAATGACTGTTCAATGTTTATGTTTCATAATGTCTATATAATTTGGAGTTTCAATGGTAGGTGATACTGGAATGCACTAAATCAACCACAGCTGGAATGTTGAACAGCTGGTGGGAAATATATATCTACACAAGTGTTGATATTGTAATTGTATGGCTATATTTATTTAATAATGAGATCAAGTAAAATGTACCTGAAGTGGGCATAGTAAACGACACACCTGCTTTTCCTAGGATTGAGGACATGCCCACTTAAAATACTGGAGATGCTGTTATTGAATACTTGATCCTAACAATGCAATATTGAATATCACAAAATCTTCAACTGATCCTAAGCTTAATACCCTAACACCAAACCATGAAACAATCACATTTATGTTAATCTAGTTTTATTTTTAAATGGGTCTTGTTATAGGATCATAATAAAAATGTTGGTTGGAATGAAGTTTGTGATGTGTCTATGTAGAATTCACTATGTTAGTGGTTGGTAACTAAGGAGGACTAAGTCAACTGGCACTTATAACTTCCTTTAGTTCCTTCTCAAAACAACCAAATTATAGACAACACTAAATCATATATAATCTAATAGATTGTATATGATTGACTGGATTAGTCACAAGATGTTTGTTGATAATATTATCATTAGTTCTTATCATTTTTCTAATGGGATTTAATCACTTTATAAATTATGTTTTCTACTTTCATTCTTATAACATAAACAAATAATTTAAAACTATTTACAAGAAAGTTCATCACTTCTTCTACATCCACTAATTTAAATAGTGGAGAGAAGTTGTTTCCCAATATGGCTGTCCTTCAGGGAGGGAGCAGTTGGTAGGGAAGGTCAGACAAGTACCTTACCAATATTTGAGAGCTTCGATCACTGAACACCTCACCTGGCAGCAGAAAGACTCTTAGGCTGACTTTCTAGCTCTTTATACAGCTAGCCTGGACAAACCAAAACCGCTTCCTCCCTGTCCTTGTCTTAATTTCTATCAGTTAAGTCCCTTTCTCTTTGTTGGTAGAGTAATGGCTTAGAGTCAAAGATTGAAGTCCTGTTTGAGGATTCAGTACTTAATCGAATTATAAGACAAAGGGGTTACTTAAAAGATTTTCATTGATACTTATTCATACAGGAAAAACTAGGAAGCTCTGTTCGAAGTGCTTTGAATGAACAGTTGGGTAGAATTCAGATGAAACATGCAGCTGAAATGGAGCTATTGGAAGACTTCAGGTAAGAAAAAAATGGTTAATCTGTCCAGTAGACTCATTTTTATGTTCCATTTCAGGAACTTTTTAAAACAAAGATCACAAATAGAGAAAGAGTATTCACAGGTCAGTCGATTTCCACTTGACTGTGTAGAAGTGTTTTAAGTTAATTCCTAACATGCTAAAGTCATTTGATACATGAATAGAAGTTAGCATTGTTTCCAAAGCATATAATAGTTTTCAGTTTTGGAGTTATGAAAGCATGCATATAGTTGTGAACACACGCAAAGACCATTTCTGTGACCTTCTTTGGGCGAGTGTGTTGTACTTAATTACCTTAATATGGAGATCACATTGTGTCCTAAATTTTAATCGGGTTATTTTTCAATCAGAATATTCAAAGACTGGTTAACCAACAGCTGAGTAAAAGGGATATAAAACCACCTCCAGACGTTAGCAACTTTAACAGACAAGAAAACAGGTATGTATCTTCGAATGGACTATATTCTTTCATATCTCACCTTCTATGTTCCCCCTTTCTCTCTCAGAGGTGTGATGGAGATTTGGAAAGCCATTCTTCAGAAAACAGAAGAGTTAGGAAAGCGAAGAGGCTCAGTAGCTGACCTGTTGCAATCTGGAATAGCTGAAACTTTAAAAGAACAAAAGAGAAAAAAAGAACAGTTGTTTAAAAGACATTTTGAAGTTGCTCAAAAGATGATCAGTGAGGTTTTAGAAACAGTCAAAGATCTAACAACTGTGAGTTTATTCAACTTGCAAATGATGGATGGATAGATGCATAGTTTGATGGACAGATGGATGGTGAATTAATACATGGATGCATGAATGGATGGATGCATTGATGGGTGGTGTTGGTAAAATAGAGGAATGGAATGACAGATTGATGGATAGATAATTGGTTGCTAGGAACAGTGGTTGCTAGGAACGATGCATAGTTGCTTGTTATATTTATCAGACAAAGAAGATATATAATGAAAGATGGAAGATGTGTCAAGAAAGTAGACAAAAGTTTCAAGATGCTGATGACAGGTATAGTTAGTTGTATGACTCGCAACTCTGAATTATCAAATCTCTCAAAGATTACGTAGCTCAAATTTCAAATTATTTGAATCTAAATCTGCTTTAGAAAGAACGCAGAAAAAAGTGAGTAAATACTGCACCAGACATGTATACTGTAACACATAGAGTGATTATACATGTTCAATACCAAATGCATGGGTAATATATCCAGTCTGTCTGTCTGTCTGTCTTACATTACTGAAAAATGATTATAATCAAGTTGTTTAAACAGCAAGTAGTTGTTATATGATCTTTTTAAAGTGTCAGACTGAAAAATTGTATTTAAAGATGTTGAGTATAATTGCCGTGTCAGGGTTCTAGCTAAAGAGTAGAAGAGAGGTGTTGTACTGCTCTATGCAATGCAGTTCCCTTTGATGTGGTCAAAGGAATGCAATTGACTCACAAATATAAAGTGTGTCTACTATAACACTGGCTGTATCGTATATTTTAAATCATTTGTCAATTGCTGTTTGGACAGTCACCAAAAATAATGTCTGTCTTTTTAACTCAGTGTACAGAAAAGCTTATGTCTGCTCAGAAACATTCCACGGTATCTCGTAATGATTACATGTTGTGTCTTGCACAAACTAATTCACAATTAACGAAACATTTTGAAGTCGATCTATTTGAAATTATCAAGGTGAAGGACCAATATATAGCTAGTCAGCTAACGTTACTACATGTATATGAGGCAATTTATATCATTTGCAGGAGATAGATGGAGATCTGTATGATAAATTACAAGAGGCATATGTTCTTTATGCGCAAATAGAAGCAGATAGTGCTAATGCTGTGAAGGCAGAGTTTGAAGACCTAAGAGATCAAGCTTCACTGGTGAGGCCAAGAGGGTAGAGATGGGAAATTGAAGTGAGGGAGAGTGGAGTGAAAGGGAGATGAAGGGCAATAAGGAGAAACAAGGAATTAAAGATAATAAAATATTCTCTTTAGCTAAACCGTGAGTATGTTTTGGAGTGTTTCATGTACGATCACTCAATTCTGAAAGACAAAATTGTATATCAATTTGATGCTGCATCAGAAGACAAAGTGACGGCAGTTAGCAAGGATCATGGGGCTGAATTGTATCTTCAAAGGGTATGTATTATCATATCACATGACAATCACATGATTCATACATATCATATATAGGAAGCTCGCAAATGTTCACAGGAACTGACTAAACTAAATCAGTCAATTATAGAGAAAACAAAACAAATAAAAGGTTTACAATCAATGACACAGGCTTATCAAATTGTGAGTGTATTATACATGTGTATGTGTGTATGTATGTATGTATGTATGTATGTGTGTATGTATGTATGTATGTATGTATGTATGTATGTGTGTATGTATGTAATGTATATATGTATGTATGTATGTATGTATGTATGTATGTAATGTATATATGTATGTATGTATGTATGTATGTCTGTGTGTATGTATGTATGTATGTATGTATGTATGTATGTATGTATGTATGTATGTGTGTATGTATGTATGTATGTATGTAATGTAATGTATATATGTATGTATGTATGTATGTATGTGTGTATGTATGTATGTATGTATGTATGTATGTAATGTATGTGTGCACTATTTAACAATTATGTAGTTCATTCCGATGTAGTGGTTCATTGATCTGTAGCCACAGTTACATTTATTCATCTGTCCACATGCACAATCATTCATTAATTCAGACTCCAGAGTTTAGTACAACTGATGCTACAGCAGAGGCTCAACAGAACCTGTTTATGATCCAAGAAGAACTCCGTCAAATTGAAGTCACAAGAAACAAAATCAATTCTCGTCTAGATGCTTTACAAGAAAATGGAAGTGAGTTTTTGAGAGAAGTGTTTACTTAATTTGTGATTACAATTGTTGTTATTCTCAATTTCTCGTTTTTAATAGTTGATGTCAATAAATGGCTGCAACAAGCGGCTCACACTGGAGACCAAGTTCCCGGAGAACAGAAACCTCAAGAAAAGCCTCAACCACAATCAGATTTACTGGATCTCAATACAAGTATAACAAAATATATTTATTATTAAAATCAAACTTTAATTTACTTTTAGGTTTGCGTGTACAACAGACAGATTTATCACAAGGTGATGGAGATACCACATCTTTGAGATCTGAAGCACTGACAGATGCTCTTAGTATTAGTTCTTATCAGAGTGAACCGACTCCAGGGCACTGTATTGCAATGTACTCATATCAGGTGAATGAAGACGCACTGTCACTGTTTGCTGTTATGTAGTATCCAAACATATTTCCAAGTTTTCTTGTGCTAATATATGAATGGAGACAATACCCATGCAATCTGTCATAAAGTGCATATGCAAATTACATGTAGTACCACTGGGGTACCTAGCCTTGAGAGCTAGGATTAGAACTGCTGGGGTACCTAGCCTTGAGATCTAGGATTAGAACCACTAGGGTACCTATTTTTGAGATCTAGGATTAGAACCACTGGGTACCTAGCTTTGAGAACTAGGACTAGAACTGCTGGGGTACCTAGCCTTGAGAGCTAGGATTAGAACTGCTGGGTACCTAGCCTCAGTTTCTCAAAATTTAGTTATATTATGAAGGATTTTAGTTTTAGTTAAATTACCATATTTTAGTTATCTGTAGTTATTGCAGTAGACATTAGATAACTTATGCACGATGCCTTACTAAAAGAGATAGATACTCTAGCTTTCATCAGAAACCAATGTATGAATGATTAAATACTGTACCTTGTTGATCAAATCAGGATAGCTTGATATTACATGTGGTGCTATCATTCTGTTTATGTAGGCTCAAAGACCTGATGAACTTGATATTCATACAGATGATGAACTGGAAGTGTTAGAATGGGACGATGGGGATGGATGGTCCAAGGGAAAGAATAAAGATGGACAAGAAGGGTATTTTCCACAGAGTTATGTTCAAGCTGTTAGCCGAGTGTCTTCTCCTCAACATACCATTACGAGTGGTAATTCTAGTTTGTCTCGAGTTACAGTTGATTCTAAAGACTTGTCTGTGAGTATGCCTAAGCTTGCAGTACAGTCTGAAGGTAATACAAATGCTGGTTATACTGAATCATAAAATATGAAATTTTCTATTTAGTTTATTTGAGAGCCCTCATTGACTATACTGCCCAAGATGATGAGGAACTATCGTTTCCAGAAGGAGCTCGGATTCGTCTCTTATGTACAGATGATAATGGAGTAGATGATGGATGGTGGAAGGGTAGTTATGAGGGTAAAGTCGGTATGTTTCCCTCAGTTGTTGTAGAAATTGTTTCTGATGATCATAGCAAGGTAATTAAAGTTAATTATGTGACATTTATTATAATTTGCTTTGTTTTATAGATTTTCAGCTCTGAACTTACTCCAGTCAACTCGGAAATCTTCCCCTTTCCACCGGTACCAAATTCACCACCTCCTATGCCACCTGTTCCATCATACCCTGCACCAGAAATCTCAACTTGGGATCTAACTATAGCACCAACTATAAGAACTCAGTCTAAACGACTTAAAGGATTGCAATCTGGCTTATCAATTTCATCTCCATCTCTTGTAGAAGCCAGTCCTCCAAATACTAAACACACAATGTCATCATCACCCTTCAGTTCTTCAAATGTTCGACTACATAGTGAAATGGATAGAAATGATACACTTATTGACCAATCAGATGAATTTGAAGATAGTTTTGAGGACACATTGCAAACTACTGCTACAACACAGTGGAGTTCATTTGAAAATCTCCAAGATGACGAAGATGACTCATATGTGTAACCACATCTATTAATCATTACAAGAAGTCTCTCATTACTTCTTTTTGTGTGTATTCTATCAACAGTTAATATTTTCACTGATTATTTGATCTGTTAGTATTAGTATTGTGTGTGTATATATGTATACCATTGTACAATTACTTAATTGTCTATCAATCTACATGTTAGTTTTCATGTGACGTGATGAATGCGGGGAGATGACTTTCAGGACAAAGAGGTTTTAATTAATGGGAGACCACTCATGGTGGGAATGAGATCCACACAACATATCTACAAGATGGTGTATACATACTTATCGGGTGTTTAATGTAACTGCAGTGAGAATACATCATCATTACAATGTGAATTAAGTCTTGGGAATATGAAGGTGGGTGTGGTTTCATATTTATAGAAGCAAACACGTTGTTCATAATAGCAATAGTTACATCAACTGAGAAACTACTTACTCACAGCAGATGTACATAAATAAATTGATTTGATTTTAAAACATCGGATGTATGTACAATATCTAAAATTAAATGCCTCATAAGAATGAAATATATATTCGATTTATAATCGTTGAATAATAATGTCACTATCTTATTTTTTATCTGTTTTCGGCCCATTTTCTTTTAATATCTCTCCATAATTGTTTAATATTTGGAAATTGTTTCGGAAACGATTGTTCTGCATAAGCACCAACTAATCCACCAACCACAAAACCCGTTAATAAATTCTTGTTGAAGTTAGCGAGTACAACTCCTGCTATGAAAGCTGTCACAACACTTGGTTGTAATACAGGTCTAGTATCTTTTGAATGATTCTCAGAATCTGTGGAATTATCCTCCATATTGGACGCCATGTTTAATAATTAATACTGTAGGCGTGGTCTATTATTAATTAAAATTAATTTTTTTATACAAAAATGGCTTTCCAGTTTAATTAAGAAGTTTAGAATGTGTGATTGTATAATTATTTCTAATTTGGAATCCCCTTAATGCCAAAATTCAATTACAGACTACCTTTTTTGACACATAAAACTGTTTATACACTATATAGACAAACACACTGGATCATAATTAATTAATAATAAGTAATTATTAACTATTATAATTAATAAACAAAATGGAGAAATATTGAAATGCATGACAAATATTGTATGTATGATATATTAATATTGATAAGTTATCGGGTTGCCGTAATAAATCTATTCAGTTAGCTGCGAAGAATTCAATGAGAGTTTCCAAATCACAATCATCCAAAAGTGATAATAATTCCGGAACTTTCTCTTTGACATTCAGTCCCTATATATATATATGGATCATAGTTATATAACATTAATAATAATCATACTATGATAACAGTCAGATCACTCAATGACCGGCTCTACCACTGGAGAGTTACAGCAGTTAGTTTGTGTGTGTATGTGTGTATGTTTGTGTGTGCGTGTGCACGCGTGTGTGTGTGAATGTCATTGCTATTCAAAAACAGGAATTTGGAACTACAATGTATCATAACTGCAAGAATGTTTGCACACTTATAATAATAACAAAGATGTTGTTTCAGGAACTAAGTCTAATAACCTTTACAAGAGGAGGATCATGTATAGAATTTATCACTTCAATAATAATAGCTATATGCACCGTATAACTATCGTACAAGTAGAAACTATTGTCTATTTACCTTAAAGGTAGCTCTGTCCATAAATAGATCAGTAATGAGTGCTGTTATGAGGATACAACTAATTTCACGTATGCTTACAAATCAATCAATTACACTCACCATACAATCGGTCTATCATTGCAGACTGTTTCTTGATCTCTTCTTGAAGCAATTCTGCATTCTCTGTAGCACAAGTAAAGTATATACTTGATATTATACGCAAGGCTGAATGCCAGCATGTGGGTCAATTACAATGCCAGCATGTGGTCAATTACAATGCCAGCATGTGGTCAATTACAATGCCAGCATGTGGGTCAATTACAATGCCAGCATGTGGGTCAATTACAATGCCAGCATGTGGGTCAATTACAATGCCAGCATGTGGGTCAATTACAATGCCAGCATGTGGGTCAATTACAATGCCAGCATGTGGTCAATTACAATGCCAGCATGTGGGTCAATTACAATGCCAGCATGTGGTCAATTACAATGCCAGCATGTGGTCAATTACAATGCCAGCATGTGGTCAATTACAATGCCAGCATGTGGGTCAATTACAATGCCAGCATGTGGGTCAATTACAATGCCAGCATGTGGGTCAATTACAATGCCAGCATGTGGGTCAATTACAATGCCAGCATGTGGGTCAATTACAATGCCAGCATGTGGTCAATTACAATGCAATGTAATATAATTACTATTACCTTAAATATCAGTATGCTATTTTTACTATTACCTTAAAAATCAGTATAATTTTATTACTATTAGTATTACCTCCTAAGTCAGCATAATATATTACTATTACCTTAAAAATCAGTTACTACTACAATTACAACCTAAAGTGTCAACTATGGAATAAAAGTATGTTGTATGGCTTATACAGTAAACAATTACTAAATATTTATCTTCCAAGAAACTTGGAAGTTGTAAAGGCGTGTTATAACATGCCTATGAGTGCTATATCAGATTTATAATCACCAAGCCCAACAGCTGTAGGCCTGAGGGCAAGCTGATTAGAAATCTGATATAGCACGAGCAGGCGTGTTATAATTAATATATTTCCCAAAAGACAAAACCTTCGTTGATGTCTGTTGCTTCTCCTACCTTTCTGTCTTTATTGTGGAGAAGCTAAGCATTGTTTTCTTGTAGTCTGTGTCGATGGCAGGTTTTTGTATCTGACTACAGGGTGCTATATCTCATTTATAAACCTGTGGTTTACTTTGATGTTTCGCTGTATTGAGATATATGCCTGTCTATATCTACCAATATCTGACGTGGTAACAGACTATAAATCTATATATATATATTATGCCACCATGGCAACTGTTTGGTGTTGTTAGGTGTATAACCTCAAAAATTCATCATACATAACACATAGACAACATGAATAATCAACTAACCTAGTATATACTGACATTGTGGTGAAAGAAAACTGACATCTCCCTCATGAATCTGTAGTTCTTGTAATGCATCGATAAGTTGTACATTCTTTGCTAACATTAGCTGAGCCTCTAGTCGTGGATGAAGCAAGCTCAGCATGTGAGGAATAGAGTCTTCTTTTACATCTGATTTATATTAAAAAGAGTGTTTTTGATACGCTCATATGGCCCACCATTGGCCCAAAGAGCTTCTTATTTGGCACAGCACAGTTCTCTCTTTGGGCCAGATGGTGCAGTTAATTATGATTATATTGTCACTAACAGCATTAACTCTTTGTTGATTGGCTCAAGATGTATTCCCAATGGTGCACACACTAACCATTGTTGAGCCAATTTATGTTAGTTGAACTAATTTTGTTAGTTGAACTCATTGAACTGTATATTATTATATTTTGTTAATTATTCCTGAACTCTAATTAATTTAACTATTTTGTTAATTGAACTCTATTAAATATTCTGTTGCATAAAATACATTCACTTACTAACAAGGCAATAATTTTATTATTATAGACTATATTTCTGTTATGAAATGTGTGAGTGCATACCATGTGTAATCTTGACTTGAATTTTTTTATTTGTTGCTTGTTTTGAAACAACTTCTTTTAGCACAGATATCGTTGACAGATTATCAGAACAGAACGTGATATTTCCCTGACTGTATGGTGATAATGAATAATAATGTATAATTGTGATGTAATGATGTGACGTGCTGTTATTTAGTTTTGAAGACCTGTCATCTTTTTATATACTCTGCTGTGATGTTTTCACAGCTGATGGAATTACGTTAGCTTCCTGAGTTATCAAAATCACAGAGTATAAGTTTCAGATCTAATTATAATCTAACACTCAGATGTACATAGGCATTAGTCTTGTTTTAGTTGACAATAGCAACTACTTTTAGTTATACTTTGCCTGGTTCCAACTTTTAGTTTAGTTATAGCTTAATTAAGTAAAGGTATATGGGCTAGCATACCAAAACATTTTACTCTTTTTAGAATAAGTGAACTAACTAAAAGTACCTACTGTTAGCCAATTTCCATTTTAGTTAGTTATAATTGTTTCATTAGACTTGCAATTTAGTTAACTAAATGTATATGGGCTTACTAAAACAATTTTAGTAACTAAAAGTACCTACTAAAGGTCAATTTCCATTTTAGTTAGATATAGTTATTACAGTAGACTTGTAATTTAGTTATAGTTTAGTTAACTAAAAGTCACTAAAAGGAATTTCAGTTATATAGTTAACTAAAACAACACTACTGAGTACATATCACTAATATTTGCACACTGTACAGTAAATCAATCACTTCCACAATATATATACATGTATATCAATTAGTTACTAGAATGTACCTGTATATACATTGCAGTTGAGTGTTAGTGAATGGGGATTTGAATTGAAGGCAAACATTGTCTTCCTCAGGCGGTCTGTCAGGGACATCAGGAAGACAATAACTGACCCATGAGTGAATATCAGAAAGATTAAAAGGACCAGTCATTTGAAGAATATTACAAGGGAGTGAGTCGTCAAAGGAATGTACTCTTTGATGAAGAGATAATGGTTTTATTTGGTATTGTCTGAGACATGATGAACGAGGTTCTAGACATGGTGTCACATAGGCTTGTAATACCCCATACTGTCCTTCAATAGAACGAACCTAAAATAGATATATATAAATGTTTGAAATAAACAAAAGTTTGTCAATAATTATGCTAGTGATTTGGTCATTCAGTTATAGTCATATAATTATAATGTTATTAAATTACTATTAGCCAAAATGAAATAATAATTATTATAATATTGATTACAATACTTTTAGTACAGAATATTAAATAATTACTACCATACATGTGCATAATAAAATTCATGAACTTTAATAAAACACATTAAAGGTCATTCCACTTTACTTTTGACCTTTGAAATGACTTTATTCCTATACTATTTTATATGTTCTCATTTCATTGCTACACCATAGGCATAGGAAGATGTTTTTAAATGGAGGGGCACCAATTGCAATAATAACTATCCCATGTTCCAAACTACTGGCCTCACCAAAATTTAAGAGAGGCATCAGCCCCTGGGGACCCCGTTACTACGCCACTGTATACTAAGCATTGTTTAGGAATACCATTATTAATACTCCACTGGTAACTGACTTTGACTTCTAGTCGAGTAGCCCCACTACATCTGAAAGTAGCTAACAAGTAATTGTCATTCTATTAGGAGAAATATCAAATAGACCTAAGTCATAGTTTATAAATATATAATTATATATATATACCTCTGTATCAGGCTGAGTATAACTAATGACAGCAGAGCTTTTATCCACTTCTTGCAAGTCAACAGGTACATTAGATTGTAATATAACAAAGTCCAGAGGAACCTGACAAAGGGACGCAGTTCAAGGCTCGTAATATGACAACAGACTACTAACCTGTGTCTCAATGGCTAATGTATACCAAGCTTCATCTTGATTAAGTGAGAATTGATCATTAATGGGAAACTGAGGCAAAGCTGATAGTTTAGTCTCATCACCTTGTTTCACCATTGAGTAGTACTGATCATGAGCGTGAGTAACTTCAGATTCCATTTGTGATATTTCAAGTCTACAATGTGTGATCCATGCTATGATGTTTTATGCTTTTGTGGTGTTCTCTTCAAATGTTTTGTACTTATTCAATTTGTACTAGCTAGACTCTAGTGAACTATGTAGTATGTACAATGTATAGAAAGATCAATGATTTCACTTCCTGGACAACCAGTATTGTTAACTCCAGTACACAACAGTAGAATAAGTAGGAAACATTTGAAGAGTTCATTAAAATGACTGACAAACGTCATAGAGTGGTTCACACAGTACATACACATAACTGTATGTGCTATATATACAAACACACACACACATAAATGGACACGCACACAAGCACATGGACACACACACACTCAAACACACACAGAGACAGGCACATGGACACACACACACAAACTTACTTTAGACTTTCTATTTTAGCTTTAACTTCAGAAGACATAGTGAAGGTATCTCCCTTTTTGGATGAACCTCGTGTCAATCCATACATTAGTCCACTATATGTTGATACAAGGAGTTCAGGTGTGCTAGTGGAGCTGACATTGCCTCCTTGTACATTAGTAATACTTTCACCAAATGTCTATAAAATGTATAATAAATGCATGCATGAATAAAGTGCAAAATAATTATAATACATTATTAATTAACATCATATAGTAGGAAATGTTCACACTAATTTGATTTTTATCTCCATTCCTGAAAATATTGAACACAAAATGTCACATCATCACACACCTATACTCTTATTACTATCATTCAAAAAACGTCAACATTAAATTTTGATGCCGCAAACATTTTCTGCTATATGATACATGTAATTCTCTTCTTGTCACACTAGTGAATTAACAAATGGTCTACTATATCTAAAAATACATACACAAATTTGTTGAATTGTTTAGCATTTTGATGGTTCTCCCTAGAGCATGCTAGTGCAATGTTACACTACATTATTGTTTCTCCAGGGAAAAGTTTTAATTACATTGTGGTGTTCCTTTTCGATATGTACAAAAATGGATCTGGAAATATAGTAAAATTCATTAGTGGTTGTAATGTGGTCTGATAAATCAGTGTGTCTTTGGGTATGGTTAGTTTGGAAATGGGTGGGGCTAATATCACCACTGTACTTTTTATTTCTGGGGACAATGCTGATCTCCACTAGTTCTACTGGTAATAGGTTCCCCTGTGGCATGTCGTACACACTTGTAAGGTGAGATTAATCATTATAACAGTGGATATGATAATAGGCAAGTAATATAACTAATTACATGTGGAGGTGCTGGTAAAAAATTAAGGGATTTTTATTTTACTATAATTATAAGTACTCATGCATCCACTATACTATGTTTAAGTACATGTACATAGTAGTACACACCTATGAGTGCTATATCAGTGTTATAATCACCATGCCTGAGGGCCATAGGCCTGAGGGCATGGCAATTATAAATCTGATACAGCACTGTGTAGTAGGAGTGTTATAATTAATATATTTCTGTAAAGTTAAAACTACTGCAGCTGTGTGTAACATATTATAACATTTTGTCTTGAGTTTGGACCAGGTGAGTATTGTAGTCTTGTAGTTTGTGTCGCTGTAGTCGATGGTAGTAGTACACACTACACATACTTATACAAATTTTGGGTGTAGGAATGTAACTTTACACTTTTTGGTTAATACAAAAATGATTCTTTATACAGATAATAAAACATCCTAACTATTTATCTGATGTACATGTATGATATGCTTAATTGTATATGAAATACACATATCAAAACTATACTATATATATAGTATGATAGTGACATAATCCCTTTGATGTGGTGAGTTCTATATATTATATTGTATATAGACTTTCCATGTGCACACTATGCAGGAGATGTCACCATCATACAATATATTGTATATAGTACGCTAACAGGTCCTATATACAAAATATAGGACCCTTGTTTTGTGTCCTCGGATGTGATATAGCCCTTGCAGGCTTGGGCTATATCACATCCTCGGACACAAAACTCAATGATATTATAATTATAATTATTTTAATTACATACATGTGTGAATTGTATTCTTGGTTGATTATTCTCATCCATAGAGTATACTTCAACCACTCCATCATTTCTTCCCAAGAGAATGTCTGGTACTCCACTCTCATTAACATCAAAACAACTAATACTACTAATACCTAAATGTATATATAATAGAATTAAGGATTTGTTAATTATACTATCTCATTAATTGTTTGGGAATACTGCAATTAACAGTAAGTCTCCAGTCTCCAGGATAGGTAAGTAACGATAGATAGGTCTCCAGGATAGGTAAGTACCAATAGGTAGGTCTCCAGGATAGGTAAGTAATGATAGATAGGTCTCCAGGATAGGTAAGTACCAATAGGTAGGTCTCCAGGATAGGTAAGTGTACCAATAGGTAGGTCTCCAGGATAGGTAAGTACGAATAGGTAGGTCTCCAGGATAGGTAAGTGTACCAATAGGTAGGTCTCCAGGATAGGTAAGTAACGATAAGTATGTCTCCAGGATAGCGAAGTAACAATAGGTAGGTCTCCAGGATAGGTAAGTAACAATAGGTAGGTCTCCAGGATAGCGAAGTAACAGTAGGTAGGTCTCCAGGATAGGTAAGTAACAATAGGTAGGTCTCCAGGATAGCGAAGTAACAGTAGGTAGGTCTCCAGGATAGGTAAGTAACAATAGGTAGGTCTCCAGGATAGGTAACTACCAATAGGTAGGTCTCCAGGATAGGTAAGTACCAATAGGTAGGTCTCCAGGATAGGTAAGTAATGATAGGTATGTCTCCAGGATAGCGAAGTAACAATAGGTAGGTATCCAGGATAGGTACGTAATAATAGGTAGGTCTCCAGGATAGGTAAGTAACGATAGGTATGTCTCCAGGATAGGTATGTAAGTAACGATAGGTAGGTCTCCAGGATAGGTAAGTAACAAGCTGTTCTTTCACAAAGTAGATATCACACCATATGACCCTTGTCGTAATTACTAAGTGCAATGGTACATTGGTCACTATTCTGGGGCTGTATTATAAAAGGTGTTTATATTACAGCATCCTTAATGAAATAGGGAACAAGATAATGACTAGCTTCAATTGCCATTTCAAAGAACTGTGAAATTAATTAGCAATTCATTGTATAATAATTATTTTAAAATCTCTTTAATGTGGACACTCTCAATACATGACACCTCTCTTAATAGAAGACTCAATACACCTCTCTTAGTGGGATTGAGTCTTAATGCAGTATGTTAATTATGCTATACATTGTAGGTAGATGAAATGTAGGACTAAAGATACAAGCTCAGTTAATATGTACATGTACATGTACATAGTTAGAGTTTTGAAATTGCTACTATTGGAATCTTTATTGGTTACCATTCCATTATAAGGCTAACCTAACCACAGAGATGTAGTAATTAAATGGAGTTGAAAAGTACAAACAGCAGATGTTCTTAGTTTATATAGTCAACATAGAACTAATGTATAGTTTTGTGTAGGAGTAGCCTTAAGTATATGCAATAAATTTAACATTAACATGATGTCTTATCACATCTACTATTTCCTAGTAGTAAAGACACATATGGTATATAAAAACTGTTAATATTTTAGTTACTAAACAGTATACACACTGCACCTCACCTCCATATTTATGTTCATTAAGCATATCCCAACAATACTCAGGAGCATCTCTGTAGAGAGAAGGAATGAGGACAATTACTAGTAGAGCACTTTATATTAATAGTACAAATGAGAAGTAATTTTCAAAAAGGGAAACGTTTCTGGAAATGATGTAATACTTAATTTAAATCACTCGTCATTCTGCCATTTTGTACGGGAAGTCAATGAAATATGGTATCTACGAAGAACTAGTATTAAGCTTCTTAGATTCCGAAATCCATTGACTTTCTGTACAAAATAGAGGAATGGCAAATGATTAAAGCAAGCATTTAATCAAAATTACTTTGAGTGAGTGTTCCTTTTTGAAAATTAAGTCACATGTACCTGTGCAGTCTAACGAGACCTAGACGTCCATCTTGAGTGCCATACAGTACTCCACAACCCTTATCTCCTGTGGTTTTAGCCAAAATAAACCAAGAGTTTTCATGAAGTATTTGTTTATTTTATACTGGAATGTATTAAATACATACATACCTCCATTTCCATCCTCAAGTGCAAGTACTGAAGGTGGTCCAGCCACTTCAAGCTCATAAACCAAATTTGAATCCTACATGTATATAATGGAACTACTAATATAATAATTTTATACATAATATGTACTGAGAATAATCTGATGAATGTGAATAATGAACATCATGACTATAATAAATGTACACATACATGCATTATGTACACTAGACTGCATGTCTCAATCATCAGCATTTTTTACACAGGTATGTGTGTGTGTGTGTGTGTGTGTGTGTGTGTGTGTGGATCTGTGTTAATGATTCACAGATTTTATATCTAATAGCATTTCAAAGCTTTGTTTATACATGGACATCAGTTAATTACTAAATGATAAATAAGATTGCCTAGCAACTAACTAACCTTTAAAGCACATTCTTGGCAGGCTATTACTGGCATTATATTATGTGATGTACATTCAATAGGCCAGTGATAACACTGAATTGATTGCCACTAACTAACCTTTAACACTCTCAAAGCACAGTCTTGGCAGGCTATTACTGGCATTATATTATGTGATGTACATTCAATAGGCCAGTGATAACACTGAATTGATTGCCACTAACTAACCTTTAACACTCTCAAAGCACAGTCTTGGCAGGCTATTACTGGCATTATATTATGTGATGTACATTCAATAGGCCAGTGATAACACTGAATTGATTGCCACTAACTAACCTTTAACACTCTCAAAGCACATTCTTGGCAGGCTAATACTGGCATTACATTATGTGATGTACATTCAACAGGCCAGTGATAACACAGAATTGATTGCAACTAACTAACCTTTAACACTCTCAAAGCACAGTCTTGGCAGGCTATTACTGGCATTACATTATGTGATGTACGTTCGACAGGCCAGTGATAACACAGAATTGATTGCCACTAACCTTTAACACTCTCAAAGCACAGTCTTGGCAGGCTATTACTGGCATTACATTATGTGATGTACGTTCGACAGGTAATGATAACACTGAATTGATTGTATCAGATGACAGGAAATAATCAGTGTCTTTACAATCAATGTAATGATTGTAAACATATGAACCTGATGTGAACAAATGATTACCATCAACCCACCTGAATAATTAAAAAAGATAAGGTTGTATCACTTCATATTTAACAAAGGTACATTCTTAATACCACAGGTGTGCTGTGCTGCAATATTTTTAAAACATATCTATTAAATACATGACTCAGTGTAGACTCATTCAGTGACAGGTTGGCATGCTATGTGTGTACCACAATGAAAATTTTATTGAGTCAGCAACAATCATGATTATATGTTACATGTACATTGGAGTCAGCTACATTGAAATATAATAATTATAGTAAATGATTATGATAATCATGCTACATTCAATGAGCTATGAGGTGAGTAATATGATAAAGTCAATGGCTCACATGCTACGTATTGGTTCAGTTAGATTGCTTTCGAATTTCAGGAATTGTTTTCCTTTTTTTGTATGAGCTTTTACTTGAGTACCAGCAGAGATAAAGATACGATCAGGAATACCCCCTGGAGCTCCATCTACAATTATATAATGATGTAAATGAAACTTCCTGACATTAACGAGGAACATAGCTAGCCAAATAAGTTGTAACATGATATACATGTGTAGATAGTTTGATGGTACATTTGTACATGTGTGTGTGGTTAATGACATATGATGTATGTTATGCTAGTGTATAGTACTAGTAAATACTTGTGGTTGATGACATGATAGCTCTATCTCTTGTGGTTGTTGGTAATGTGTGCTTACCATGTGCTAATACATGTGTAAATGTGTAAACCAGCCACTCCTATTGGCTAATTACATTACTTTAGCAGTTGCTGTAGATATTGATTTTACCAGATAAGGTTTCAAATATTTTATTTTTATATAGTAAATGTGTAGTGAACAAATTGGAAATTCATTATAATGCAATCCTATACATATCGTGGTACATATAACAAAGTACACATTGTATATAATTGACCCTCTCCCAGAGGGGATTACCACATTGCATCTGCATGTGTGAACACTAAACTTCAATCAATATACATGTACATGTCCATCCCATGTCTATCTGCTAATTTTGAAATGAAAAGATTGGACTTATAGATTATCATACTTAGCTGAAGAGTAGATATAGATGGTCCAGGAAGAGTCTTGAAAACAATCTGACAGTCTCCTCTCTTCATTCCAAAACAAGTTAAAATTCCATCTTGGTCACCAATAGCAACCTAAAATGAATGTATTGTGTATTGAGTGTGAGTAGATTTGTAGCCAATGTTCTTTTTTAGTAATGTAATATCATGTAAAGCATAAATGAATAGCAGAGAAGCTCTTCAAACACACCAATTACTTCATTGTGGAGGGTTTTAGTCAAAGAGGCAAAGGAGGGTGGCCCACTCTCCTTCTCTGTCTAAATTCCTTTGATGTGGTCATGCTTTTGACATTGCCACCCTCCTTCCTCTGAGCTCTGACTAAAACCTTGGTATATGTGTATATGTATTAACAGACACAAGTAGAACCTTTTGCACTCCCTTAGCTGTTGGAAGTATCCTCATAGTATTTGGTGATGTAGGAGCGACCTAGAATGTACATCACAAAGATATGCAATATTGTTAATTCAGTGACCACTTATAGTTACATATAGGACATGTATATTTGGTTTCTCAAGTTACTAAAAGGGTTGTTGACTAACTTTCATTATAATTAGTTAGTAGTTAATTAACTAAAACACATGTTTTACTAGTAGACTTGTAATGTAGCTACAGTTTAGCTAATTAACTTTACTAAACGATTTTAGTTAACTACTAATGAACAACACAAAATGACTTACAAAACACTTCATTAGAGTCTATAGTGTGTAATGATTTATGTCTAACACCTTACTGACATGAAAACATGTACTAAATAGGTATGTATTTCACACAAGAATAATTGCTAATGAAATTATAAAACATGTGAAAAGCATGTGAAAAACTTTCCATATATATATATGATTATATATATGAGTGTACATGTACTTATATGTGTGTGTGTGTCAATCTGTAAATGGTGAATGTGTGAACCATGAATGCATGTATGGTTTTATGAATGTATGTATTATGTACATGTATATATGCATGTATATACGAGTGTGTGTGTATGTGTGTGTTTGGACATATATACACAATTATATACATAGGTATGGTCAATATGCATTGACTATATATACAGTGTGTACTATTTAAAATCTCTATTTTAGTAATGAACATTACAAGTTGAGGAATGCTACTCACCAAAAGCGTTCACTCATGACCTATTATATCTATAATAATTCCAATAATATACAATATAGTTAATATGTACATAGACTTCATTATGGCATAGTGATAAACAGATTACAACTTTGTGTAGTAACGTGAGGATTACAATAAGGATAGAGTATACACATACTTCCATATATGGTAATTCTCAAGAAGTTCTTTTTTTAGAAGTGGTTATTCTTAGCACACAGATTATTATAGTAATTGTATAGCAATAGTCAATATAAGCATTCCAACTATTCTAATTATGTGAAAGAACATTAGTGTACAATGGACTTACATCAAAATAACAATTGATTTACGTTAGCCTAACAAAGTGAAAATGATTATAAGTATATATAAAACATCACACAAATTCTCACACAACCAGACCCATCTCATTGCGAGTGAAGTGAAAGATTTGGTAAAAGTCAACTTGTGCAAGGAAGCTAAATACGACAATGTGCAATACCATGTTTACATGTGACATGTGAATAAGTGACAAAAACAAACGAGTGTGATTATCATATCTGATTGGCATGTTCCATTTTGGATCATTGCGTCGTATAAGTTGCTTTTTACCAGACAGTTCACTTGTTTGCAGTGTGATGGATCTGGCTATGCGAGACTACATCACTCACATCCAGTTTTTCACACTTGTAGACTTTTATCTCACTCATTCACCTTTCATCTACTCTCCATTTTTAATGGCACCATTTAATTTCTCTGTTTCATAATTCCTTTTTAGACTATCATTGTCTTTGCATGAATTTACGTGATTCAATGGTACACAATCTAGTGTCATTAACAACTATGTACGTACATACATATGTACACATACATACATATATACACGTACATACATGTGCGTAGCACTGGAGTACCAATAAGTTCATTAGTACATACGAGTTTGGAAAGGCAACAGTACTTGAATAGCTACAAAACGCCAGTAGGAAACAGATTGGAAGTGTATAAAACAGTACTTGAATAGCTACAAAACGCTAGTAGGAAACAGATTGGAAGTGTATAAAACTAATTAATAGTACAGTGAAAATTGGGAGGAGATAAAACGTGAATTAGTAAGATAGATGTCTCCTAAAATACTGGTGTGAGTGATGTTGTCTTTTGTAGCTAACGTACTTTAATTAAAATATGGGCACCAGTCGACAAGAAGGTATGTCATACAGCTTCGCTTATGTACATGTACGTATATAAATACTATAACTAATGTATACACTCTGTTTATGTTATAGAGCAGATATAAACTCTATATCACTAAACAGGGTTTGTATTCTAATTAATGCCCATCCCTAGCCCCTCCCTTTTAAGTTTTATATCTTGATCTGTAGAAAGGAAAGAAAAAAAAACAAAATTGTTACTCACTTGATGATAAAACACAGGAGAGAGTTCAAGTTCCATTTTGAAATTGGAAACAAGTATAAAAAATAATAAATAAAATTAATACTGAGTAGAGTTAGTTGCTAAGCAACAAATAGCATTAAATCACGTGATCCTCGTCGGTATTATTGCAGTTCGCAGTTGGCCGCTCGTCACTTTGTGTGTAACTTGTCGACTTTGACGTTTCTACTCCTTTTGTTGCTGCGAGTTTTGTGCACGGTGAGATTTATATATTTTTATTATGTGTATCATTGCATTTTAAATAATTATCTGATGCATATGCATGATAGATAATATTCAAATTACTTTACATTTTCGTATCACTCATTTATGCATAATTATGATTTTCCCTTGCTATATGCACATGTACATGCATTGTACTAATTGCTATTTATTCTTTTTGTTACTAATATAAACTAATTTTGTTACTGTAAACTGCCTTTGCTATAGTGATAGTAAATGCTCATTGTAATACAATCACTGTATGTTACATGGTCTGGCTGCATTTTCAGAGTGGAATTTTGTATGATTCTTTCGTTGAAAAAAGTAAAATATTTTGAGTGAACATACAAAAGCTTCTGTTATTAGTTATTTCAGGTGCAGGTCAAAGTTACAAATTAGGTCCACCTGTATCATAACATTGTGTGGTTACTAATTCATATTTTCTTTATTCAAACACATCAAAAGTCTTGAAATCTATTTTGTATATATGCTGCTTGACTTGTGTTAAAATTAACACCAGGAGTATTAATTATACACAATACTTCATTAAATGTATCACTTTATACTTTACTGTTATTCTTCCTTTGAAAGTCAACACTTGTGGTACTATAGTTGAACATCTTGGATGTTTTTGTTATTTATGGCTGCTCTTTATAGAATAAACTGTTTTGCTATTTGTATGTGTACATGTACACATACATAATTATTGAACATGCATTGTTATGTAATAGGATGTATTACCTATGTACCTGAGTAATTTACATAACATAAATTTGTTTGCTACTGCAAAACTAATTGCAAGTATACTATTGACATAATTATGTACAATAATTGAAAAGCAAATCTCTTTTAAGGGGATAATATACACCATGTCCTTTTATGGGCATATTGTTCTTGTGTTATAGCTTAGACAAACACACACCTTGATGTGCTAACAGGTTTTTTTCATCACGTGATCACACAATTCTCTACTACATCATTTATAGTATGTTTATATAACTTTTACTATTGTTTGTGTTTCATTGAAATTTCCTTATTTGTACGTATTTTGATTTACAACATTTTATATTTTATATTTCTGCTTTTCAGATTAAATACAAATTACATCATTATGTCTGAAACTACAGAAACTCCAATTGAAGAGCAACCGAAAACTGAAGGTCTGTATTAATTAATGAATGTAATGTTTGAAACACTAACCAGTGTGACTAAATACACTTTATTGCCTAGTTTGTTGTTTGTTATGATTTATGCTACTTACACAGATGTAAATATAATTATTTATTACCACAAGAACCAAGTTATAGTACATCGTATAGGGTGTGACATTAACCAATTTGAAATTTGCATTTTTATTAACAGTCTATTGTGAATATTATGTAATTTTTTATTGATAGTAAAGTATATTATAATGAACATGCAGTAACGCCTTTCTAGTACAAGTATATAGCCATCTGCTAATTTTCAATTGACTTGTTGGCCCTCTTTTTAAGCCACCATCTACACTTTTAATACTCTCAGAACCTAAGACAGAAGAAACAAAACCAGAGGAAACCAAGACAGAAGAGACGAAGGAAGAACCTAAAACTGAGGAACCAAAACCTGAAGAGCCGAAACCTGAAGAGCCAAAACCAGAAGAGCCAAAACCTGAAGAGCCAAAACCTGAAGAACAAGGTGGGTAATATATTATAAGTAGTGGCATAATAAGCAAATATGCTTAATGCGGCTTGAAGGAAAATTGTTTATATCTCATTAATTATTCATGAAGGGTGTGGTCAGTAATTTAATTTCTGTGTTATACCGCCACTTGCCTACTGGTTGAAGGGTTCAAACCCCCCATGCCTAATTGTATCCTATTATTATTATATCTATATGTTTAGCTACTGGAGGAAAAGAGGAGGAACCAAAACCGAAGCCAAAAGCAGAAAAACCACCTGTTGATCGTAAAGTAGTATTTGAAGGATCCCTTACCAGAAGAGGTATTTACAGCTCTTTAGTTGAATGTGAAAAGTAATAGACAGTTCTATATTTCAGGAAACATTTTTAAGAAGTATAAGAAGGAATTTGTATCTCTAGAAGCAGAAGGGGCTATACTAAGATCCTATAAAGATAATAGTCTTAAAAGTACCAACCAACAAGTACAGCTACAAGTAAGTGAATTAAAACACAATGTTGAACCGTGTCCTTCAAATATGTCACTTTTTGCTAGTTCTGTAGCAGTGTTTCACTTAGAACTGAAGAGCATGTTGCTGGTGGATGGCCAACAGATGTGGAGACCGAGAGATGCTTTGTGGTGGTAGCAAAATCAACTTCTTACTTTGTTGCTGAAACAGCAGAAAATGCAAAGTAAGAAATAGATTTAATGTGTTTCTATTTAAATTTTTTCGTAATAAAATAGAGTGCATTGTGTTAGTATGTACGTACAATCAATTATATACATACAAACTGCCAGCTATGAGTAATTGCTGTAGATCATTACTTGTACTGAATGTATGGAAGCACCATGTACTGTTTACGTATAGTATTGAAGTCTGTTTCCTATTATTAGTAAATTTATTTCTGTCTTTTTAGAGAATGGATTGAGAAGATATCAGAAGCTAAAGAAAAATATTATGTAGTAAGTTGACCATATACATGTACATATACATGTTACATGTACATGTAATGTGTACATGTAACATGTGTATGAATGTACTATATATAAAATTGAAATGTTGTTCTCCATTTCAGGAACCTCCACCAAAGCCTGAAAAGAAGCTCAGCGTTTCCAAAAAGAAGAAATCTGAGGAAGAAAAACCAGAAGAAAAGACCGAAGAGGCAACTGATGATAGTAAAAAAACAGAGGGTGCTACTGCAGTGGTAAGTATGTGTTGTATAATGTATCTACTTATATAATTAATATTATGAGTACAATGAATTGTGTATAATTGTATAATTATTATACCACTCTCTGAAAGGTAACCAGTGAGGGCGAGGCTAAACCCGAGGAAACCAAACCAGAGGAACCTAAACCAGAGGAAACCAAACCAGAGGAACCCAAACCCGAGGAACCCAAACCAGAGGAACCTAAACCAGAGGAACCCAAACCAGAAGAACCTAAACCAGAGGAACCCAAACCAAAGGAACCCAAACCAGAGGAACCCAAACCAGAAGAACCTAAACCAGAGGAACCCAAACCAGAGGAACCCAAACCAGAAGAACCTAAACCAGAGGAACCCAAACCAGAGGAAACAACGGAAGAAGCGAAACCAGAAGAAACATCTGAAGAGAAACCTAAAGAGGATGGAGGTCAGAATACATGACTATTAATTACATGCTATAATAGCATCTTATAAAGATATATACGTGTAAAACTCACCATGGATGTGAAAAGGGACCTTCGTAAAAACAAATATTTATTCTTAAACACTCACCATATGCCCGGCAATGTATAGGAAAACAAATAAATTTGATATCTTAGACAAGACAATAGTTGGATACCTCACTTCCTTTTCAAAATGGCTGAATAGCGAATATGTTTATGTTTAAGCATTTATGTATTATCTGGCTTAGAGTCCCTTTTTCGTAGTCATGGTTACATATTCTACTCACTTAAAGCTAATGTTTTTCACTCACATTCTCCATCTATTAGGTGATGAAACTACTGAAGGAGGAGATCAATAAGTATATAGACGAACATACATATGATTTACTAATTAATGACAGTAATTCTCATACAATCTTTTCCTCTTCTCTTCTTCCATTGTTATTGTACATTTGTCCACTTCCTTTTTGTCAATAAGGTGTACATGCACCTGTTAATTAAAAAATATAGTATTTTGTTTTTTTAGAATTTGATCGTAAATATAATTATGTATAATATTGGTGCATATGCTTTTGTACATAATTATATATTATAATATATTTACATTGCACATCATCATAGAGACCTTAGTGCAACCAGTTAGGCATTTTAAAAATCATTTATTTCAAACATTATTTTTCCTCTGTGTTTTTCATCATGAACTGATAATTATATACATAGGTTTAAATTTATTTTTGTGAAGTGTGTTTTGTGTGTTTATCAAATTTTCATTAAAAAATAATTATATTTTAAAATCTGGCATACATACGTATATATATACACGCGTACATGTACATACGTATACAATGGTGTTTTATAACATACCAAACCAATTGTTAAACAATTGGTTCGGTATGTTATAAACCACCATTGTTGGAATATTCTTATTCCATTAACAGTAGTAGTGACATTGCCTTACATCTGAATGGAAAATATCATTAGTTGAAAGAGGTGTGCATTAGTTCCTATTATTAACCCTTTGCATTCTCCATTATGGCAACTTATAAAGAAATCTTGGAGAAGTATAATAAATTCCTAACAAAGACAATTCTTCAATATCAGGTATTCAGTAAATAATATAAATTAATATAATTATATTTTTTGACAGTATTGGAGGGAATTTAATATCCTGCTAATTATGAATACGATATAGATTTTACTGATATTCCGATAAACTGATGAATTTATACATCTACTAATTCTATCTTGTGGTATCTGATTCCTTCAATTAAATAATTCTGTATATTTCTCAATAATAATGAGTATAAAGAAACTACCTCAATGACATTATGAAAATGACATTATTAGTACATGATTGGTTGAATCACTGAAAAGTACTCATTATCAATTCTAATAATAATAACGTAGTGTCAAGAGTCCTGACAATGGACCATATTTGCCAAACCATAAAGACTCATGTAGTTAGGGTTCCAATCTGAACATATTTGATGTAATGCTCCTCCTTCCCGCACTACCCATCCTCCATTCTGTAGCTCTTATATTTCCCGTCACTTCTAGCATTCTTGCCAGCTCCCTTCCTGAGGTTTTTTAATGATAATCATTTCGAAATATGTTCCATAATGAATGATATATGGTCCCATTGCAGGGACTCTAACGAATGATATAGGGTCCCATTGTTGGGACTCTTAACAAATGATATACGGTCCCATTGTTTGGACTCTAACATGATATACGGTCCCATTGCTGGGACTTCAGTCACAACCTAATAATAATGACTGATAACAATTATCAGTGAATCACTAGTCTTCTTTATATTTCTGTCAGAATCCAATCACGGGTCTTCTTCCACCATTTATAAATCAAGATGGCATCATAGGAGGTGAATTCCATGGTCATGCTTGGGTTAGAGACAATGTATATTGTGCTCTTGCTATTTGGGGAATGTCACTTGCTTATAAGAGACAAGGGGAAGGAGAAAGGGATAGACAAAGAGGAGATGAGTTAGAGAAGGTATGGAGTAAATTAATTTTAGAAAAAACAATTGCTCAAACATGTTTATATCATAGAATGTTGTAAAACTGATGCGTAGTATTCTACAGTGTATGTTGGGACAAGTCAATCGTGTTGAGTCTTTTAAGAAGAGTCTAAGAAAAGAGCATTCATTACATGCTAAATATAATATTAGTAAGTACATATTTATGTGTTCAAACTTCTGCTACATAATCACATACATACATATATACATATCTACGCTGAAACACACACACACACACACACATATAAACGCATACACACAGGTACATGTGGTCCAGTGGTAGGTGACCATAATTGGGGACACCTTCAGATAGATGCAACATCTCTATTCCTTCTTGTTCTTGCACAGTTAACAAGTGCAGGTAGGCCTTGTTTCATAAGTAATACCTCAATGCTTTCTTTATTACTCCTATATTAGGTCTACGGATAGTTTTTACTCTGGATGAAGTGGCGTTCATTCAAAATCTTATATTTTACATTGAAACTGCATACAGAACACCAGTAAGGAAAATATGTTTATATTATCATGTAATATAAAGTTTTCTCAATGAAAAATAAATGAAGAGTGCCATTTGTAACATTTTAGACATATTTTATGATTAGGATCACGTTTCTTCATAAGATGACTAAAATGACAGAAAGTAAATAGTCTAAGGGAGAATGTACCAAACAACTAATAAATACCTTACGCGTATTGGTTTGTAATCTGTATTAACACCTGTAGGACTATGGTATATGGGAGAGAGGAGATAAAACTAATCATGGACAGACAGAATTGAATGCTACTTCCATTGGAATGGCCAAGGTAAGCTATGTTTTATCAGGTGGATGTGTTAGTGCAATAAATTTGTGTTAGTGGATGGATAGATCAATACATGGACGAATGGATGAATAGTGGATGAATGAATGGAAGAATGGTGGATGGATGAATGGTGGATGGATGGAATCTGCATCAATCCACAGGAAATCAAGTCGTGAATGGTGAATAGATGGTGGCAGAATGAATGGATATATAAACAAATTGATCTGTAAAAAGATGAATGAACCAATGTGTAATACATTTGGAGTATAAAGATTATCACTTGATTCCCTTATAGGCTGCTCTTGAGGCTATGAGTGGCTTAGACCTCTTTGGAGCGCAAGGTAGTCCTTCATCAGTCATATGTGTACTGGCGGATCAGGTGGCTCAGTGCAATGCAAAATTGATTTCACTTCTTCCACGAGAGTCAAGTTCGAAAGAAATAGATGCTGGACTTCTGACAATCATAGGTTTTCCTGCCTTTGCTGTGGAGAATGCAGAAATTATTGAAGAGACTAGAGATCAAATAATTAACAAGCTTTTGGTAAGATTATTATTAATAGAACTATTTTTATTAGTTTCAAGTTACACATGTAATTGAACTGTTATAGAAGAAATGTTTTGTCCAATGACCTTCTTTAGCTTAAGAGGCCCTCTGTATTTATTTCATAGGGTAATTATGGATGTCGAAGGTTTTTAAGAGATGGCTATCAGACGGTTAAAGAGGTAAGAAGATGTTGATGTGTTAACAGTTCTTATATGATGTTATCCCTCTTAGGATTCTTCAAGGTTACATTACGAGCCAGCTGAATTAAAGATATTTGAGAATATAGAATGCGAATGGCCTTTATTCCTTGTCTTTCTTCTTATTGACTCTGTGATTAATAACTATGATGAAGAAGTAAGTATACTACACTATATAATGTATATAATTAATATGTGCATAATCATCCAATTTAAGTTATTTGTATTTGTAAAACAAACTGTTTTCTTATAAATAACTTTTGAATTTTATAATAATCAACAACAAACTTCCATCTGTGATATACCGCTGTTCTTCGTGTCAATAATCAGAGAGTACGGTAGTACTATCTATGTGGGGATGGCCCACAAAAAATGACCTCCCATACATTTCAGTTGTAGGTATGCTGGAATCTCTGTTAATATACAGTATATATATAGATAAGCTAACATAGTAAAACTACATATAAAGTTTTGATATTGAGTATTTTTATGACTAACAATAGCCAGGAGTGTTTGCTCTAGAGGGTGTTTAGGTGTCCCTGGACGCCTAAAGTTGTTGATTTTATCACTGAAAGGTGTTCAGCTCTTTAAACAAATTATAAATTAGTAATAATAATGGTTGGTTGTTGTATGGTACAGAGTGAAAACTAACTCATGAATATTAATGAGACACCTAGTTTTCACACCCTAGAGCGAATCCTGATAGTCAGAGATATATACTAATTCACATTTCTTCTCTCCATTCACTCTTGTCTGTCTGTCTAGATAATTCAATACAGACAAGCATTAAACAAAATAGTTATTCAAACTGATGAACTGGAAACTTTACCAGAGTTATTCTATGTACCATGGGAAAATGTATGTACTAGTAACTGATGTGTCTGTGTGTCAATTTTTGATTTGTTTTTCAGGTTGATGCTGAGTATCGTGAGCCTCATAGTCAGACTCGTAAACCTGGTCGTAAAATCCTCTATATGTGGGCACAATCGATGTATATATTAGCTGGACTATTAGAGGTAAGGAGTCCAGGTTATGGGATATCAAAATACATTAGATTATGTACCTACTGGAGTATCATTAGATTATGTACCTACTGGAGTATCATTAGATTATGTACCTACTGGAGTATCATTAGATTATGTACCTACTGGAGTATCATTAGATTATGTACCTACTGGAGTATCATTAGATTATGTACCTACTGGAGTATCATTAGATTATGTACCTACTGGAGTATCATTAGATTATGTACCTACTGGAGTATCATTAGATTATATTTTCATATTTAGGAAGGTTTAGTAAACATTGGAGAAATTGATCCCCTCAATAGAAGATTGTCTACTCTTCCTCGTCCAGATCCATTAGTACAAGGTATGGCTATCATCTGTCTTGTATCTCAAATATAAGGTTTCTATTGAGTATAAAACATATTGTACTATAACTAAATTAGCCAATAATGGGCATAGTTACATGTACGAACCCTTTTAGTAATACGATCTATAGCCACAACAAAAGTTGTAAGAGACTGTTATTATATAACTATAAGTAACATGTTCATTATTGTTATCACTAAGTTAAAAAATATTATAAGTAGCTATTTCTATTTTATACAATATCATTTTAATTGTTTAGTTGTCTTGCTAGCTGAAGACGACAGACTGTGCGAGGAGCTCAAACAAAAAGGAATTTCATCACAAACTATAGCAGGAGTTGAGAAAGATCCCAACTGTGCCATTGGGGTCTTTCCTGCTAAAATGTTGGGAGAGGCTTACACTTATCTTGGTATGAATTGTTGATGGCTAATCATTTGAAAAATGCTATCATATCTAATAACGTTCATAGACATTTACCAAAACAAGTGATTAGTTCCAAATGAGATGTTATTAATTACATTATATGGTGACTGAACATATTTTATTTCAACTAAAGCAATTAGCTGTTGATATTATAGGAAGATCTAATTAGGGTTTCTGATATGTAATTCAGTGTTTTTGATAAGCTTATATGGTGCACCATTGGCCCAAAGAGCTTCTTATTTGGCGCTGCACAGTTCTCTCTTTCGGCCAGTGGTGCAGTTAATTATGATTATATTGTCACTAACAGCATTAACTCTTTGTTAATTGGCTCAAGATGTATTCCCAATAGCGCACACACTAACCATTATTGAGCCAATTTGGCCCATGCTTCAAAACTTATCAAAACCTCTGATGTAATATATACTACTACAATATAATAAATTCAAATGCTATAACTGCTAACTAGTTGGTTAATACATATCGGTTATAAATTTGAAACTAATTGAATTACTGATAGACAGCTCAGGAAACTACTACAAAATATTCACATTCGAAGTTTAATTATTCATAATTTGAGTGTGAAATGTTGAATATATGAGCTTAGTACAATCTAGGATCACTTCAGCTTGATGAATATTCGAATTAAGGTTAAATATGACACCACACCGACTCAAATGATGTTTGAACTTGTTCATGTACATCCATTAATAATGTGTACACATGTGTATACATGTGTGTGTGTGTGTGTGTGTGTAGTGACTTTTCTTCCTTGTTAGGTATAAGTAAGAAAATGGGTTTAACAGGTCGTATATTGAAGAGAATAGGTGTGTTGAGTACTAGTATGCTGTATTGTGTGAAACAGGAAGTTTTTGCATTTTATCCAAGTGTAAGTTTAGTCTCAACTGATTATGTGTTTCCCCTGGGATAAATATTGAGAGAGCATGGAGAGGGTACATGTGACGTATGGTCAACAATGTTCAATCATTATTGTAAAACAGTGTTTATCATCATAAGCTTCAAAAGTGTGGGCGAACAAGACTAAATACGGAAGCACCATGTTACCTCCCTTTGGGGGAAACACTACTTTTGTTTATGTAGTATTACAGGGTCTCATAAGATAACGTTGTTTCATTTTTATAGTTTCTAGATCACGAAGCGTTTTATTTATGTTTAGATAGTGAACTACTTGTTGATGTCATCAGTACAGATATTGCTTATTTGAAGGTATATCCGGTTCTTTCTTCCTTTGCTTTGCTGTAACTGTTCCTTCCTTCTGTATCTTCTCTATAATACTTCGTTACATAAAGTCTAATTGGAAATTAATGGGCTGTCCTACAGTGACTCTACCAATCTTGAGGACCATGTTAGGAGAGACATCTTCATGGGATAAATCACCTATGCTGAAATTTCTACAAACTCTGAAGAGTGGCTACATAGCTGGAGTTAGGTATACTACTATAATTATAGTACTGTTGTTTAACTAAAACCTTATTTAGTAAGACATTATGAGTTGTAGTGCCTACATAGTTGAAGTTAGTACACTACCTTTACTATAATTATATGAAAATGGTGAAGAAAAAAGATTGTTAGTCATTTCAAATAAGAGTTATGAACATTTCCTTGAGGTCATAGGGAACATGAATGACCTTTAAAAGTGTCACACTAAAAAAATACTAAATTCTAACAAAGAATTAAAAATTAGCACTACATCAGTATATACCAGCAACTGGGATAATAAAAGAGTTACAAGAAAAATGTATTTCTATGTTTTGTAGAGTCCAGCTGGGACGAATGTCTGACTTTATTAGCACTTCATATCTCGTACATATGGCATTTCTAGAATCTTTAAAAACTTGTAAGTTCTCTATGTATGATATTATGAATGTAGAGTGACTTCTATCTTTTAGCTATTTGGTCTATTGAACAGGCAGAGTTGATTAGAAGACGCTCAACAGTGTCAATAATACAAATTGATCTAGATGATGAATACAGACCAGTGTGTTAAATATATCTTGTTGAATTTCAAATGAATGAATAATTTTAATCTACAGAGAACTCATTCAGTATCTAGTCCAGTAGCTGGAGCAGTAAGGCGTAGTCGAGAAATACCCACCTCACTTCAAGAAACAAAGGGATTTACTAAAATAGCAAGTAAGAGTGTTAGATATTTCATTGATACTCGTTAATGATTTCTATGGTCACGATATCATTAAACTATTAATACAACTTCAGCGTCTCCGTCTTTTGGGCGTCTACAAGTAGCCAAAGGATGGTCTGCTAGAAGACATAGCTTTGTTAGTGGAAAATTATCAGTAGATATAAAGATTCCTAGTGATGCTAATCGTCGCATAGACTCTGCTATGGATAGTCTTAATGTACAAGATCTTATCGAGGAGTTGAAAAGTAGTTCTGATCTTTATGAGCAAACTGATATACTTCATTTCCTGTTTAACAAACAGTAAGTCAGTCATAATGAGGATGTCTGCTTTCATTGATTTTAATATGATACCAGTCTAATCTTCATGTTTTCTTGCCCTTGTTAGTGGTAAAGATTTTGATACAAACATTGATGGACAGAAATGTACAGTTGAAATCTTACTACAGGAGTTGTACGAGAAGGTCGGTTCAAATTTTAACTCTTTCTTTATATAATTTATTGTTATATCTATTTAAGGTTGGTTTCTATAAAGTATGGTCTCTCGTCAGGCATTCAGCAGGAATGCTAATGAAGACAGTTGATGATGTAGAACAGGTATACAAATCAGCTGGATGATTGGGACTATGTATCATTGGATTCTTTCAGGTAGCTACAGATCTTCTCGTTAGACAAAAGAATTTCTCAATGGGTCAACCAAATCATGAAATACAAATCACACAGTTAGGTATATCTTCAGTGTTAATATTTTATAATTATGATTCTTTTCTTAGACCTCTCCCTCGTGCTGCTTTCCTTGAAAAGATACATATAGCATGTGGGAAAGATTACAGTGCTATATCGTTAACGCAGGTCTTTCATATATCTTGTTTATTTACCGGATACTCTAGTATATGTTTCTTGTTTATTGACAGGAGATTCTAGTATATCTTGCAATGTTTATTCGTTCTGAGCCATATCTTTTTCAGGAGATGTTGAGGTTAAGAATAGGATTGATTCAAAATGTCATGGTAACCGAGTTGTCACGTGCACTGCAATGCTCAAGTCAGTGTTTCAAAAACGTGTATAATAAATAACTATTAAATTTTTATGATTTCTATTTCTCAGATGAGGAAGGCTTGGAACGCCTTTTAGATTTGGGACCTTATGAGTTGAAAAACCTTCTTTATCATATTTTGAGTCGTAAAGAATTTGCTATTGATGATCAAGGCAAATAATTTCAACTAATGCATAGTTGTAAATTCATTTTTTGTAATTGTGTATGTATACAGGTATAGGAGATGTTCAGACTAGTGATATGAGGCAAATATCTATTTTCACACATAAGAAGCACTTGAATGTTGTACGTCTTCATAAATATGTCCGGGTAAGAGAAATGTATGTATGTATGTGTGTATGTACATATTTACGTATATATACATGTATGTATGTATGTATGTATGTATGTATGTATGTATGTATGTATGTGTGTATGTATGTATGTATGTATGTATGTATGTATGTATGTATGTATCTATGTATGTATGTATGTATGTATGTATGTATGTATGTATGTATGTATGTATGTATGTATGTATGTATATAATTATGTATAGTATATTAATTTTATGTATAATATTCATCAGTCATTGAGTGAGATTGATGTGGATGAAGAAGATGAAGGTGAAAAACAAGGTCAATGGAGGAGAAGACGAAGGATAGATGGAGCATTGAATCGTGTTCCACAAGATTTCTATTTTCAAGTTTGGCACACACTTGAACAATGTGAGGGTATCTCAATTGGAAACAAACACTTGCCAAGAAATCCAACTGTACATGAGGTATAATTATATATATATATATATATATATATATATATAGTAATAATAGTATGATGGTGACATCATCCCTTTGATGTGGTGAGTTCTATATATTGTATATAGACCTTCCATTTGCACACTATGCAGGAGATGTCACCATCATACAATATATTGTATATAGTATGCTAATAGGTCCTATATACTGCATATAGGACCCTCATTTTGTGTCCTCGGATGTGATATAGCCCTTGCAGACTCGAGCTATATCACAAACTCAGGTCCTGTATTTTGTATATAGGACCTATTAGCATACTATATATATTACATGCCATGCAGTGATGTATCATTACTATCATATCATTGTACACTCTGTCAATGTGAAGAGATTGGGAATGTATCCATCTATATACTTACAGATGACACCTGGTGAACTCAAGTTTGCTATGCGTGTTGAATCTGTTCTCAATTCTCTACCTAATCCGGAGTATCGCCAACTCATTGTAGAGGTTTTGATGGTATGTGGAATTTGGGTACGTCTCAACCCACAAGAGAAATACCCACATGTGATGGTGCTTGATAATGTGATTCGTTGTGCTAACCAACTCTTTCTTGAAGATCAGGTAGGTAAATCATTTATTGTTATATTTGTTTTGGCCAATGGTGGTGTACGAATGAACTTAATTATCAAAAACTATAAAGACAGGTCTAAGTCCATTGCACATTGCACAAATCATTACTATCATTATTTTGATGTTCAAAGTATAAACTGAGTCTTATTTCATCACAGCGAGCGAACAATGGTCTGGCAATGAAATGTTGCAGTGATGTACCAGGTCTGTGTCAAGGATATGGTGGTGTGTGTGTCTTCTTTTATGACTCTGCTCCAAGTGGAATGTATGGCACTATGAGTTACTTTGCACGAGCAATGTTGCAGAATTTAGCAGAAACAATACCACAAACTCATGCTTGTCGAATCAGCTAGCTAAGAGATTTTGTCATCTGCAGTATAATTTAATGACTCGATTACATTGACTTCGATGCAATTCATCATCTATAATTAGCTATACTTTTGTGACTCGTATATTCTCTTTCTTTTAGTACAGGATTATTCATATCTATTTTAAAAAAGACTTATAATAATTATTTCTAATACTTGTCACAGTATAAATACATGTACACTTACAAATCATTAATGGCCACGCCCTCTAATTGCGAAATTTCTATA
Organism: Petrosia ficiformis; assembly: GCA_947044365.1. Lineage (NCBI taxonomy): Eukaryota > Metazoa > Porifera > Demospongiae > Haplosclerida > Petrosiidae > Petrosia > Petrosia ficiformis. Next base: position 371,063 of record OX345652.1, read on the forward strand.
GTATGCAGCCCTCTATCAGTGAATATTCAATGGTGTGAAGTCAATATTCAACATAATATATGTAATTATATACTTCTATAAATATACATATGCTTTACCAAGACCTACATGATTAATATGGCCACACCTTCTGATTACAATTAGCCGGTGAAATGTCCAGCCCTTTATCAGCGAATATTCAATCGTGTAAACTCTAATATTCAACATGATATATGTAATTATACATGTATACTTCTATAAATATATATATGCTTTAAAATGTCTTTGTCAAGACCTAGCTAGCAATGTACATGATTAATAGCCACGCCCTCCTGATGATTACAATCAGCACTGAGCGATAATGAGTTTATATACATGCTTAAGTACTGATGTGTTATCATACAAAACACTATCTTTCCAGGTTCTGTCAAGTCCTACATGACTAGCTTATGGGTGTGTGTAGGCCATGCGCAATACAACCATCAGTGCAGATTCAATAGAACATATCCAATCTGCACAGCTATGGACTAATATTCGTACTCTTAACCTTCCATGCTATTGTAGAAGTCCCGCACATAGTATATACGTATCAGTAGATAGATAATTGTGGTGAAGGGAAAATAGTCATTCAAGTTGGCCATGGTTCAGAAGTGACATGATAAGATTATACAATGTATTAATAATGTTAGAAAATTAAACTGTTACTGAGCAACTGTTCTTGGTCTGTAGTGTTGCTTACTGAATCCAGCTACTATCGGTACTAGTGACTTGGGTGTTCTGCAATGGGAGAAGAAGAATATAGTTGAATAGTCAATATCTTAATTAGTAGTAATTTCATGTGTTGATCATGACAACATTTCTTTAGATTAAATACCTTGTTCTTTTAATTTGAGTGGACATTTCTGGAAGATTGAGAGATACAATTTGTACTTTGTGAGCTTTTCTGCAGGATAAAGATGAAGCAGAAGACGTTAACCTTGAATTGGACATCTTTTCAGCTCTTAGTATTTGTGTTTGTTTCTTTGCTTCAATAGTGACAATTGGAACTTGAATTTCTTTATCTTTTATTTTATCTTTGTCATGCGGCTCTTGTATTTCATGTTCAACTGTAGATAGATCACTTTTCTTCACATTGATATCTCCAGTAATTATTTGTCTTTCTTCAATATCCTGATCCGACTCAATTTCTTCTGATATTGTATCCAATTTTTTAAAAGTTTGTGATTTTGGCTGAGTCTCTTGTGGGTCCCTTTCAACCGCCTCATTTGTAACACAATGGTTGTTATCAATATTGTTCTTCTGTATTTGATATTGACCAGTTCTTTCTGGTGCTATTAAAGATCTTCTCCATGATGACTGTAAGCAGGACCAAAAGAACATGTAAATTATAAACAGAACTACACATTTTCAGTATCTATGTTTATCTTACCATCATACGTTCTAATGTCATTTGTGCAGCTATGCATGAAGCATTTTCATATATTTTCGCTGATGTTAGTTCACTATGATAACAAGATATGGCATGCATAAAATTATAATGACTCTTGAGTCTCCTGAATCAGCAACTTGTACATACCTAGTAGATTGATGCATCCCTTTTATACTAATAGCTGAACGGAGTCCTGAATCATTATGTTGAACACTAATAGCTGAACGGAGTCCTGAATCATTATGTTGAACACTAATAGCTGAACGGAGTCCTGAATCATTATGTTGAACACTAATAGCTGAACGGAGTCCTGAATCATTATGTTGAACACTTCTTACTGTTCTGTTTGGACTTTGTATTGTCGGGTTTGTTTGCAATATGATTTCACTCATTCGTCTACCATCAATTGACCAGTCATCTCTAACTGTAAGTGGTTGGGTAGCCGGCCTCTTTTGAAAATGTACCTGCATTGATCTTGTCATGAATGATGAGGTAAATGTAGGTAATGCGGGTGTTGATGGAGGACAAATGGGACTTTTGCAAGTAGAAGACGCCTAAATATACGATGATGAATAATGATATTATAGCATAATTATATAAGAAACTCACATATCCTATTGCTGCTGGAGCTGTCTGAGGTCTGCTTGATACCAGAAGATTCCGTTGTGTAGTTAGGACAAGTTGAGGCTTACGTGACCTTGGTTTAATTTTCTGTTAGGTAGTAATTATTTTGTTAGTAGTATAAAAATAATAATTATATTAATGTTATTTTGACAACTGCCAAGTAACAATTGTCAGGTAGTCAAGTATGTCCATATTCTATGCTGTCAAATTTGTATTTATACTTGTACTAATGACCTGTGGCGTGAGAGGTTTATTGAGTGTAAACCACTGAAATATCATTTGTAATTCATGACGTTGACTCTCACAGTGAGGGTTGCTGTGATAGGAATCATTTTAAAATGATATTATTCATTTTATTAGATACTTACCTTAAGACATGATTCAACATAATTGATAATGTCTGATAAAAATTATATTCAGCACTTGTACCCTTCCTGCAATTAAAACACACAACATTTACAAATAATCTCTTAATCAAAACAGTTCTGCATTTATACATGGATACAGAAGGAGTTCACCTTGGTGGATGCAGTGTACTGACTGTTTCTCCCTTACTATGCACACTTAATGCATGCACCATTTTGTTGAATTCACTATAACAACTTAACTGAGGGTATACAAAGCAAATTAAATCATCGTGTTGTGCATCTTTGTTGTGTGTGAATATTACCTTTGAACAACGCAAGAAACTTGCTTCTCTCTCCATTTCTGACCTGCAGGCCCAGCCCCACCCTCAAATGAAAAAAATCATACAATTTAGTGCGCATGCGTAAACTAATTTGAAATTCGTATTCAGACTGCGGCTCACAGATTACGGCCATTTACGGACTATATGTCACGTGACACTGCTGAGCATTATGTGACACTTATATTGCTTGGGTGGTTATGAATAAGAAATGGAGAAACATAAACGGGAAACGAGGAAACACGGCTTCACCACATAGTGATTGAACCCTAAAAAGGATAAGAATACTGCATCGCTGTGCTCGGTAGCTAGAGGCCTTTAGCCACCTTTGCGGAGGGCTCGCAAAGCACTCGTCCCTATCACCTTAAATGTAAAAATCCACTACAGCTAATTTAATGACATTTATTATGTGCTTATCACATGATTTTAACAAAATTCATAGTTTATTTCTGTAATCTGTGATCCGCAGTCTGTGTTTTCTAGCTACCCTTTGTATCCTGTATAAGCATACTACGAGCATGTGCAGAGGAAGTAATTATTAATAAATATTTTCCAAAAATAATTGATCATCTTTCTCTATACTCTACGCATGCTTAGTGCACACATTCAATTTCTCTTGAGATAATTACGAGATTCCTTTTGAAAATGTTTATAATTATTATAATGTGACTCAGAATCATAGCCCTGGCTGGTATATAGTTAGCTACTAACTAAAAATACTAAAAGTACTACTGTACTAAAAAATAACTTGATTAAATCGTGTTATATAACTCAATGTTGCTGCACATGCAGAGCATTCAGTGAAAACATTGGAACTTTCAAACAAGTTACTGGCACACTTCTATTAGACAAGGAAATTGATACTAATAATATTTATCATTGTTTTGGTAAAAGGCACCATATAGAGGATGTATGTTGTGTCTCATGTAGTGTAGTCATGTGTATTTGGCTGACTGAGTGACTTGTATTCATTACGCAATTCTTAGGAGTGCAACTATGAAGCTGTATAAAACCTTTGAGTGGGTGCATATGATACCCAAATATGGCAGAGTATTAGTGACTCATCCTATCTCAACAAACCAAAGTGAGTGGGCATATTCACTGTGTAATGTATATAACAGTAAGTGATGATGTGATCCACACCCTTGTCTACTCATAATATGGTTTTAACAATTTGATATATTTACACACTAATATTAATTTATTGACCTCAAACACATACCATAGTCAACCAAACCCTCATTACAACACTCTATGAACCCATCCGGCTTCTATTTTTGTGTATACACAATCATGTGCAAAGGAAACCAGTATACTGCAATACAACTGAATAAAATCGACAAGCATATACTGTTGACAGAACTCTCCAGTGCCAACTTAGGAGCTTGTACTCAATACTAGTTTGTTAGTTATTGTTGACAAAATAATGAGGATTATTTTGACTATATTTCTTCTAACAAGTGGTCTTTTTGCTTTTTCAACTGCAACACATTATGAAGGTAAACCATGTTCATATGGTTACACTACCTATTGTGGACCGAAGGAGCTTTTGAGTGAAGATATTTATCCCGTCAATGACACTTCAGCGTAAGTTCCATTATGCATATACACAACAATATCTATTGCTATCCTTATTTTTTTCAGGCCAAATGTTTGTAAGACCGTTCGTATTTACAGCCGATATAAATACAGCTGTTGCTACACAAAGCGATGTTATTACAACTACTGGTGGAAATATCAATGCCAGTAAGTAATTATATAATACCTATTATTTTGTTATTTCATCTATATTTACAGCTGGAAATGTTCTTGCTCAGACAAATGTGATGTGCCAATTAATGTCACTAGTGTTGAGTATCACTGCTGTGATGGATTCACAACAGCAGTTGCAGAAACTGATGGAGGCAATCACTACAGTTACATTGAACCTCACAGTGAATGGAAAATACGCTCAGAAGGATGTCCCATTGGTTGGTATATAGATTGATAAATGTTTTTAAATTGTATATAAACAATATTTTTTTCATTTTAGAAATTAAAGAAAATATTGTAGAATGCTTAGAGGAATTGGATTTGACTGAATTACAGTGCCTTTTAGAAGGCACAAATTTGGAAACGACTCTACAGGGTGATGGCATGTTCACGCTCTTTGCTCCTACAAATGATGTGTTGCAGGATTCTGGACTCGAGGATCTTGGTAGGGAAACCACCGAGTTTGTTTTGGGTAGTCATGTAGTTGAAAAAAAATTGGAGTCACTCCTATTTTGTGATGGACAGAGATTGGAGAGTATCAATGAAGACTGCTTCATTCATGTCACTGAAATTGATACATACAAGTATGTATGGCACTACTACTACAGATATCATAAAGAACATGAAGGAGATGTGAGTTAAAATCATAAAGTGTGGATTTCATAATAATTATATTTTTTAAATTTGTGCAGGAAATATTCATAAGTGGTGCTAAGATTATAGGACGTGATGCGTGTATAGCAAGAAATGGCATAGTACACATTGTAGACAGAGTATTGGAATGTGGTAATCAAACAATAGCTGATATTGTTCAAGAAGATGAATACTCCATTCTTGAATTTTTATTGTCAACAGCAGATCTTCTTGAGTTTCTCGATAAGCCTACACAAGCCTTAACACTATTCGCACCAACTAATCAAGCTTTTATGAATATAAGTGAAGACCTCAATTTAGATATTGTAGAATGTCTGTCTAATGAAACCAACCTAGAGGAATTAAAGAAATTTCTTCTCTTCCACATAGTTCGTGGAGCAGAATTCAGTAGCAGTCTTATTCTGCGTGATTGCCTTGTGACTAAAGCTTGTCACAAAGTCATATACTATTATTACTATCATTACAAATGGTACACAGAATGCCTAAAACTCAATGTTGCAATAACGGACGAAGGGATCGTCGTTGGAGATGATGAAGTGGTGATAACAACTATCGATATTGTTGCTTCCAATGGTGTTATTCATGAAGTGTCTCTTCCCCTATTAAACCAAAAGATTGATTTGGCTAAATTGTGTGCTTCTTTTCCTCGGAGTTCATTTACTGTTCTTGTTAATCCCCCGCCATTTGTTCCACCACCCGAAAGAATGTAAAATGGATTTCTAATACGTTAATTCATAGTTACACCTCTTTTATAAAATTCCTTGGTACTATGTTTTTTTGGTTAAATAGCAATTAACTTGTTTTTGTTAATAAATATTTACATTGTGACAATACTATCAATATACACAACCAACATAAAAAATGTGAAACTTCAAGTATATATATATAGCATGAAAGTCTTGTAGTAACTACTACTACAGAGGGTATTGACTATTGTGACACTTTTGAATTATGTGATAGTAGCAACTAATATGAGAGTTGCAACTTTAGTGACAATAGTGACTAATTGTGACTCAAAGGGATCCAATACACACTAATTTGTTTTGTGTGACAGTACTACAGTGGGCAACTTGTGGCCCGTTAGATTAATTAAGTTACACTATGTATATTGTGGGGCTTCAGTTTTACCTTCCTAATTATGATATAACTTAACATTCTAGACATACATGTATGTACGTAATTACTAAATGATCTTCATGTTCTCAGTGCAGCTGGTCCTTCAGTATCAATCCACTCAGTGGCAATGAGTAGCTAGGCGTGGGCTATAGCTAGTTACACACTCAGTAGTACTATAGGATGTAGAAATGACACTCTTAATTTATAATCACATAGTTACAGACTAATTTCTTTTGTGTGTGAGCAACTTGATGAGATCAAGTTACACTCTATTATGGTGCATGGGCATTATTTGGAGGAATTATGGGTACTGAACCTTTGATGTAAATATTTCTTACTATAAGTGGAATAAAAAAACATCACATCCAACCATAACTGTGATACTGCCTGGAATAGATTTACAATATACAATGATAATGTAATCCCTCTGGAGGTATACATGAAGAAGCCGGTACATGTGAATTAAGTGATGTTCCTGGCTTGATCTAGAATAGCGGAGCTAAGTTTCATAATGAACCAGACTCCTAATAATTGGACATCAAATTACATAATAGACCGCATGTTAATGATGTAACTGCCAGCAGGATCGTAATCTAAGACATTTATCATTATTAGGTTGGGTGTGGTTTTTATTTATAGAACGATCATTTCTATTTATAGTAACATTGCTAATAGACCACCATTTAAAATATTGACATGATTAGTCCATGCAAGTATCAGTTGACAATTTTTAATTGGTGAATAGTACGATCTTCGTAAATAAAACATTTTGACAATTATAATGAAATTAATGGTTTGTTTAAAGAAATTTCAATATACAAGTTAAGAGAAAGTATTTCATAAATGGTTTCTGTTATATTAAAAATGAAACGTTTATTCATTGGTCACTTCTCTTTGTCTCAGAGAATGGGTATGTGAGCTCCCAGAACTGAGAAACATTCCGGCAAATATTGGATTCCCTCCGCTCATTAATCTTTGATAATTCTTATACTTGCTTAACTATACCAATAAAATAAATAATATATATATCGTGTGTTTAAATATCAACTGAATTACCTGAGGGAAAGCTCCAGGTAAAAATGAAGTTAGGTGGCCAAGTGTTTCAACATCCTCTCGGAATCCTGAAGTTAGTTGTCTGATGTGAGTTTCCTCTTCCACAGCATGTTTATTATTTTCTTGCCAGAGAGAATAGCGCAAAGAAAGCAACCAATCACATGTAAGTAGCAGTCCAAGCTAAAATGTGAAGAACAAAAGTGTATTGTAAGCAACATTAGTGTGTATCCATGTGATTGCTTTTTTTAATTTATAATTATTAATGTGTGCTACAACTCATCTAAAGTGATCATACTAAATCAACACTAGACTTTGAGAGCATACCAAGTTGAGGTTATCTTCTGAAGACATGTCTTGTCCACATGTGTTTAGGGAATGACTAGCTGTCATACACAGTTGATTAATGACACTTAGAGGTGAGTTAGAACTTCTATGAAGACGCTGTGCCTTGAAAGCAAGATGAAGAGCAGTGGGAACAGGAGAACTAAAATCAATGAAAGAATATTATTGATTTGTGAAAATCAACTCGTTAAAAAACTGATGAAGTCATATTGTGGACATATGTGAGACATGGGCTCAATTGTAATATTTTACTATTAGCATCACTGGCTAAATATATTATTACTACATGTATACACAATTATCAATTACTATTACTATTACTATTACTATTACCATTACTATTACCCCATGTTTGACATGTTATATGCAAGGTATCTTACCTTTTCACTGGAAGATCTTCAATTACTGGATAATGTTCCTCACACTCTTCTCCTTTCATCCAATGACAAGCAACAAGACCAGTAGATGCCCACCATAACAGAATTTCAAATCCACTGTCTCTAGTGGACATAGTGTCAGATAATGTAGGAAGGTCGTTTGTTAGTTGCTGAGTATGGAAATGAGAGCAGTATAGTCATAAATTGTACATATAAATCTACACAATTGTACATGTACTTATAAGCACATCGATTTATATAGTACCTAGTTTAAAATAACCGAATAGCCTTTAGTATGACCAGTTAACTATAACAACAAGTTTACTATAACAACAAGTTTACTAAACACTTTACATGTAATACCTCTTGATTAGACACATTGCAATAATGAAGGCTAAGTTTCCCTTCAAAGCTTTGCTAGCCATACTTTCATAAATATATACTTCAGAGTTTTTGATAAGTTTTGAAGCATGGGCCAAATTAGCTTAATAATGGTTAGTGTGTGTGCCATTGGGAATACATTTTGAGCCAATTAACAAAGAGTTAGTGACAGCATAATCATAATCATGCCAGCTGGCCCAAACAGAGAACCATGCAGTGCCAAATAAGAAGCTCTTTGGGTCAATGGTGCACCATATAAACTTATCAACAACACTGTACACATATATGTATATAACATAGTTTTTACATACATACCTTCATATCTTCCACTAGGAAGGCATGAGCTTGACGAGAAATATCCAAAACAGTGTGGAAAGTTGTCAAACATTCATTTGCATTCGTCAAAGAGACATGAGAATGACACTTTTGATGTTGAGGAATGAGCAAGTCACGATATGCTTCAGTCAAGAGTGTCTTACAGAAACTACGAGAAACAGAATACTTTGGAAAAACTATAGAAAGAGAATAGACAGTAAGTAAAATGGAATATGATACTACAGTCCCAAGTACAATCATACCTGCTACACTCTTGTATAGTTTACAAGCTACCTGAACATCTCTGGTCCACTCCTTACTCATTAGATACTCCCATCCATCATCAGTGCTTACAAAAGACAATAGTCCACCCAAGTTACCAGCACAAATGAAGTAATATCGCTACATAAGCAATACTCTGGAATAGAGGTTTGTTTAGTTTATATGTGATACTTACTGCTAGCAGAGAAGCAACACAGGCACATGAAAACTGACATTGTACTCCCATCGTAAACAACATTTCCGACCACTGACTGAGAGAGATGCTTTCCCGTTCTACTTCAGCATAGTTGAGTGCTGTGAGACCCAAGAAGAAACCAAGACCATGCATGGATCGACCATCATAAGCTGAAATCACAGAGAAGAGTTAGTTAACAACAAGAGCATTGATGTAATATAACTACAGCTTACAAGCTAAGCTGATTTGGTGTAGGAGATGTAATGTTTGAGCCACATCAGCATGACCTACAGCTTGTGGAGTACTCTTGCTTTCATTAGGTACCTTTCCTTTACGAAAGATCATTGATGCAACACTAACCATTACTCGTCCAACAAATAGCTAGATATATTGATAGAGAGCAAGGACAGGTAAGTGTTCAACTGACTGCTTTCCTCATGCAAGAAATATGACTAAATTGAATTCCTTACCTGAAAAAGGAGATGTGATATTCCATTCCATGCCAGACTGAGAACCAGTGAGGAATACGAAGTAGGTAGAAATAACCCCACTTCAGTCAGAGCTGACACTAGATTTATTTGTGCGTTATTAAAATCACTCTAAAATAAGAGGAAAAGAGATATAGAATGAAAGCACGACTTCACCTTAAATGTTAAACTCACATTCTTGATATCCTGTTCAGCTTGTTTTCTTAGTCTCCAGAACCTTGTACCTTCCCATTCCGATTTACGTTTTGGCAACGAGTAGACCCATGTTATTCCAAAACACATTCCAGCAATAAGACATCGAAATATCCACATCACAACCCATCCCAGAGTGATTACACCCTCTACACTACTGGTATCTAACCAGTTGAGAGTACGATGTGCTCCATGGGAGATATCAGGGGTTCCTGTTACCCCACCGGTGAGTGAGAAAGGATCAACAAAAAAGCAGATGACCATCATGAAGCACATGAACATATGACTAGCTAGACGAGCATTAGAGGTAGTTGAAGGATGGGATTGAAGTAAAATAGAGGATGACATTGGAGGAGATCCACTTGGGCTTGTATCCTAATTATAAGCAGATTTAAATATAACTCTACATACATCTATAATCTATATATCCAGCTCACTGCCATCCATAATATTTTCACTATGCACTATCGTAACTAAATGGTGGTAGCTTTGGGCTTAGTTAATGGAAAGTCAAGACTATTTCTGTGAAGTAATCTATTTCCTTTAGTTTAATGGCAGGCAGTGATATGAACAATTGTGTTGCATATAGTGTATTTAAATGTCACGTAACATACACTTAGGAACACATCAGGAGATGAAGGCTCATCACTATATTCGTTTATCGACTGAGGAGAGGTTGATGCACTACCACCAAGAATTGGAGAGTGACCACTGCTAACACTGTCCAGGTTGCAAGAGAGTCCTGATAAATGAATCAAACATGTAAATATAGAAACTGTATAGACTTAGTGTTACCTTGACTGTTCAATAGCACTTTCATTTGTTTATTCTCTACTTTCAATTTACGATTCATATTCTCCAGGTAACGAATGTAGTCAATTGTTTTCTGAAGTACAGCTGATTTCTGGGCCTATAGGGACATTTCATTAAATATAGAAAATTGCTCCTGTAATATAATTATTATAAAAACCTTTTTATCATCTCTAAAATGTTTGGAGACTATGTTTCGAAGAACTCCAATACGATCATTAATACTAGTGCGGTATTTCTTCTCAATGAGGTTATGACTTTTCTTCTTTCCACCAGGTAACACAACTTCGTAATCATCAATCATACTACCTCCCTGCATACTTGATATTGGAACCTGTTGATTGATTGTAGTCTGTAGAGATTGACTAACAGCTGTTGTACGAGGGATGGGAAGTCGAGGAGTCAAGGAACCATTAGTGAGTCTTATTGCTGTGGTGGTTGGAGGCGCGAGAGTCGTACTAGGTGCATGTAATTGTGGGGTTGGTATTGTTTGCACTCCTCCACTTCTGTCAGGTAGGCTTGTTATGGCACTCAACAGCTGGTTCTGGATGTTTGGTGACGCATGTTTGATGCTACTGACAATTTCCAAACGGTTCTTTAAAATCTCTGTTCGTAATAGAGTCTGTATAAAGAAGTAAATTGTATAAATACATGAATTGACAAATAGATGTTATATAGAGCTCACACCTATCCACATACATACAGTGTACATAGTCTTGTGAGCCAACCACTTTGCTTTGAGGAAGAAGGCTGCTCAACTGCTTAGTATCAACTCAAGTGCAGGTGGAATGCATTTTGCAGGCCAATCACTTCTGTAGGGACTTTTTACTGCAATGAAATTTGATTCCACTGCATTCTATTCTCTGGCTGTACAAGTCAATACTAATCAGTTGACCTGACCCTTCCAAGTAAGGGGGTTCATGTGCATATAGATAATACCTGTTCCAATTCAAGCAGTTTCTGTTGCTGAATGTGTTGTTGTCTCTCTAATTTCTGAGTTTGTTCAAGCAACCATGATGCCCCATCATCCATTGAAGTAACTTGGTTCCCTTCAAATTGACCATTGAATCCATTAGATACCGGTTGCTGACTGGTACAATGGTTAAATGGAACATGGTCAGACATGTTAGCTGATGTTGGAGCACCAGTAGTAGGGTCCAAAAAATCAAGTTCTTCCAGATGTCCGTCTGTAAATAGAGAGTTCCACTCAGAAGGCTCTAGTTCACTGGGGTTATCTGAAGGAATGGATAACATGATCAAAATCATCATGTAACTTCTTTAGATCGTTGCTTCTTTGTCTCACCTATTATTCCTGGTTCACCAAGGAAAGTGGCAAGGTCCATATCAAGACCACCACTGTCACAGGTAAAGTCTCTTTGTTCAACTGAAGGATGAAAACCACAACCCGGAGAAAAATCGACTTCACGTTTGATACCAAAAGTGGTATGATCATGGGCTGTCAATTTATCCATTCTGAATGTTTGTAATATGACTACCTGACCACTTAACACACCATCACTTGTCTAAATCGTGAATGAAGTTTCAGCAGATCAGCAGATGGATAATTGACCAATCAGATTGCTGCGATTGTCGGTCCACTCGCTCGATCGATGTCGTATCGTGGATATTAATATAATAGCCACACCTACCTAAGACCGTGTGCATGTGCACTCCACGTGTAATATAATTGCAAAATAAGCCACACCCCCAGAATTTCAAACTGTGGTGGTATATATATATATATATGTAGTCTTCAGTTATGCCAACTAGAGTGTCAGTTTTCCCTGTAGTATTCAGTGTGACATTGGTAGCATTGTCTATTGCATATTATCACAGGAAAAGTTTCTATTCTGAAGTCTGGGAGAAGCATCGGAGACAAGCCATAGACAGTCCAATCCAGGCTGCCCAATTCCAGACCCAAGTAAAAGAAGGTTTGCAAAGGGAAAGACAATTGCAAGCATCAAATAAATATAAGTGAATTGATTTAAAGAACTAGCAGAAGGTGAGCACTAATAAGATATATTACACAAGCTGGGTGGTGATAGCTGGCGCTTCTTCGTAGATCAGAATGGAAAATAAATAAATGCTTCAAGAAATGAATGGTTATACAGCACTTGTTCTAATGGAATGCATTAGATAAGGCTGTAGCGTGATGATGTGTAAATTTAACATTATTCATTGATTATTTTTACCTGTCTTGTATATTATGTGAGATTCGTTAGACATACGTCTCCATTTCTGATCTAAGTTGGGCTGTAATATTTTTTAAAAACAAGAGCTATATAACAAAAACAAAACAGATCATTCCTCCACACAAAGGGGGTGACAACACTAGATTAGATCTCTTAACTGAAAACCAATCATATATAGTATTGCTAATTTCCTACCTATGGATCTCACTTGTATAATAATGTAGTTTACGAATCCAAGTCAATGCAATCTAGGTTGTAAGAGTTATGAATGTGGCATAACTAGTGATCTCGTTGTATACAAAGAATCTGTTAAAGTTGGACATAATAGATTGTCTTTAGTAGTGTGGACATCCAATGAATTAACATTAGTTAATATATTATTCTATGAAGAGTTGGAATAACATCCATCCTTCATTGAATCTTTGTCACTGGTTTACTAATATGATTTAGTTCACTGGAACAGTGCTGTACTAAATGTATATTATGTTTCAACCTAGGCAAATTCATTACCTAAAACATTCTTTCTCTCTCTCTCCCCTCCCCCCTCTGTCTCTAGAAGTACTAAAATATAATTAATGATTCGAACTAATTGTAGTTAGCAGTTTGTTTTAGTTGTATATAATTCTTATAAAATGGATAATTCAGTTGTAAATGCTAAGCATAAAAGGAAAACACATACCAGTAAAGCTAAAGTATCTTTAAAACTCAAGAAACAGAACAAAACACAAAAACCCCAAACAGGGAATTACGTACCTGAACCGATCATCAAACAGGACTCTACTGTGAAAGTTCCTAAAACTACAAGTTTACGAGATCAATCAAAAATAACACAGGACACACATGAAGTTATTTCTGATAAAGTTTTATTAAAAGAGAATTCTCAAGATGGTGTTGATAGTTTATGCGAGGATTTCAAGGTACTCCGAAGATCTAAAAGACAGAAACTACAGGATAGGTACATGTATGTTCATTCATTCTTACTATCATGTTCAATATGACAATATGGTCATAGTTATAGAATGACAATATGACCACTTTTAGTTATAGTTATAGAATGACAATATGACTAATTTTAGTTGTAGTATGACCAGCATCAAAAATTTTTTATCAACTAAAATAAAATGGGTTAATAAAAAAGGTTTTTAACACAGTATACTCTTTTAGGCACTTCAATACAAGTAGTGTCGAAGAGGAGGAGATTCAATTAGCTTTAGCAATATCAGCTTCTATTAATCCAGAATTCAGCCATAATCAGAAAATTACTAAAGATAGACCAAGGAAGAGAAGGAAAAAGGCAACAGTGTCTGAAGATCCTCCTCCATTGCTGACTACAAGCACTCCTGAGGCTAAGCAAAGAATGATGAAGAAAGCAGAAGAGATGATGATTATGAATGAAGAGTACGATGAAATACCGTGTACACCAACTATTAAACCAAGCACTCTGGGTATTAAATGCTTGAATAGCAACGAAACCAAACAGGATTTGACTATAGGCATCGGTTGTCATGGTGATAAAGAAATGGGAACTGATGATAAGAGATGCTACGAAAAGGAAGAGTCAGACATCAACCAAGAAGCACCTTCATGTGACAATAGCAGTAAACTAACAGATGCTTCAAAAGAGCCTCATAAAGAACAATATGCTCAATCCGATAAGCCACCTATACCTGATAATGGAGGAAATAATTTGACTGACTATCAGACAATTTGGCAACTAAGTGCTTATCATGAGAATGAACCAATCAAAGAATTTTATGTACCTGCATTACAAGATCAGGTTTCACCTGTCAAGGTTAGGATAAATGGTTGTCATGGTGATGACTAAATCATCATGTATATAGTTAAGAACATGTATGGTTATCAAAACTGAAAAAGTAAGGTTGAGATATTTAGGCTAACCACTTCCAAATACCCTCACATTAGACTATAGCTATGTATGTACATGTGATTTGTGTTACCATGACTTCTTAACAGGATTATTCTGTATGCTTTTCTATAGTTAATTAGAAGTTATTCTTCATTTTAGGAAAATCCTATTAATTGTGGATTATGTCAAACTAAAACTGATAATCCATCCATCGAATCATCTACTGAAAATGAACCATCTACAAGCAATGTTTGGTCTGTAAGTCAATATCAATGATTTCCATACATTAATTAAATTTTATATCATTATTGAATTACAGTTAAATGAAGTTTCTATTTCTGACCTTTCTTTATTCCCTAGAACAACTCACATTCCAATCCAGTACACACCTTGATACAAGATCTTCGCTCCTTATTACAATCTGGTTTGTTCAGTGATGTAGCTATCTTAACTGCAGAAGGCAAGAAAATTCCTGCCCATTCTAGCATATTAGCTTGTCGTTGTCCTGCTATGACTAAGGTATATGATTATTGTACAATAGTTATACATATACTGTTATGATAAATGAATGCGCTTATGTATACATAAATATATATCTCGGTATTAGCAACATTCACTACATGGACTTATAATGTTATAATACAGTACTATTTTGTATTTCCTATTCAGTTACTGACCGAACCATTAGTAGATTTATCAAGTTTCACTACTGAGGCTGTCCAAGCATTTTTAGAATACTTATACACAGCTAAATGTTGTGTTCCTATTAATGAACATATCAAAATGGAACTATCAACACTCGCTGAAATGTAAGTACTACACACTGTAAAACTTTGGGTTTTTAAGTACACCCAGTTAAGGAGAGTACACATTGTTCAGTAACATGGGCCATACCTCATTGAATAAACTACTGGTTATTAAGTACATTGTATTTACCTTATAACACACTTAGTTTATAGTGTGATAATGATATTTACCCTTGTGTAACTGAATTTGCAAATAGTCCTGGAGGGACCTTCTTTGTTGGGGCATTCAATGTTAGACATATTCACTTTCACCAACAAAAGATTTGGTTCTGACCACCAAATCTCTTGTTGGTAAAAGAGAATATGTCCAACACATCTTGTGTACATTTCTTTACTCCTCCTTACATCTTACATCTCGTATACTTCTGTTGTTTGTGGGTAGCTGTGCATATGGGTGAACCACTCTCATAAATTCATTATAACTGTGTTTTATTAGATGGGGAATCAAATATCCCATGCTAACTTATGATGGAATATCTTCAGCAAATCAACACAGTGAGGAAGAGAAACAGAGTTCCAGTAAACAAAATGAACCATCAGCTCAATACATTACCAGTGAAACCTCTTGTAGCAACAAACAGAATTACTCTCCAGAAGACACTCCAATCTCTATATCTCATACTCTGCTGGAACAGAGCTCATGTGTACAAGAGCATATCACTCAACTGTCTTCTACAATGGAAGCTTGTCCCATAGTCACCCCCTCTGCCTTTACTTCAGAGAAACAAAATAATCAATATGATGATGACTCCACTGCATCCGTATTATCATCTCATGAGTCTCTCGTGTCTATACCAGGTCTCATTCCAGATCCCATTCTAGATAACAGTCACAGATCGACACCTTCACCAGCACCTTCTTCTCATACATCATCAGTACACTCACCATCTCTATTACATCATAAATCCTTGTCACCCAAGGACTCAAACGCCTTCAATGAAACTGAAGACATACAATGTGATTCATATTTGTCCAGGATTCCGTATCTAGATTGGTCTCCTCTTCAACAAGACAGTACTCAGTCTTTAGCTCCACCATTAATAGATGCTTTGGATCCAAACTGTACAATACCAATAAACGATAATAGTCCAACAGATGTTGATAAATATAATCTATTGCTCACTACAATAGATTGTATTGTTAATGATACTGACTTTGACGTTCATCAATCCACTAGCATGTGTGGCAGTGATGGTAAATTAGATTCCACAGTGACAGACAAACATACAGAGTTTGCCGGGAATGAAGATCTAGCTAGTCATGTGACTACACCAGCAAATCAGAAGCTTCCGTCCAAACATAAAGCTATAACTAAACAAGATGAGTTTGAATCAGATACTAACATTACTCCAATGCCTAGTTATCGAACAATGGCAACACCTTCCCTGAAGGTAAGTAAATGCTTTGAATCTACAATTAAATTTGTTGTTTACATGTGTTACTTGTGATGTGTATGCAATGAATCGGTAATAATTTGACTATCTAAAGTAAGATTATCTATTAATATACACTTAATTATAGCTGTAACCATGGCGATTGCTATGAATATCATTAATTTTTTATTTACATTGCAGGAAGCTTGTTCTCTGGTTGGAGTACGAGTCTTACCAAAGAAGAAAATGGTAGCAAAATTAGAAGAGATTTATAATTTTACCCATCCATTGGTTGGTATGTAATTACAAATAAACAAAATTGATTAATAATTATCTATATAAATTACAGCAACAAAATAAAAACAAGATTATATATATATACTTTTAATAATGATATTAGTGCTGAAACAATTCATCAATGTTTGACCTCTGACCTCTAATTATGATACAAATAGGCTGTGACAATATTGAAAAGGTTATCATTATCTCTTATTGAGGTGTGTTATCAAGTAGTAAGCTTGTTAATATATATACCACACTATACCTTTAACTTATTGTGACCAGCTTTGTTATATACACAAACCTACATTGAATACATGTATGTCCATATATGTACATACATATATGAATATAAGGCCAATATACATACATATCATATGTATGTATATTGGCCTTATATTCATACATGTATGTACATATATGGACATACATGTATTATGTATTGAAGTTACACATGTACATATTTATATATAGGTACAGACATATAGTATTGAGCAATATTATTAATTATAATTACTTATATTAAATATAATTATATATATATATATGTACATGTATATATATATTATATATTATTACTGTATGAAGATATGTGGACTTACTACACTGTGTAGGATAACTGACCCCTAGCTGTTATTTAGAGAGTCCAACAACAAAAGTACACATTATATACTTGACTTGAAGAGTTGGTACTATCAGTACACTAATAATACTAACACACTAACAAACTAACTATATTAATATACTCTATTTCAAACAGAACTGAAGATAACTATAATTATATTATTTAGAAAGAATCTAACTTCAATTGACATATACTGAAATATACAAAGATATACTGTATCACTTAAAACTTGCAGACAATAGTAGGAGACAGTGGTTTAATTTATTACAGGATTTGCACAATGCTTGTTCAGTAGGGTGGAGCCTTTGTGAACAATTTTATGAAAATATTATTAAATGTTTTATGCACATAGATTGAATGGAACTATAAATATTCCACTTTATCTATCATCTTGTAGATAAAGATAATAATATTGTGTCACAGCCTGTAGCAGTTAAAGACAAGGGAAGTAAAAAAACGTCTAGAAACTCTAAAAGAAATGAAGATGATACGGAAATGGTAACTATAAAATTAAAACCCTTTTGTTAACTACATTACCAGTATTACCAGTACTATAATACCAGTATTACCAGTACTATACTACCTGTATTACCAGTACTATAATACCAGTATTACCAGTACAATACTACCTGTATTACCAGTACTATACTACCTGTATTACTAGTACTATAATACCAGTATTACCAGTACTATATTACACCATTGTTACATATTACCAGCATTACTACAGTGTAGTACTATATTACCAGTTACCAGTAGTGCATAACAATATTACCAGTGTTACCAGTAGTGCATAACAATATTACCAGTGTTACCAGTAGTGCATAACAATATTACCAGTGTTATCAACATGATACCTATATAATTATGAATGGTATTAAACATTATTATACCTTTGTCTACAGCAATCACTTCTTGAGTCTGTAATAAAAGGTGTTCATTGTGATAATGAGCTTCATCAAGATATACTATTATATCAGGTAGTGTAACTCAGTATACTAGTAGCTCTCTCTATATACCACATCTTCATTCAGCCATTCGAATTAACATTCATTCAAAGCAGACTAAAGGCAAAAGATGTCAGCATTTCAAGAGACAAATTGATGGACATTCTTGATAAACTTGTAAGTCATGGACACAATATAAACTGTTCATTAATGATTTTTCCTTGTCATAGTGTATAACATATACCATCCCAAGATTAGCTCACAGGAAAACTTGATAATTATTATTATATATACTTATTTTCATAATATTCAATCAACACATTTAATATTCTGATTCAAGTAACACAAAAATTAATAATAATTTGGGTAATACAGTCTGTTCATGTTTTTTTAGTGTTCCAAACAAGTGTTTAATCAAGTCCCATGTCTTCTGTAGGAGTTCCTCCACCTGTGCCTCCTGGAGGAGTTTCTCCACCAGTGTCTCCTGGAGGAGTTCCTCCACCTGTGCCTCCTGGAGGAGTTCCTCCGCCTGTTCCTCCTGGAGGAGTTCCTCCACCCATGCCACCTGGAGGAGTTCCTCCAGTGGTTCCAGGAGGAGGTTGTCCACCCATACCTCCAAGCTTGGATTGCAGCTTCTCAATAACACGTCTAATTTTAGGTTTTGACTGATATCTAGCAATATTTGCTGGATTCCTTTGAATATTCCCAAAAGCTTCTTGTACCTCGGGATCCTAAATATTTATATTACCATTATTATGAATACTATTTGTTGAGTCTATTTCTCACCTGCATCATCGCTACTAATTCTTCATCTTGCAGTATAGCATCAAAGTCCATACCTGTAAAATTCTTGAATATGCTCATGACAACAAAATATCTTGAAACTAACCTCCCGGCATTCCGCCTCCCATTCCTGGGAATCCTCCGCCTGGCATTCCACCTGGCATTCCTGGGAATCCTCCGCCTGGCATTCCACCTGGCATTCCTCCTGGCATTCCTCCTGGCATTCCACCAGGCATTCCTCCAGGCATTCCTCCTGGCATTCCACCAGGCATTCCACCTGGCATTCCTCCTGGCATTCCACCTCCCATTCCTGAGAATCCTCCAGGCATTCCGCCTCCCATTCCTGGAAATCCTCCACCGCTCATATCTGGAAATTGGGATCTTTCCTTTTCAGCCTTTTCCTCCTCCTCCTGTGATAATCATTAAAAGTTTTATAATTCATTTGATATCAAACTATTAACTTACTCTTTCTAATCTCACTCTCTCCTTTGCTTCTCTTCTAGAAATATAATATAACAGAATTAACCTCACTTGATGCAACTGTAAATAATGACTTACATTTTCCTTTTCTTTGCTTCAATGTCTTTCTCCCTCTTTTTCCGGTCTTTCTTTAAGTTGTGTTCTCTTATCAGTTCAATCTATAATATATAACATTATTTACCAAATCAATGAATTGAATAATGAACCTTTGGTTTGAGTGTCTTCAATAGTTCATTAGTATCTTCATCATAGTCTAGTTTACATGTCATTAGTAAATCCTTATTTGCATCCTCCCAATGACCTAATAAGCTGTACAATGTTTAATAATATCAGCATCGTTATGGTAACATAGTTTCAATATAGTAGGGTTTCAGACAGAGGGGGAACCTGGGACCCTCTGTAATAGACTACACATCATCGCATGCTATGGATCACAAATTACCTGTAACATGCATGCATTCTATGAAACCCAACGGCAGAAGAGTACTAAAGGTTGTTTGGTGTATTTCTCAACTATGGCTCTATTCTACATAGATAGTTACATAGATAGATACATACCTGTGAGCTTTCCCCCTCCATTTGTATCCCTGAGCTGAATCAGGATTAATTTTAACAGCCTCATTACAATCTCTAATAGCAGCATTTGGTTTTTGGAGTTTCAGGAACACACTAAAAATTAAAAAGCAAACATAATTTATTTTAATAAAGAATGGACTAACCTTCCTCTCTTTGCATATAGGAGAGCAGATTGAGGATTATTTTTGATGGCATTCGTAAAATGTTGAATGGCTTTCTCAAGATCACCTGTAATTATATTCATTGACATAATAAATAATAATAATATAATTAAATGAAAAGATATTTTAGTCATACCATCTGATACCGCTGACATAGCAAGCCCTCTTTCTTCCGATGATTTATCTAGCATTTCTTCAGTCACCTGAAAGAAACAAATAATTTTCTTCTCCCAATCATGATGACAGTGACCATCGCATACCTCAATAGAGGGATCTCCCATTTCTTGTGGCTCATCAGTATCAGGTGGTATAGTACCCTCGGTATCAATTTCTATTAATAAACAAGAGGTTTTAAAGAGATATGTGACAACATTATAACTAACCTAAGTCACTTTCATCACTCTCCGTATTTGGTGATGGTGGTGATGGTGGTGATGGCTAGTATATGCAAACATACATTTATAGATGTACAAACACATACATATGTATAGACATACATGTACATACATACATACATACATATGCGTACATACATACATATGTACAGACATACATGTACATACATACATACATACATACAGACATACATACAGACATACATACATATGTACATACATACATACATGTACACATACTTTAGTTTCTGGTTGTCGTTTAGTGGGTGGAGTTTGTGGAGACTCAGTTTCCATATCATCAGGAGAAGGTTTGCGTTCAGATAGCGGAGGAATGTGAGCCCCAAGACTAACAAAATAAATAATATTATAATTATAATAATCCACAATGACTGTATCCAGAGGGGTCCTCAGTATTTAATTATATTGCTGTCCTCGTTAATTTAAGGACTGATTTCAGCTGATAAGAATGGTCTAAGCTCTGAACATCAGTTGAAGCTTGTTTGCAAGCCAGGTTCCAGACTTTGACTGTATTAAAGCAATGTAAAGTTACTTTTGAGAGCTATGGTGCTGCAAAATAATGTTGAGCTACTCAAATATATATTTTAATATTTATCACATCATCCATGCACACAATGCTTGCCATACCTCTCTAGGTATTGCTTGAAAAATCCCATTTCAGGCAAATGAAGAACAGCAGGACTGGACTTGCATAACCTCACAAATTCTCTTAGTTGAATTATCCTCTCAGGCTGTATCTTCATTGGTTTCTCCGACATGCTTTCACCAGCTTACTGCAAAAGGTAAATGCACATATATATATATATATGTACATACGTTATGATATCAACATACATATTTCAGTACAAGCTAAATATATTCTCGATCTTTCTTTGAACATGTGGCCAAAGGGTGTGTACAAAGCCTGTCAAGAGGTGGAGTCCCTGTAAAATGAAGTTGTGTAATATTTTATTACAAACAAAGAAATGGTTTCCAAATGTTGGATTGGAAATCCATGCTCAAATAGTCTCACTGAGTAAGATATTTTCAAATGGACTCACTAATTTTCAAGATAGGCCACCAAATTCAACAGTAGCATTGTTTGATATTGCATTACCAGGTACAATGCCTGTGAGTACGTCCCTTAATATAAAATAATAACATTATAGTGATTCTTAGGTCCTGAATATTAGATGTGTTAAGGCAGGAATTAAGACAGCTTTGGCAGTTGGAGCGAAACTCAATATGATTTCCTATTTTGATCGTAAACACTATTTCTATCCCGATCTTCCAGTATGTATGTGGTTTCAATCAAAGTTGTGGCTGTTCGTCTGGTAGGAAGTGTACACTAGTTTGTACATCGTCAATACAAAACCTTAGCCACCCTGTCAACTTGAGTATACTAGTACCAGATGAATAGCCGCTATGTTTAATATACATGCACACATGCACACATTACATATTAACGTACATAAAGCTGCTCATGAGTTCATTATGTGGTTGTCCCTCATTTGATGAGCAGTGGTTAAACTTCTAAAATATTTGAAATCTAAATTTCATGGGGCAGAGTCTGTATGTATTTTTAAAACCAATCTTTATGTCATTAAAGCAGTCCGTATACTTGATCTCTTAGACTCTAGTGTTATTATTGTCATTATCTCTAATAAAGGCTGGATATCAAATAACTCAAAAGAGAGTTCCTTTAGCTGTTGGAGGATCTTTACTAGTCCCAATACAATCCAGTGATGAGAATTTAAATGTTAGATTTCAGCAGATTCAGCTTGAACAAGATAGTGGAAAGATAGTGTTTGGAGAATCATTAGGAGAACATGGCAAAGAGATACTTGTTGATTTTAACAGGGCAGGTAAGAGTGTACCAACATTGTATCGTGGGCAAGCCTGAGTGCATGAGCTTCTTGCTGTCAATATCAAAGCTAGAGAGGTGCCCACTTTGTGTCTCTTTATTAAGCTTTGGTGTGTATTAACAAATTACTGATATGTGTTAGTGAACATGAAGATCTGTTTGTGTATGCTTAGGCTTGGTCCTTAGGCTTGGTCCGAACAATGACTGTCATTTGTTAACTATATGTATGTATGTAGGTATTGGACTAATGGAACTTGTGACAGAACCGGATATGAAAAGTGGTTTGGAAGCAGCTTCTTTTGTCAAAGAGTTGAGACTATTGTTAAGAAAACTTGAAACTTGTGATGGAAATATACAAGGTTTGACGAGTTTTGATGTATCGTGTCACATGATATGTATCATGTCACATGATATATATCAAAACTCAATGCTATAGTAATCCATAACAGTAACACTGACTTGGGAAGTAATAGTAATAGTAATATACTGATTTTTAGGTAATAGTAACATTTTACATTGCAACTTCATTTCTGATCATGTGTTGACTAAACATACACTAATATAAAGGATTATGGTTGATACTTTCTGTTCCAGTTTCAAAATATGGTGTTATGTTGGTTTACATGTTTTCTACTATTTCTAGACGGTTCTTTAAGAGTTGATGCAAATATTTCCATCAAGAAATCTGAATCAAGTCCATTGGGAACAAAAACAGAAATTAAAAACATCAGTGGATTTAAGTTCCTGGCCAAAGCTATAGGTAGAGTGTGCAATGAATGTTAATGAGCTTATTTTAATTATCTATGTAAGATTATGAGATCAAGAGACACATTTCAGAATTGGAAAATGGAAGAGAAATCATTGAAGAAACTAGAAGCTTTGACGAAAAGAGAGGGTATGCTATATGTAAAGTATGCTAGTATATCATGTGATAGTCATGTGACAGGATCACTGTAGCCACAAGAGGGAAAAGTGAACTACAGGATTATCGTTTCATGGCCGAACATGACCTTCCGCCTTTAGTTCTATATTCTGATTCCTTGCCTCCTCCTGTATCAGAATTTAAGGAACCAGTAATTAATATTGATGAGTTAAGAAGAGAATTGCCAGAACTACCATCAGAACTACGAACAAGATTATATCAGATATATGGTTAATACTAAATGTACTTTGGAAGGACTAATGAAGTGTTCCATCCATCTATCCATCCTCTATCCATTGATCCATCGATCCATCCATTGATCCATCGATCCATCCATTGATCCATCGATCCATCCATTGATCCATCCATCCATCCATCCATCCATCCATCCATCCATCCAACCATCCAACCATCCATCCATCCATCCAACCATCCATTTATTCATCCATCCATCCAACCATCCAACCATCCATCCATCCATCCAACCATCCATTCATTCATCCATCCATCCATCCAACCATCCATCCATCCAACCATCCAACCATCCATCCATCCATCCAACCATCCATTCATTCATCCATCCATCCATCCAACCATCCATCCATCCATCCATTCATTCATCCATCCATCCATCCATCCAACCATCCATCCATCCATCCATCCATCCATCCATTCATTCATCCATCCATCCATCCATTCATTCATCCATCCATCCATACATTCATTCCCTTATCATTTGTATTACACAGGTCTGAATTCAACACAAATTCAAGTATTAATGGTAATAATTATTATATATTCATGACATTATCACTTCAACCTGGTTCACAATATTACACCCTTATATCTTTATATCACCACCTTTAATCTGATTGGTTGAATGTTGTATCTCGATATGAATTACAACTTGCATGAATTGATATTAGCATGACGCAACATATGATCCTAGTCTTGTTCCCAGCCACCCACGCTCCTAGGTCCAAAAATGATGGGCACTTTACTAAAAGTAAAACCATGTAAGTAATATTTTAGTTATTTAAACTATAACTGAAAATGGTCATTGTATTTCCATCACTTGTAAATCACATTTTATTAATGTTTATTGCTTTAGGGTAAAACTGGTGCTGTAGAATATTTTGAAGATGTTATCAAAAAGTAAATTGTATTTATTAGTAAAGGTTACTATGACAACACTGATCATTTCACAGTCTTCCGAACAATGTCGATACCCAAACTGTATACGCTTTAGTGACATCTGAGTTATATGGTATACTGGACGAAAGGAAAGTTGAGTTTGATAAAAGTCCTGTATCTGTAGACCAAATGGTCTCCATTGTTGCTATGTTACATGAAGGTCAGCTCATAAGAGCATTAGGAAAACAGGTGACAGTCATGTGATAATAATATCAGAGTCAATACATCTGTCCTTTTATCCGCATATATTATTTTCAGATACTGAAACAAATGGCTAATGGAGACAGCAGGTTGGCATCAGCCATTAAAAAGGAATTAAAGTTAGAATCATTGGATGAAGATGAGTTATTAAAAGCATGTCAACAGATTATTGGTTTGAATCCAGATCAAGTTAGTAAATACCTTTTGTACCACGTACATGATTATTGAGATATTATTTGTATTATAGGTTGCTCAATATTGCTCTGGTACAACTAAAGTCTTAGGATATTTCGTTGGGGAAGTTATGAAACTCACAAAATACAAACAAGATCCGAAAACTATAAAACTTTTATTAACTAAAAGTTTGGAAAAGTTGAAAAATTAATGACATTTTTTTGTTTAATATACAATCATGATAATAATTTATAATGACTCATTAAGAAGATGCATCATTTAAGGTGTATGGAAATGTTGCAGCTGTAATGAAGATTAACATGATCAACGTAAACAAATCATCTTTTGTTTTGCATCATTGCCTGTTCCATGATCCATAATCGATCATATTTAAAACTTAATAAGGAAATATGATCTTTATCTCTGAGTCTGTTGCTAAGTAACTGATCAATATGGCTGTACATCTTGTAATAGTACAGCTGTCACTGTAATTATGTGTGTGGATATGGAACTAAAAAAATATTGAGATTTCGTTAAATTTGCTCAATACAAAAGAGTTGTTGACATTAAATTTCATTAATTATTATGAAATATGAAACTACGTAGTTGGCGGTATAATTATCATACTATAATAATAATTATTATACAAAGTAGCTCAAGATGTCGTTGAGTTTAATTAGCATAACTAACATGTATAGTAGTATTACAATTGCCATGAAGAATTTTTACATTCTGATCACATCTGTGATACACCTCAAACAAATCACTAAAGTCTTTTTTAAACCATTCACACAACTGCCTGTTCCATCCACAGTCAAGAATGTGGAACATTTCTGGATGCTCGAAACTTAAGAATGAGAGAAAATCTTGATCCCCGAGAACTAGCTTCCCTTGAACAAGGTAGTTATTAACAAGAAACGAGTAGTAACTTTCTGTTAAATATTTTTTCAACTGATCAATGTGTTGATTTAATTTTTTAATATCAACTAGCAAAATTCCAGAGTTAAAACCCGGATTCCCTCCTTGATGTGACGGTTGTCCACAAATACTCTTAGGGTTCTTGAGTGTATAGTCTCTCAGTACTAGCATATAGTACGGACTTTGTTCGTATGCTAAACCCCAGTATTCTTGAGGTTTGAAATATTCAAATTCCTCATATAAGTAGTACAAATCTCTAATGAACATTATATCAATATCAAATATCAACAACTTGTCCTCTTTAATTATATATTGCACTATAGGGGCTAGATAAAATGTACTCCGTTGGTAATAAGGTTTGCTTTTATCACTAAAGAATTTTCTAAGAGAATGGATTTCTTTGATATATAACTGGTATATATCTTCAGCTAAATAAGTGGAAACATTCATTTGATTACGTCCAATACGTCTTGCTACCTCAGAGGCTAATTGAGCTGAGCCATTGTCAACAATCAGATGAAGTTTCACAAAATGTTTAGTATTTGCCAGCAGAGACTCTAAGCAGTTTTCAAATAGTATTTTTCTGTGATGGTTCCAATCAGTTACAATCATAAGAACAGGAATGGAATCAGTATACTGATTACTCGAGATATAATGATTATAAATAGATGTTAACATTAGTATGATCACTGTAGAGATTACAGCATATTGCCACACTCTCATCTTTAGATTATGGGTGGGGGGGAAGTACATGTAATTTATCATGAATAAGGCTCAACCTCATTAATTATTTATCAATGAACTTCATATATAGCTACATTTTTCTCTGACATTAATAATAATATTATTATTGTATGTTTCTGTTACCATGGATTTATGATCACAGCCAGTAAAAGTACCAATAGATTTAGAATGAAAAAAATTTAAACGTTATTGTTATTACTCATTATTGTAGCTACTGTTGGATCGAATGGTTAATCATGTTAGGTCACTATTGATTAACTTGTAATATCAAGTACTCTCTGTACTGTTGTTTGAGTTGTCCTGTACTCTCATTGTTGCTTGTGAGAATATTCGTGGATGTGCATACTGTGAGTCAAAGTTAGAAGGTGTTAATGAGTCATTGCTGGGAACATTCGATGGTTTTTCATGCTCTTGTACATTCATGCCTCTAATGGGGTCTCTAGTACTAGTACAGCCATTCTTGACCTTGTTCCAATGATTGTGTCCGCTATTCTTGTCCTCATGCCTACTCTGTTTATCATTGTTCAGAACAGGTCTATTTCTCTTAGTTTCTACAGCTATCTTCGTTACATGTAGTTCTGGAAAACGCTTCATATAATTTGGATTCTCAAAAAATTCTTTATCGTTACTGCGTGAATGTCCCCTCTCAAATTCTTTAATCTCTCCTTCTGCTCTCAAATGACGTAACTTCATACAAGTAAATATAAGTATAATACCAAGAACACATACTATAACCAATAGCACTGTAATTGTTAACACTAATATGATCGTAAGAAGATAGGCTGAAGTATTGAAATCACATTTTTCACTGTCTATATTCTCCACTGGATCAGGAATGTCTTCTATTCTATTAGTTGTTGTCGTGGCAATAGTTGGTTCGGTAGAAGCACTAGAGGGCTGGAGGCGATCTGTTGGAATGCATGGGGTAATGTTTGGAGTTGAGTTTTCTGTAACAGTACTGGTAGTGTTTGCTGAGAAAAAGAATGAAAAAGATTTATAATTATATTTTCATAATTATGTGTTTTATACGTATATTATTCATATAATCATAGCATAAAGTATTGATGAGTTCATACATACCGTACCTATTGTCACACTAATAATAGGTAGCCAATCCCTTGATTTCCACTCAATCATTTCATCAAGAAGTGTTATTTCCTCACCTTCATCTGGTACATCAGTCGTATAATAAAAATATGATATTCTATTGTGAGGGTGAGTGTGAGGGTGAGGGTGAGGGTGAGGGTGTGGTTTAGCTTCCACCCGAAATCCATGTTTGGAATCACCTGTATATATGCCAATAATATCACCAACTTCAACTGATATACGACTAGTGTCATCAACATTTAAACTGATTTTGTGATCTAATGGTTTCATGTTTACTAATGTGTTAGCTCCAATTAGAATGTAAGATGATGTATCGTTAATAATTAATGGTCTCCAGATTTGAAACTGAACAGTGTTACTTTCATGATGTTCCACAAATGCATCCCATGCTACTACCTGACCACCACATTCTACTACTAGAGAAGGTATGATAGTTTGTGTGCCTTTATAAAAAGCTTTGGATCCTGAATGTCGTTTAAAAGAAGGAAGGGACGGAAGACAACTGGATTGAGGAGATGGTAACTCGTTATCGAGATGAGGTGGTTTCTTCAGAGCTGTATAATGCAAAAACATTGGATTTTCAATTTTAATTATAACGAAACATGATTCACTGATATATAAACTAACCTGAGGATTGTACCAGTAGCTGTATGACAATTGAAAATAAAACGGAGAAATACATCATTTTTAAGACAGTCAATGTAGCTTCAGTATGCTTTTAAGAACTGGTTTCTACTCTTATGAATTACATGAAAAATAAATGCATTTTATACTCCAAATCCATGTAATTCTGGCACACTGCATGTGGATCATTAGACTAAACACTGGGCATGATATAAATATTCAGATGGGAATGTCTGCTGGACACTTCATTTAATTGTGTACTGTAACACAAACATATTAAGATGTGTACAGACATCTAGTCATAGCCATGATAATAGCCTGCAAAATTATTCATATGTGCATAAATACATATGTACATACTTACGTACATACGTACATATGTACATATGTATGTATGTACTTACGTATGTATGTATGTACGTATGTACGTATTTACATACGTACGTATGTATATACGTACATACATATACATACATAATACATACATACGTATACATAATACATACATACATAATACATACATACATACATACATACATACATACATACATACATACATACATACATACATACATACATACATGTATACATACATACATACATGCATACATACGTATACATACATAATACATACATACATACACACATACATACATACATACAGACATACATACAGACATACATAAATACATATATACATACATACATATATACGTAAATACATATAATTAACATCCATACATGCATTGCAGCAAACATACATATCTGCTAAAGATCCATTAAAAACAAAATTAATTTAATCTCATAAATAGATCATCTATATATAAGTCAGTATAAATGTTTTTATAGTGAGCATTCATTTCTCAAGTAGCTAAAATGTTCGATTGATCTTTTAACACCTTCTTTATAAGACACAACAGGATGATAATCAAAATCTTCCTTCGCCTTTTGGCAATTATAATAATGAAAAGTGCCTGCCAGTTTCACACGCATTGGAGTAAATAGTGGGCGTATAGTACAGACTGGGCTCAACAACCAGCATAACCAGTCTAGTATGACTGCAAGAGTTATTACCAATGAATATGGTAGGTGTATTGAAGGAGAAGGATAATTAAGACCTGTTACTATTTGAGTGAGGTAGTCACCAAATTGGACTGGTTCATCATTAGTGATGTTATAGGCCTGAGAGAAATAATATAAAATACAAAATAATTAATAAATAAAGTGAATAGCTAATTGAAACAACAACTAAAATATCTATGTGCCCTATTGCACTGCTAATCCGACTGAGTAACTTTGTATCAGTTAGACAACCAAGAGATCATATCATCGATATTGGAATCCTTACCTTTCCGCACACATTTGAATCTATGTGCAAATGTTCAGCTGCTAGCAAGTGGCCATGTGTGACATTATCAACATAAGTGAAATCGACTAAATTCTTTCCATCACTAAAATAATGTAATAAATTAGACGTTTTTTCACGATAATCAATATAATTATGTATGTATGTACCCTATCATATATTTCAGCTTTCCTGCTTTAGCTGCCTGAGCAATAGTTGGTATATTTTGAACATCTCTGGGTCCAAATATACCATGGGGTCTGATAGCTACTGTTAATAATACAGGACCCTTGTCGGGAATTGTATTGTTAGCAGCAAGAATGAGCTAATGAATGGAGATATAAATAATTATTGATAAACAGACTTATAATCAATGTTAAGAATTATCTTACCTTTTCTTGTATTATTTTAGTTTCAGTATAATAGTCTAATGGTTTACTGGCATATGGTAAATCTTCTGTTCCATTCTTTATATCTGTTCCTTCATATACCACACTAGCTGAACTAGTCAACACAAATTTCTATAAGAGATGTATTAAATAAGTGATCATGAAAGCCAGACGTTTGAGAATCCATTCATTAGATCTGTATTATCATAGAATCATGATATTTTCTGTCATATCATTATAGTTTCTAGACTATCATTATATCATAGCTTCATTGTTATCATCACTGTTGCACAATAAGCATGCACACACTATTTCTTGGAGTAATAAATGTTTGGTCGAGCATAAATAAGGCTTGTGTGTACGTAAATACTGAAGTAGTTTGTAAAGCCCTGAGGTGACGATAGAGCAGTACACTCGTTACCTTCCACTAGTATTGTGACAATATTGAAATCAGGATTTGTCCCTATGATAATCGTGTTATGTATTTCTCATTGTCGCCCATCCCTATCGACATTAACGTGCATAGATTCAACTGTAAGTATAGGTTATACACTGAGGTAAAGGTCTCTACTAGATTTATCAAACCAAGGGCCGAAGGCACGAGGTTTGATAAATCTAGTAGAGACCGTACCGAGGTGTATAACGCACTTCTACCATGCTATAGCAACGCATTTCATTTGCAAATACAGTAACTAAGCAAATCTTTGTGCGTGGCAACAGTATACATAATTCACTAACCTATGGATATATTATCATAGATTGTATAGACTGCGTAGTCTATACAATCTATGATATTATAGTGTGGGTTTCTGTGACTCTTTAGACAAGTAACTGATCTACAGTCAATCGCAAATGACAGAAAGAGCTCTACATGTGGCAGACTTCTGGCTCCTCCTCCACTCCAGTATAAGGTGTGGTCTTCCAACAGCAATTGATTGATCGCGATCGCTATCAAGAAGTTCGCAATGCAAGAATAGCCCCACCCAACTATTTTTGTCATACGAGAGGAAACACTAGAGCTCTGAAAGACCTCAATCACAAGCATACAAATTGGTGTCAGATTTTCAAAAAGAACAAACATCACTATGAATTACAGCTAATAATCTTTTAATGTGTAATTTATAAACCATTATACAATGACAACTGTGACAAAATTATTATACAATCCCGGGAAAATAATCCCGGGAGGTTTCAATATAATATTGAACCTCTCCAGGAGGTTTGATATGAGATTTATTAACCTCATTTTGAGCAATTTCATTGGTCAATTAACTACAAGCATGGTAGAATTATAATTATTAATGCATCCATTCATAGCTACACCATTTTATCCATCAATCTATACACCTGTTGATCAACTGGCTTACTTTTACTCCACTTTCTTTACAAGCTTCAATGAGTGTATTAGTGCCCTCTACATTCACTTTATAAAACAAAGATTTGTTTGTACTGGATGCTGTAGGTGATGCATGATGAAATACAGTCTCAACACCTTGAAGAGCAGGCAAAATATCCTATAAAAAAGATAAATGAATGATTGATATCAGAAGCACTGTAGTGAGTAGAGTTAGGTCAGGACATGATGTATGTACTTAAGTATATAATGTGACTGTGGAAAATGATTATTAGGATTGTTTATATATAAAGTTATAAACACTTCCAATTTGGGCCAGTTTATACTCAAATCAGTATCCAGGAAGGACTCCTCTTAGATACCAAACTTACTTATGTATATAAAATGGCTGAATATTAAGTGTTTAGAGGTAAGGATTTCATATATTCATAATGGCCCATCTTCTCATTCACAGTGACTAATAATGTAATGTCAGATTGATGCTATAGTATGGAGTTTGATAAAACCCACAGTTACGTAATTACGTTGACAATGGAAACCTTAGCATACTGAATAATTATATTTGACCACTTTTTATACAAAGATACGAACCTCTTTCTTACACAGATCACCAGTAAAGAATTTAACTCTGTCATCTTTATAAGTGACACGAATATCAAATACATTAACCTCATAACCTTTCTGTAACAACAACTCCACCATATGACAACCAAGAAAACCACACCCACCAACTACAGTACATACCTTAGACTATAATAGAACAATAGAACATTTCATTATACATTTTCAGTTTTTTTTTACTCCACATATTAATACGTGTATAGTAATAACTGATAAACCAATATTATGTATAACTGATACTGATCCGATTTTATATCTACCTTCTAGTTATCTGATTCCTTCAATTAATTTAAATGTTTTTAATGATAATCATAGAATACTGTATACGTAATTATTACAGCCATTACTAAATACTAAATGATACCAATAGCTATGCATATACGTATGTACATACTAATAATAATAATAATGACCAATATCAATTATTGATACATACGCATGTATAGACACATACACATGTATAGACACATACGCATGTATAGACACATACACATGTATAGACACATACATACAGGTAAACATAAAGGCACATATACATATGAATAACTGTCATACATTATTATAATTAATTATAATTAATTATAATTAATTATTGATATAAAGTTACCTTTCTGTTTCTTGCAGCCATGGATTGCCACAGTATGAAAATGCAGTCTATTGATTATGAATGTACATAATAATAGTTGATACTGTAAAATTATGATACCAAACTATGAATGATATGACCCCATGATGGTGTGATTATTTATAATTAATATTCATAGTTTCAATTATTATTCATAGCTATACTTACCAGCCACTCCTCCAAAAACTAAATCATGTGAACTGCAGAACTGCTGACTATCTCATTCTCAGAAATGGAATGTCATTTTATATTATTATTCACTATTGTGTTATATTTCTCTAGTTTTGCTTATAGTAATAACTGGCCTATAGGTCCACAAAACTACACAGAAAGGCCAAAAGTGGAGAGTTATTGTAATGGAGCTTTGTATCCTTTTTGTCCAACAGGTGAATAGAGTTTGTTTTAATATAATAAGTCCTCATTCCAATTCTCTCATTTCATTCCCATTCTTTCATTGCCTGGCGGTATATAATATAGGATCGAGGAATCCTGTATTATGTAATCATTATAGTTGTGTATGTATAGTCTCATGATCCAGCCCTTTTACTGGACAAGGGGGCTTTTAAAACTATTTATGTACATGTTTACATATCAATTACTAGGGTTCAGTGATAGTCATATCCCATCGTTTGATGATGATGACAAAATTGATTTGTATGTACTGAAGGCTCCTGTTTGGGAATTCAAGTTTGGGAAGTTGTTAGCTGATTTAGTGAGTACAACTACTAATATTAATAGTTTTGTGACAGTTAAAAGTAAATACCATTTTTATTTTAATGCTTAACATTATTCCTCTCCATTGTGGGAAACATATCGACTTTGAAGGAGGAGGAGAAGCATGTAACTCAAATAGACCAATATAAATGGCAAATGTATATGAAAAAATTCAAAAAGTTAAAAATAGTATATAAAAAGAGGTATGACTTCACAATTATACTAATGGCTACACCAAACAAATTCATTAATATTCATACTTAGTTTTTCCTTTTTTTAAATAGAAAAATGTTTTCCTGATATCTCTACTATTCTAAATAAAAGATAAAAAACAAAAAAAAAACAGAAAAACGATTCTACATATTTTGCCATTTCAGTTACATGTTC
The DNA here is from genome assembly GCA_947044365.1 of Petrosia ficiformis. NCBI lineage: Eukaryota > Metazoa > Porifera > Demospongiae > Haplosclerida > Petrosiidae > Petrosia > Petrosia ficiformis. Next base: position 405,381 of record OX345652.1, read on the forward strand.
ATTTCTCCTTTGGACTCTTGATTCATAATACATTATAATACCTTTCATAATCATTTTAGAATATCATTCACGATGCAATTGGGTTTAAAAGTCATAAAACAGGACACAATTACACAACAGAATGGTATGAACTGTATCAACTATTCAATTGCACGTTTCCTCATGTTGTTGATGGCCGCTCATCTCCAGTATGGTGCAATCAAGGTGCAGTTTGTGTATATCCCGGTATTACAGACAAACATTGGAGTGAGAATGGCACACTGAAGAATGTGGCTGAAATGTCTGGTAAAGATTTTAACAAGCTTGCTGATTATATTAAAGATTATAACCATACCTTGCCCTTCTATGAGACCTGGAGAGTACGTAATTCATCTGGTGATGATTATCAACAGTGGTTCAATCCTTGTGATTGTGCTACCTACGTACAAAGAGTTTTCTGTCAAGCTTATAAATTGGGGGCTAAATTTGTTGACAACTACACACCTAAATATACGTTCATTACACTAATATCCGATGAACCAGTAAAAATAGGAAATTCTTCGGAGATCTTCAAGTCTGATAAGAAGAAAGATGTGGCTCACGATATAATGCAGTTTTATTCATATGTACAAGCTCATCAGCCAATCCTTCACTTTTTAGAGAGTCTCGCTGGTATAGTAGAATATGTTGCTTTGAAACACAAGTTTTACTTGTATTACAACGAAGAGTATTGGATGTTACCAATAAAGTCACCATTTGTTAAACTTACGTATGAACCAATTACATTTGATTATTGTACATAATTACTTGAGTTTGAGTATAATATTATTCTTATAATAATGATTATACATCTATGATGCTATATTTCACTTTGTTTAAACAGATTTGTTTGTTTGAACAGAAATTTAAACGATAAAATTGCTAGCTTAAAACAAGAAATGTCATTTAACGTTTCTCGCTAATGTAGTACTATTACTAACATCATTGTACACATCTGTTGATGATATCTTTAGTTTGGAATGGGGATGAAAGTCTGTTATCTTCAATGTTTTATCATCTGATGCACTCACAATCCTGATACCGTCTCTATGAATACCATTAATAGTATTAGAGTGACCTTTAAGAGTTCTGATACATCGTCCACTAATAATAGGGAAAATATGATTAATAAAATGAAAGAATACTTTAGTTAACAGCCCATATTAGTGAAGCATACTACACGTTTACTGTAATAGCTAACTAGTACTAATTGAAGTGGTTATTATTATAATACATTAACATATTGATTATGTTGACTAATATAACCTGTTGATATTCCAATATTTAATTAATCCATCTCGACTGCAGCTAATAATTGTGTTAGAATTACTGCCTTTGGTTTGTAAATCGATACTCTCAACTCTGAGGAATATAATATTATTAATTAAGTTATCGGAAGTGTTATTATATATACACCTGTCTTCATGTCCTTTAAAGTCATGTATCTTTGTACCTCTTGAAATAGACCACAATGATACAACATTACCAGCAGAACATGCTAATAGAGACTAGAGAGTGAGAGACAGGGAGAGACACAGAGAGACAGAGTGAAACAGACAGACAGAGAGAGAGAGAGAGACAGAGAGACAGACACAGAAAGAGAGAGAGAGATAAATATATAAAACATTGATTATCTGTAATACTTACCTTACTAGCATTTAATGTCATAATTGGATACTTAGTGCTAGCCTGTATCACCTGAGTGCACTGACCTTCATCTACATTCCATATTCTTATAGTCTATATATATATCCATAATATGATAATTACATTATCCTTATATAGTGTCATATGTGTGTGTGACCTTGTCTCCACTTGCAGTGAATGCAACTTTTGAGTTATCATTAAGATCTACTGCAAATACTGAACCAGTGTGGCCTCTGAGGTGACGCAAGTATCTACATTGCCTAATATTCCATAAAATGGCCTAGAGAGATAGAGAGAGAGAGAGAGAGAGAGAGAGAGAGAGAGAGAGAGAGAGAGAGAGAGAGAGAGAGAGAGAGAGAGAGAGAGAGAGAGAGAGAGAGAGAGAGAGAGAGAGAGAGAGAGAGAGAGAGAGAGAGAGAGAGAGAGAGAGAGAGAGAGAGAAAGAGAAAGAGAAAGAGAGAGGAATGGAGAGAGATAGAGAGAGAGACAGAGAGAGAGATACAGAGATAGAGAGATACATAGGGAGAAAGATTGAGGTACTTAAAGGTTGAGTAAGAAATGCATATTTATAATTATGATAGTTATACATTCATTACATACTGTGTTGTCATGAGAACCAGTTATAAGAATATCTCCAGTTTGTTTCATAGACCACACAGTACCAGTATGACGCTCAAGAGATCTATAATAAATAATGTACATACATATATACAGTGACCAGTAACAAGACCTACCTTTCACATCTTGATGTTCTTATATTCCATATTTTAATACTAGAATCACTGGATCCACTGATGAGCAGGTTATGGCCATAGAAAGATAGGCACCATATACCCTTCTGTGTATATGAAATAATTATAATCATTTAGTTTGGAAGTGTAGCAGTTTTAAGTTTATAGTGAAAAGGTATTTGAGAATTAATACCAGTGTTTTGCCTACGCTGGTTGGTGCTAGTCCAGACAACCACCTTTCAGATGAAATAGCTACCTCTCAGATAATACATACATGTATATAGGCTACTGAGACAGAATTAAGTAAACATCACTAAATGCAAGTTAGAATCTGACCACCACTCCACATAGTTTGGGCAGAACACTGATAGTTTCTAGGAAGACTGAAATGGCAAAGAGGAGGGCTGTACAAAACATCATAGAAACCTTGACAACGTCAAAATAACCATGTCAAATGTACCGTATGTCCATATAATGTATTGAGCAGTTTTCCATCAGTCAAACGCCATAGTTTGATAGTACGATCCATACTCCCTGAAGCACATATCTCATCCTTCTCTTTCACACTCACACATAAAACACGATGAGTGTGAGAGGTGAGAGATAGAACAGTTGCTTGTCCTAAACGCCAGTTCCTTTTTAACTTGATATCATCAATGAATAGCTGTCTCCATGTTGGATTGATAATAGGTGGAAGTCCTAGAGAAGAAGTATAAATTAATTACGTATTTTAAAACCTTGTCATGACAATTAGCTAACCTAATTGGATCTGAGAACACTTTATTCTCCATAATCTCTCATTAGTACAACGACAATACCAATGTTTTGAAACCTGCATAAATAATAAGTATATTGTATATATGAAATGTATACATGAAGATAGTCCTTATAGCATTACTTAAACACTAGTGAAATGGAAAGCATTGTTGGGATGAGTCTGTGTGTTACACAAAAGAAAAAAAAAGGATAACTGAGTGAGAATTGAACCAACTTCTCTTCTGTCGCAAAAGAAAAAGAGAAAAAAAAAAGCAAAAAGAAAAAAAAAAGGGAAAAAAAAAACGAGTAGTAGCAGGATTCAAACCATGGACCCTTAGCTTCAAAGTGTACAAACAAACAAATAAACATTGGACTCCGCCCCAATTATAAATTACTGAGATAAGACAACAAGGGGCTATGGAATGTGATTAGGGACAAGGGGCTATGGAATGTGATTAGGGACAAGGGGCTATGGAATGTGATTAGGGACAAGGGGCTATGGAATGTGATTAGGGACAAGGGACTATAGAATGTGATTAGGGTCAAGGGGCTATGGAATGTGATTAGGGACAAGGGGCTATGGAATGTGATTAGGGACAAGGGGCTATGGAATGTGATTAGGGACAAGGGACTATAGAATGTGATTAGGGTCAAGGGGCTATGGAATGTGATTAGGGACAAGGGGCTATGGAATGTGATTAGGGACAAGGGACTATAGAATGTGATTAGGGTCAAGGGGCTATGGAATGTGATTAGGGACAAGGGTCTATGAATGTGATTAGGGACAAGGGACTATGGAATGTGATTAGGGTCAAGGGTGTATGGAATGTTATTAGGGACAAGGGACTATAGAATGTGATTAGGGACAAAGGGCTATGGAATGTAATTAGGGACAAGGGGCTATGGAATGTGATTAGGGACAAGGGGCTATGGAATGTGATTAGGGACAAGGGGCTATGGAATGTGATTAGGGACAAGGGGCTATGGAATGTGATTAGGGACAAGGGACTATAGAATGTGATAATTATCAATATAGAAATACCTGACAACCCAACAGTATATCTTTTCCTGGTACATACGACAGGATTTTTAATGCTAATGACTCTGGTAGATCTTGAATGAAATCTCTGTACTGTCTGGACTGAAATGAAAGTAACTATATTTATTATAGAAAACTATAGACTTCAATCAATAATATATAACGTAGGCGCGGCGAGCCCAATTATAATAGTCAGTCTGTGTGTATAATGATTTCATTCAATTAAATAGCAGGAAAACGAACAAACAAACAAACAAGCATTGACTACACGAAGGGAGTCTCCATCCCAATTATAAAATTCTTACTAACCATTAAGAGTACAGCAAGGTAGTACAATTCTTTCTGATTTAAACTCCAAACTACTAATTGAAGAATATCCTGTTGTTGCCAATCTAAGACAATGCATTGAGTCATTTACACATACTATTATTACACTATGTTATAAAGGCTGACTTTACCTTTATACAAACTGCTAAACCAGGTTAATAGTCGGATACCATCATGTGGTACTGAGGTATTACCATCATGTAATGATGAGATGTGTGTTTTATGTACTGTTCGTTTTTTAGTAGTTGTCCAAGCGTCTGTTGTAACCTCTGTGTAACATGAAGTAGTACCGAGATGAGATAATGTGATATGCATGTGACGTCGTGCAGGAGACCATATTCTCAGCCTAAAATCTAAAAGGACAGAGTCACTATGAAATAAATGATGAACACATGAGGTTTACTAAGACTAACCATCACTACTTTGGTTCTCTGAATAATTATCGGGAGCAGTAGCAGGTCGTACACCTGGTAATTTAATGATGGGTGTGGCTTGAGGTATGGCTGTGGTAGATGGTTTTGAATAATGGGAATCTGGATGTTTTATGATAATACTTTGAGTTCTATAAAGAGTTTTGTTCTGAGAATTGATGATGAAATACGAGTCATCAAAATTACTATGATGATGAAATATGAGTCATCATAATTATCATGATGATGAAATACGAGTCATTATAATTATCATGATGATGAAATATGAGTCATAATATAATGATGATTGAATATAAATCATGTTATATTGTTATGATTCACAGTAATAATGATTGTAAAATGAAATTAATGGTTTTGATGCCAATGTAGTCTTAATATACCTCTGGACGTTTTGAACGAGACAATCTAGATTTCATATCTCTGCTAACAGGAGTTGATAATGGTTGAAATTGTATCATAGGAAACTTTCTGGCAGCTTGATAGAGAAAGTCTCTGTGTGGTACAGACTCAAGTGCCTGATATAAATAATGTTTTGAACATTGATCAGTCACGTAATGATTGAACTGTATAGTTCATAAGTTAGACATTCATTTAAAATGTCAATAGGCAGTATTAATTAGTAAGATTATAGATAATTAGCAATGCTATGTCATATCAGTCTCTCAAATAAAATCTGATTGAAGAATGGATAAGGGGGCATCTCCAAACTGAAGCTTGTACGCTTAACATCACAGTGACGCTACTGCAAGACCCCCCCACCCACCTCCTCTTAACATCATGAATGAATACTCCAGTGTATTGTGCTTCCTTCCTTTTCATTGTTTAGCGTCACGCGCACAACCCCCACCTCCTTAGTGTCACTATGATGTTAAGCGTACAAATTCCAGTTTGAAGATGCCCCCTAACTCAATGAAAGATCTCTATATCAACAATTATGTACACATAATATATCATTACTCACTGTCCATAAAAATTTCATTTGGTTCAAAGTGCATCTTTGAACCAATCCAGTTAGTACAATACAAATCTGTAAATAAGTAGAATGAAGAATGTATATTGAATGTTCATCATATCATCTATGATTGTGTTGTAGTGGAAATATTTATAAAGGACACCTTGGGATTAGTGAAAGTGTCCTTTAAATGGATGTGTACTTCATTTAATAGAGGAGTGTATTGTATTGGGATAAAGACCAGTGCTCTTAGTATGAAGCTGTTCTTAATTCAGAGTGTGATTATATTACATCACTTGAAATAGTTCCTGATTTGCACTTACATCTTTAGTGTTCCATGAGTTCAACCATAGAGTAACACAGTCTTTACCTCTTTCATAACTCATTTGTGTGGATCTGTTTCTTTCTCTGGACAAAGAGGAAGAAATCATAGTGCACATACTAGATGATCTTCCATTTGGAGGTTCAGAGAGAGTTCTTCTTAATTGATGTCTTTTCATTGCAGGATTCATTGTTACAAGTTAAAGTTGTTACCATGACTACTGTTAGTTACTATGCCTACCATTTCCTCAGGGTGTGTATATAGGTCTAGTCATTATTAAAGATGGCTTTAATGAGGAACATAAATAGATGTTTTTACTACAGACTGTCATCTTCTTTCTACAGAAGTTCAGTTTCTAAGAAATTCAGACATTGTTGTATTTATAAAAATAAGTTTTCAACTTTGGCTTTGTCAGAGATTCAGCCATATAATGCAGTTCGTATTGATGTAGATGAAAAAGAGATTGAGAATGTAGTGGAGTTTTATGACTCATTGAAATGTATGGAGTATTGTACAATTATATATATGTACGTTTCTTTTGAATTTGTATGTATTATGTTAGTCCATTAGGAGTAGAGCTGGTGTATATATAATATATATATATATATATATATATATATATATATATATATAATGACCACTTTTAATTTATATAGTTATAGTATGCCTAGTTTCTCAAACGTTTAGTTTAATCAACGAAGGCTTACTAGAAGTAATTATCCAAAAGTCCCATTGCCGGCCAGCATTTTAATGTAATATGATACACATTTTGTATGTATCTATCTATTTTAGTACATGTATATTTATATAAAAAGGTATAACTATTTATTTTTAGTACAAGTTACCGAGAGTAAGAATAAAGGTAGAAGTGCAGTGTGGTTACATATACCAGTTAAACATAGTGCTCTTGTTAGTGAGGTCGTAATATCAGGATTCACACTCCATCATGCATACAATAACGAGATTGTTCTTTATAAATGGTTGGATGATACAAGACAGAACAAGATACCTCATTTTGCTACTCATCAGGTCGGAGTTTGTGGTAAGATTGTATGTGTGTGTATCCACTGTGTGGATGACTTGATGGAAGGTTACAGTATCATTTTCTTCTAGGGGTTGTTATACGAGAAGATACTTCAGAACTACTAGTAACACAAGATAAATATAAAGTTAGTATTGTTATTGTTTCATACATGTAACATCAGTCGCACATATGACTGTCATGTTTTCTCTAAATATAGCCAGCAAAGTGGAAATTTCCTGGAGGTCTTTCAGAGTTTGCAGAGAATATAGGTAAGCCTTGATGGACATTCATTTGTGATGTCTCATTTACTTTATTTCAGCCGATACAGCTGAAAGAGAAGTACTAGAAGAGACAGGAATAGTTGCTGGTAAGTTAAAATAACAGCTGAACAATAAAAAGAGTTATATACTGTTGTTGAACATTAATTTATTGTTGTCTGTCTACTCATGTTGATAGAATTTCAATCCGTATTGGCTTTCAGACAGCATCATTACCTGCCGATGGCATTTGACCAGTCCGATCTCTACTTTATATGTCGTATGAAGCCTTTGTCATTTGAAATAACACCTTGTCAAGATGAGGTATTAAAATGCCAATGGTTGCCTATAAAAGAACTACAGCTGTCACCTTATGCTACTCAATTGACCAATAGGATCGCAGGGATGGTTTTGAGAGGTATCAAGGAGGGATTTTCCGAGTTTGATATCAGTTGTGAAGAGTGGCCTTCGTTACTGCCTGGACATGTTTATAATCTCTTCTCAAGAACTATTAATGGAGATGGCGAGGTTCTTTAATAAAGGGAAACGGATAATATTTTTATAAGAAATCATTTTTGCCATTTGCTATATTAATTAATTTATATAATTTTAATGTCCTCTTTTTTAGTAATAAAATAATGGTGATTATTAATATTCAATTCCATGAATATTTTGGGATGACAATAATAATAAAATATTGAACAATCAAGGTTTAGTTGTAGTCAGAGTTGTGACATTGGGTAAAGTACTGACGAGACTAGTGGTTTTATCATTGAAAAGACGGGCCAGAGCATCATGTGTACCAAGCAGAGCACTATAATGAATATAAAATAGAAATAGGTACTTATAATTGAATTCATCTTACCCTGTCAGACCTATTACAATTAGAAATACATCAAAAGCAAGTTCCCAATAAGTAAGTTCCCTGAGAAAACAAAAGTTTTGTAAATATACTTTTTTATCTTTTTTTTTCTTACCGTCTGAAAAGCTTCAAGTGAAATAATGCTGGTAGGATAAAGCCTAGCAGAGTACAACATGTGGAACCAACAAGTGCCATTAGAGTTGAAAATGTTGGTATGAATACAACTATTATTCCAGTTATTGTTACTAATGCAGTACGAAGAATCGTCTAATGGAAATAAAATGTAAAATGACTTTATTCCGCATCAATAAAATTATAACTATGTGGAGTTTAAACTGAACCATTATAAATACATACCACACATTTGTGAGCAAGTCACCATGGTAACCACACTATAATATATATTATATAATTTATATATATATATATATATAGTGTGGATACATATTAAGTGAGTTTGACTTCACACAAGAAGCTCTCTATCTGCATGTTTCCATAGCAACTTTCATGAATTTATAATAAGGTCAGTTTGAACTCAACCTAACTTACTCCCATCATGTATTTAGTATAGTTATCATTATTACTGTCTGTACAAGATAGCCTCTTCTCTAGAATCTCAGACACAGGAAACATCATAACTGAAACAGTGAGGAAATTATATATTGCATATGAAATAAAACTGAGAAGTGTGCCTATGGGTTCAAAGGTCGACCATTGATGTTTCATATACAAAAGATAGAATAGGAATGAGGCTTGGTTCACAGTACTCATTAATGTCCATGTTATGTTCTATAGTAGTGTGGAAACAGGTGGATATTGTCTGGTGAATGTGTGGTAAACTAAACTATGTACAAAGTGTATGGAGTACAGTATAAGAATAGTGAAAATATCCGATAAATGTCTTAATATCTTTACACCTACATCACTATCATTAATCTGATTGGTGAGTTACAGCAGCTGACTAAACCTTTGTCAGTTCACTTAATTGTGTTTAATATAAAGCCATGCACTGTCCATAGTGTCTGGTAAACTTACTTGGATATGTGAAGAATAATGAAAAACATAGACAGAATTTCACAATGAATGGAAAAGGACCTTGATTAATAAATGAATAATATTGTTAGTTGTTCATTAAAACAGTCAGTTGATTGCCTACCAGGTGGAAGATTAAGTGTAATGATTTCTTCTGTTTCTGGACCAAAAGACTAAATGTAGTAATAAATAATGAAACAGGTAATAAGTTTGGATAAGAAAAAGATAATAACATATCATTTGAAGAGCTGAGAATCATAATGGACAGTGGACTTACCCATAAAACAGTAATATACCCAGGTTAACATGAAAACACTCTGTCTCAGGAGCAGATAAAATGAAAGAAATATTTTATAATTGGCAGCAGAGTGTACCCAATTTAAAATGCATGTTTATGGAATATGGACACTTCCAGTATTTGATGTTGGGTTACTTCACTATGGTCCTCACCTCTTTTAATTACACACAATGTACTCCCAGTTAGGGGCAACAGCAAATTCAGTCAGGTTAAAAATACACATTAACGAATATGTTATCTATCATTCATACAGGTATACTATATTCATTGATATAGTACAATAGATACCACATTACTGATAATATTCCAATCACACCATGAGTACTTACTCTTTCACATACAAAGATATCATTATATTTAATAACTCACCAAATATCCCAGTATACCAAATACAATATATAACAATGTAACAAGGAAGAGAGCAAACATGAATACCCTGTAATGAGAATCAAAATTAAAGATACTATTAATAGTTAATAAAATACTGAAGTACTTTCTGAACACTGATCTGGTATTTTTGGCTACTGACTGTTCCAGTGATAAAACTAATCCAGCACCCTATAAGTGATAAACAGGTTATGTGTGATAGTGGATATGAACAGAGATGATCTTTTCAAATACTTCTCTTTCCTATTTGGCCATAATGGTACAGGAAGATTAGGTAAGTAATAGTGCTTTTCCTGCATGAACATTTAATATAGTTACCTTCATATTGGTGGTTTTAGTTTGACAATATTGGCCACTTTTAGTTAGTTAACTTAACTACAGTAACTCATATATAAATGAATAAACAGCAAGTATTATCCACAAATCCTCTTTTCATATCCATAATGATATAGTAATACTAGTGAAATTAAACTGTTCTGTAGTGTGTAGACTCTCATGATAAATAAACAGACTTATGAGGCTATCTATCATTATCTATCTATCTATCTGCATACACAACTAATTGTAAACATTTCTAATTTATACTATATAGCATGTAGTAATACACAAATTCCTATTGAAAATGTATAACTACTTAGAAACATACACTTATAACAGTTCTCATATACACGTATATACATATATATAATGTGCATACATAAATATATAATGTTATATACATATATACATAAATAGAGTACCTCATAACAGTATATTGACAATCCTAAGAAAAACGGGAAACCAGCAACTGAAAAATTACGAACATGCAAACTACAGAAATAAAAATAGACATCCGATAATAGGATATTATTAAGACATTATTAGTATACTGCATGTAGTCAATACTTATCTAGGATATTATTAGTATACTAATATTCTTACTTGACCAAATGAAAATGTTCCAAGTCAAACCAGAATACGATACTATACGCAAATATTGTCACAAAATTAGCAAATAAACTATTAAAAAAAAACTATTATTATTATTATTATTATTATTATTATTATTGAGATGACAAGAGATTACTCACAAACCTGAAAGGTGCTAATGCTTTTAAATGTCTCAGATTTGATAGTAAGATCAGTGGTATTAATAGAAAACCTATATATACCAATCTAAAGCATAAGAGAATACTTATGACATCGTGTCACATGACCATAGATCTCACTTTGGGATCTTTGGAAATATACTATACAGATTCTCTGATATGAAAATTAGATAGGCACAAGTGAAACCTATAGAATAGAACAAGAAGCCATGTGACAATATACCAGGTGGACTTGAATGGAAACCTCTTTGGTGTAACCATTATAGCAAGTATTTTAGATTGGAAATCATACAACTGTTATGTACATGTATGTATGTATAAGTGGGGTGTAATTGGGGATTATATTGGGTCTAGAATAGGAATCATGCAGTCAACTGGTCAATTACTCTTTGGTGTGATCATTATAGTATATAGGTCAGGAATCTGTGTAATTTCAATTGATGCTCATATATACATGTATATAGCTACTTACCTATTTGTGAAAGAATGACTGATGTATCTACAAGAAATCTTCCCACTCCACCAAGTGCAACATAACCTAGTGTATATAAGTCTGTTCACGTTTATGATGACCTCAAAACTATATGTACTGTAGTGTGTAGTTTAACATGTAGTTTAATATCATAAGGTTAATACATGATTAACCAATGTGATTCATAGAAAAAAAGAACAGGAAGGATAATTATATGAAAATGTAGTAAAAAATATCTATTTTTGAGCTCATGGTGAACGTGAATGACATTTATAATACTCTATCAACAGAATAATTCAACTAACCTACTTCACCATAGTCTACACGAACATTTTTAGATACACTTGCTTTTTGAGTACCAACATTTAGTGAAAGTTCTGAAGTTTGGTTTTTTATGATATGGTCTTTACAATCTATCAGTAATAACATAGCCTTTACACTGTAAATGAAAAAAGAACATTTGGATTAGTCAGGTGATTGTCACATGACACTCACCTGACTAATCCAACTAGTGACATTATGATAATGCCTTCAAAAATACCAGCCTATAGTTGAAAAGACAATATATATAATTGCATGACATTTTTAAAATTAATGAATACCTCCATGAATGCATATGGTAACCCAAGAATACCTGCTCCAATGAAAGAAATGAATATATTACCAAAAATTTTGACTTTGCTGTTTGTTCCTTCATCATCCATTTGATATATCCTCTATCTCCCTTTGAAATAGTCAAAAATGTGCATTAAATAGAACTACTCTGCCCCTCCTACAAGAACATGTATCACGTGACATCCCACATGCTGGTAAACAACGCACTCAAAATGGCTGCTTGCTGTAGAGTGGTTACTTTAGCAAGTAGAAGTCTATCATGGAGGAGCATCTGGACATCAGGGAGTGCAGTACACCTCAGTAAGTGATATATTTTATATACAATTATTTTTCTAATAGAAGAAAAAGCGTATCTGACTACATCACGTGATCAAGTGGAGATTGTAATAATTATAATGTTTGCAGTAATAAAAAACGAAGTTATATACATATTATTTTAAACCTGTGATGAGCAGATGGATTCTTAATTTATTTCTGGTCTAGCTGAAGTACACAGTTTACATGCCACGCCCATTATTTGAACTTTAATTATACAACTTCATGTATATACCAACGTACTGGATGGTCCAATTGTATATATATTCTCTGTGTAAAGCAAAAATGAATAGATTAATTAATAAATGCAGGCTGTAGACCTTGTGTGCAACAATAAATATACGATATACACAAAACAAAATTATGTGTGCATGTGTGTTAAACCTGTTGTTTCAAGTGATACAGTATACAGGGTATCTATGTTCTCACCATTGCAAGGAGAGTGTTCTTGAAACTCTCCATCCCGATAGTTCCTAAGTGTAAACAAACAACATACCTGGATTCACATGATTGAAACTGCTCTTGTTTATGAAGATTGGAGTATAACCAACCATTCATTAGCCATTTGTTTAACACTTAAAACATCCTTAATACGTACTATTATGGTATAACAATGTGTGACGCATATGTCACATACTCATTGCCTGCAAACTGGGAAGAGGACTCTATAGACTGATAGTAACCAGTGATACACAGATATTGGATGTTCAAATAGGATGTTAATGTATCCATTGCAATCTGATATTACATTCAGCTTCTAGTATCTAATTTCTTTAACAAAAAATGCGCAATATTATAGTATTTAAGAAGTCACACTCATAATTAGTACATTATCACAACATCAGTTATGATAATGATGACTGAATGACCAATTCTTGTTGATATTTTTTTACGGCCATATCAGTGCTTTGTTAAGCCCATGAACTGCATTTGATACTCTAATCATTGTTGTTATATATCACTACATATATTTTCCGGCAGGTCCATATTTATTCAGACCTACAGCATGTACCAGTAGATTATTAAATAGTAAGGTAGTAGAAACTGAATCACCTGGAGAGTATACTCACAAACATAAGAGAGGTTTCCTTGGTAGATTCTGGGATTGGTTACACACAGATATCGGACAAGATGAATATGTAAGCTATTAAGAAGATTGTCTATAATTAGTTAACATTTATTATTTAGATAATGGATGAAACTGAGAAACATGAAAGAGAGGTTCTCCTGCAACGAGTACGTAAACTTTATCTAAAATGGGATTGTAGATAGGAAATGAATCCAGTAGGAATAACTTTGGTGTAATGTTTATACATGTATTTATAAAATGCTGAGTGAAGGGAGATAAGTGCAGTATTCTCTGATTCAGTTGTATTCATACCTGTATAGAAATGGATGGATTCACAGTTTAGGCCATTGGATTATATTTGTTGTATTCCTAAAACAGTTTTCCCATCTATGGTCACACATTGGTAAACACTTAATTCTATGAGACTTTTAAATTAATATGGACACTTTGAAGACAATAGTTATTGCACTATCTTGTGTCTAGGTTCAAGAGATGTATTTTGCTAAACCACCTGTAGCTCCAGACATGGATTTCTATAAAGAAGCATTTGAAACTTTGGTTAAATATAATGACAGGTATATATAATATGATGTTTATTGTGAAACGTATATGCATATGTCCATAATAAATTGTAATATCACCATAGGATTGGCGTACAAACACTTTGGAGATTAATGGTAGAGATGAAAGTTGAAGCCGATGGTGAACTAGCTGCTCTGGTAAGTAGTAAATAAGTATCCATGGTAACAATAGAACTGATATCCTTCGTAGGAGTATTACGTATTTTTACTTTCATTATAGGTTGAACCATTTTTAGAAAAAACTCAGAAAAATGTGTGGTTTGATTAGTTCAGCATTGTCTATTTCTCATAGAAGTTTATCTCATAGTATCTAACTGATCATCACGTACTAATATTTCGTATGAGGTGGTTGTAATATTATTATTTATTATGTAGTGTGATATAAAATAGATTTGTAAATTACAATTTAATCAATTGGATGATCATAATATTTGAGGGGTCCGACGAGAGGTGCGTAACGTACACTGCACTACCTGGCTAGTATTATGTATCTTAATTGCGATTGTAAAAATGGAGATTTTAGCTACAATTCCTCACTTTCAAGATGAAAAAGAAGTCATCAGAAGATATAAATGTTGGTATTACACCAGGTTAAAGTCATATATAATATTCCATTTTGAGTGGCGTGACATCCGCCCACTCCCTAGTACCACCTTAAAGAGGAAGGATAGTTATTGATCAGATGACAAAGATGCTTCGTGTAATTTTCTGTCTGTGGATCCTCTCTTGCTGTGTTTTAGTTTATTCTGCTTCAAACCCAAATGTGGTATTTATATTAGCTGACGACATGGGGCAATGGGCTGCTGGTACGTATGGTAATTCTGAGATATATACACCCAATATAGATACTTTAGCTAAAGAAGGATTGAAGTTTAACAATGCTTTTGCTAATACTCCAGTGTGTTCAGCCAGTCGTACTTCATATTTTACTTCTCGTATTCCGAGTCAACATGGAGTTCATGATTGGATTTCAGGCGGTAATGGGTGTGATGGCAAAGAAGGTATCCGTTACACAGAATACGAGGTATTTTATACTGATGTACTACAAAACAATAATTATACTTGTGGTATTAGTGGAAAGATACATATAGGAGATCAACAAAAAGCTCAGCATTCTTTTGATCACTGGTTTGTCCATCAATCGGGTGGTGCAAGTTACATTGACCCTCCAATGGTGCAGAATGAAACATGCATTTCTGTCAAAGGATATGTGACTGACATAATCACTGATGATGCTATCCAGTTCATTTCTAAGCACCACATGACTAACCAGTCTCCTTTCTACCTTTCTGTACATTATACAGCTCCTCATTCCCCTTACACTGGAGTTGACGGCAAGGCAAATACCATGCATCCACCAGAAATTGTAGCTCTCTATGACAACTGTAATTTCTCAATGTGTCCTCAAGAATCTCGTAATTCTTTCTCTCGTCCACGAGATAGTCTCACTAATCAATGTCTTGGTAACAGAGAATGTCTAAAAGGATATTATGCTGCTGTTACTGCCATGGACTTAAATATTGGACGAATATTGAAAACCTTAAAAGATTTAAATTTGGATGACTCAACTCTAGTAGTTTTTGCCAGCGATCACGGTTTCAATGCTGGACATCACGGATTGTGGGGAAAAGGTAATGCAGCATATCCACTCAATATGTTTGAAACTTCTATACGTATACCACTAATCTTTAGGCATACTGGTAAGATTCAGCCTGGTATTGAGGAATCGGTTGTTCAAGTGATCGACGTAGCACCAACTTTACTTGACTATGTAGGAAACCTATCGTACCCAGAGAAATCCATCATAGCTGGTGAAAGTTTCAAGAAGCTTCTGAATGACCCAAAGAACAGAAATAGCTTAGCAAACAGGACAATTTTTGGAGAATATGGACAAACGCGATATGGTCGCTTCAATGGTACTATGAAATATATAATGCGTCAAACTGGATTTACAGAACTTTATGATTTATCAAATGACAGAAATGAAACTCATAATCTTTTGTTTCCATTTTCAAACGAGCGAGGGCAAGTCCCCTATCAAGTAACAATGTATGATTATGCAACGATTATGTGGTTTTCGTATTTTGAAAATCCGTATCTTAGTGGATGGACTGAACCAGTTACTGGACGTGGTCAGTTGCGATCGATTGTCTTTAATCGTGATGGATGGCCTAATACACCAGCTTTTGACCTACATACCGAATATGAATTTTAATTAATTACTCATCAAGTGTAATAACATAGTAATACATGTGTTTTTCTTGCTACAATAATAAATGTTTTCTGCATTAGTCTCGTAGGCCAGACTCCTCCCTTTTTTGAGATTGGACGTTCGGACGGCGGGAGCCGGAGGGAGTGTCAATCGAGTTGACTTTTCTGTCCAATTTGGCCGCAGGTGTTGGTATGGAAATTAGTAATGTTATTACATGTATTATTAAAATTTTTATTCTACATCTGTGTTAAAAACTAAGATAGCTAATGAACAAATGATACATGATTCTACTAAGAATTTGTGTTTACTTTGAAGATGAGGCAGAAAGAAGCAGTAGCTGGCTTTTCACAACAGTTGATGCACTCTCTTGCCTACAGACCAGATCTGGGAAGTCTCTCCATTCTTCACAATTTATGATCTTTTTTAAATCTTCCAGGAACGTCATATGTAGTTTAAAGATTAGCTAACGAGTAATAACGATATTCACAGTTTACATGTGGTCTAATTTTCATACCAACACCTGCGGCCAAATTCTTAGCTGCACTGGGACAACTCAGACTCCCTCGGCTCTGGCTCCCCGCCAAAAAGGGGAGGAGTCTGGCTTGCGAGACTATATTCATGCAAAAAAAAAGTGGAGCTCGTTGTTATAGTTACCGAGCTACATTGCATTGATGATGTGAGGAGAATGTCTGTTTCTGCTATCTCCCAAAGTGTTTCATTGTGCCAGTGCAAAGATAGTATTTGTTCAGCTGTACAGAAATTGTTTATCTCAGCTCTAGATGAAAACACGTTAGTAAAATAAACAACTTTGTTTACATCACACATAAAATATGTATATATATATATATATATATATATATATATAATATATATATATATATATATATATATAATTATATATATATATATATATATATATATATATATATATATAACATGTATTATATATATATATATATATAATTATATATAATAATTATACTCATTCTAGTGAAGAATCATGGGATAAACTGTTCACTTACCTTGATTCACTACAAAGCCCTCAATTGGCTTATCTCAAAAATCTTCCTGAGACTCAGCATTACATCATGAGAACATTATGTCAAGTCCAACAACAGCAGATCAAACGAGTACCTTTATATATCACGAAGAGGCTCCTTGGATTATTTCCAAGCATAACAGATAATGCAAAGGCAGATGGTAAGTGTTTGAGCATCGAGAATTCTCCCACTCGTGTAACAAATAAAGATGAAAAAGAACGTAGGTTTAGATGCAAACACCCATGTTCACATAGTGGCATAGAGCTGTGTAGCTACAGCAAAGATAATGTACCAGTCACGTTTCTAGCAAGAAAGACCACTACTCAAGATATCATGTTATCAACAGATGATGTCATTGCAGAAAAACTTGCAATTGAGCAGATATCGAAACACTCTGTTGTACCAGTATTACCACAACATCGATACACTTCACAAGGTTTCCATCGTAAACATTCTAAGCCTAATCTAAGACCAGTTTTACAGTCCGAGGTAGAGACTCCAAATGTGACTCCAAGAAAGCCTGGCTATGTTAGAAATATAAAACCAGGGAGAAAGTTGGATAAAATATTTCAAGCTCAGTTCACTGAACAAGAGTTTCAAGATTCGTTTAGTTTAGTTTTACGAACTGGACAAGATGTAGTTCGTGCATATGCTTTAGGTGCTCTACCTAGTGGCACACAAGAGATTTATTTGAATTATGGCGAGTCTACACCATGGAATCCGTACTATCTCGAGGTAGTTTCCAAAATTCAAGCAAATCCAGATCATTTCATAGCAACAAAGTTTGGTCTTCTCCATGTGTATCCAGACGGTGAAAGCGAGCATCAGAGTTTTGCTGGATGGTGTAGGGATGCTACTGTATTCAGTATCATTCAAAGAATACCGATATTTCGATATTACCTAACTCAAAAAATGTTACGACAATGGCATAGAAATGTGAGGCAAGCCAGATTTATGGTCGTAAGTACTAAAGTATTCAACATTGGTCTACGTTTCTATCCTTCGTTCATGCTTGCTTTATGGAAGGTTAATAGTTTATGTATTGACCTGTTGAGCATTGAAACAGTTTCAATAATTCCAATGGGTTGTTATAACAAACAGCAGTACTTAGAGGAATTGGAAACATCATTCTGCAAATTACTCAAATACCTAAAAAAGTTTCTTAGATACGTTGAACGTGTCTTAGCCTCATTAGTAAGTAGCACTCACGCTCGAGTGACAGAGCTTGAAAATCGAAAGCAACATATGCCTTTTGTGTCTGAAATTCCAATATCTATACAAAAAGAACAGCATACGAAACTTGAAGAAGATTTACAGGAGGCTAAACATAGGCGAGAGCAGTTATGCTACTTGAAAATAGCAAGTCAACATATTATCGAAACCCATTTAGTCAATTTAGTTGAGGCAGGTGCTAAACTATGGCTAACGATTGTATTGAGAGGTCATGAAATACAATCTGAGGAAGATAGCAGTAGAGCGATTTCGGAAGAAATGGAGAATGATGTATTATCTATTGATGCAAGGAGTGGTGAAAGTTTAGTGGATAAAGGGAATCAAAGTGCTTTGATGTACGCTCCATCTTTGTTACAGTCTGAACTGAAACTTAATGACATGGGTAAGATTAATAATACTTATTTCATACTTACTGAAATTGTTGAGTGACAGAAATTTACTATTTTTTTTGTTGATGTACACATGTAGGTCAGGTTGTATCATCTTTGGATGTTTCACAACTGAGAAACATTTTAATGACACCGTTGAGAAGTACAGAAAAAGCCATCATCAAATCAATAGAGACACCAACTACAAATGTTACAGATACTCAGGTACAAATCATACATCATTCTACACTGCATTTATAATTGTGTGTTGATATCATTACTTTATCAAACGTGGTATATATATACATGTACATATACATGTATAGGGGCTAATAATTGATAGTTGGTTCTTTGTGTAGTTGAGTGAATGTTCACTGATGATTATAGCAAACGATTTGTTTACATAGTCTCACGTAGCCAGCTTCTCCCACTTTAACGAAGCAGGAAGGTCTGGGAAATCTGTGTTGATACAGTTGTCCAGTGCCTTTATCACATATCTGGTGATTTCACTTAACTGGTGATGCAGGTTGTTATGGTTACACACATGCTGACCTCATTTAGCTGTTACAAACATGTGATACAATCATTGCATTAATGTTGCAATGTATGCGAAATTATTGCCCAGAAACTACATGTGATGTTATGGGATTTTCGTGCATGTAACCATGACAACCTAAATTACTAAACTATTGCTTGCAACTATACCAACCAGTAAATGATTTAATGGAGTGATTTTATTTAGCAGTGATAATAAATAATGTTTATGCATAAATTTGCAGGTGGATGTGTTAGGCATTGCTCAGGTTAGAGGAGGGTTAATACTGCACTCCCAAACCTCTAACAAGGCTGGAGGTATCTCTACAACTCCACATATTGAGACACACAATATATGTAATGATATACTTACTGAATCAACGATAGAACACATAAAAAACAAGTGAGTAGAAATGAATTATGTAATACAATTCGACAATTGTTAAAATGTCCAGATTATGGAGGTGTGTATATTTGTGTGTGAGGCAAGCCTGAGCAAGCCCCATTTAATGTTGCTAACCAAGGATCCTCAGCCCCAAACAAGCAACATTCATGAATGAACTCTGTTTCATTTGGAGCTTGACTGGTTTGACTCACTCACGAGTACAGTATAATTCCACATACATTATTGTTTTGTTATATTTTAGTTGTGTAGTATATGAATCAGAGAATACCTTGACTCAAGTACTCAATCAAGTTACTGAAGAGATAAAAGCATTCTGTGACGAATGCTCATGGATACAAGAACTGGATAAATTTTTAAGTGTTTTGGGAAATGCTTGTATTAGTGGGAAAATGTCTCAAGCAATGAAACCAGTAGAAATAGAGGTGTGTCTAATGAATATGTATTAGATAGTGTAATAACCTATATCGGAGTTTTCAGTATGTTTTGAAGCATGGGTATAATTGTCTCAAAATTGGCTGGTGTGTACACCATTCGAATACATCTTGAGCCAATTAACCAAGAGTTAATACTGTTAGTGACAATATAATCATAATTAATTGTGCCGCCACTGGCCCAAAGAGAGAACTGTGCAGTGCCAAATAAGATGGTGTGCCATATAAGCTTATCAAAAATGTTGACCTATAGATATATTCTGTCTTTTTAATTTGTCAAGTTAGTAATAGTTTTAATCCTTTCTTTATTTCAGAATGCCTTAATGTCCGGTTACAAGTGGCTAGACAAGCTCGCAACCCTTCCTCATAACTTCACAACTTCTTACTGCATCCTAAATATCAACAGTGTTAAACTCGTTTCCTCCCTGCAACCTAAACTAAAATTGGTAATGAATCAATTGCAGGCGAGTTGTGTTTATACTGTCCACTCTCAATGCTTGAGGCTAATAGCTATGGCCAAAGAACACTTGGAAGTGAGTGTAATTGTATTGTGTATGGTTTTTAAGGGTAGTGTTGTTTTAATATATATGACAATAATGACCACTTTTAGTATTAAAAGGGTTTTCTCAAATTTAAGATTAATTAAGTAAATAATATTAGGCTTACTAAAAGGGTGTTAGTTAATTAACTAAAAGTTATATTCGATCGGTATTTCATTAGTCTGAACAACTTTGTTATAATTATGTTTATTAATGCACTCTCAGATTTTATCATGCAAGAGATATGACCTGGAAGGTTTTGCTAACTATGCTCAACAAATACGTCATATAGAAGAACAAAGAGATGAGGAACATGAGACATTACGTTATTCCTCTACATTACTCAACTCATTGTTAGTTAGTGGAGTTATGGTTTCAAGAGATGAACGACAACTAGTAGAAGATACTGAGAAATTATGGAATGAGTGTGGAGAGAAAGTGAAAGAAATGGCACAGTTTGTTGATAATCAAACACCACTCAAAGCTCAAGGCTTACAAGAGAACATGGAGGTTAGAGAAACATTCTTTAGTTCAATGATAATTATTAAATTTTAGATGAAGTAATTATATGTATGTACAAAATCTTTGTTGGTGGTCACTTAGATGTAATCATATATAGGATATTAATTATTCTTACACTATACACAGACATGTGAACAAGAGCTAATAGCTATGGTCCATCAGCTAAACTCTCATCCATATACCAATCCAGCTGCAATTCCCAGTACTGTTTTGGTCCAGTTAAAATACGTTAGTTTCCTATTTCTAAATGAGTGACTGAAAATGTTATTTTGTTTGTGTTCAGGTACAAGAGAATGTGATGGCTATACAATCTCGTTTGGTTGATTTGGGAAAGTGGAGAAAAGCTATAACGGGTCATTCACTGGACACGACAGCTGTATCTGAGTAAGTACAATGTACTATACACTTCAATGTATATATGTACAATTAAATGTATATATGTATGTATGTAGTATGCATGCATGTATGTATATATGTATGTATGTATGTATGTATGTATGTATGTACGTATGTCTGTATGTATGTATGTACATGTATATATGTGTGTATGTATGTCTCTCATTATAGTGCTATAAAGCAACTATTCGGTAGACAGACTCTATGGACTCATCAACTTAATTTTGATTCCATTGAAAGAGATTGGCTAAGAATCCCTTTTAAGAAGGTATTAAGAGTCTTTGAACATATTTCTTATTATTTATGATTATTTTTTAGTTGAATATTTCTGAAATGAATAACAAGCTTAAAGATTTGTTGTCGTCTATTGAGAAACTTTCTCAGACCCTTCCTCCAGAGGACCCTGTCCTTGTAAATTTGCAAGATAAAGTAATGCAGTACCACATCCTGATTCCTATACTGCAACAACTCACATCAAAAGCTATAAAAGTATGTTAATACTTCACTCTATACATGTATGTACATACATTTCTCAAATTAATTAATCATAACCATTAACTTTACATATCATTATTTTATTTGCCTCTCATCTTGTAATTAGCATTTCTTTGCTAACATTAACATTAGAATATTTCGTATTTTCTTCCAGGCTTCACACTGGCATACATTATTAGCATCTGTTGAAGAAGAATATCAGCCCTCACATCAATACACACTCCAAGACTTCTTTTTATTCAGATTATTTGATAAATCTCATATTGAGTTGATAACAGAAGTCTGTGAAGGAGCTGAGAGAGAGACAAAGCTCAAGCATTCACTACAGAATTTACAAAATCGATGGGAAAAACAGATGTTGACCTTACAGCAAAAAACACCTGAGGCATACTCCTTTGCTTTTCCTAATACCAGTCACTCTCCTGTTGGTGAAAAGACAACCAAGTTCTTTCTTTCATCCACACAGCAGCCTGGATTTGGTCCTGTAGCACATGTAATAAGTGCTGGGAACACACAGGAATTGTTGATATCGTTGGAAGAAGATATCACACAATTGCAAGTATTGAGAGGGTTAGCACGAGCAAGTACTGTGAAACTACAAGTTGAATATTGGAGTACTGTATTATCACAGCTACAAGAAATAGTATCATTGCTAAACAAATGCCAAGAGAAGGTTAGTGAGCAATAATAATATGTACATGATTACATTCAATGAAGTGTACTGTATAATGTATACATGCAATGAAGTGCACTGTGTAACATGTATACTGTACAGTGGAACTCCTCTATTTCAACCCTATGAAATGAAGACCCCTCTGTACATTATATGTATAATGATACTGTTACTTTATACTCTAATCGGGACATTTATGTCTGTCCCAATGATGTCTAGAATAGAGGAATTCACATTATAATTACTTTATATATACATGTATGTTATTAACTACAGTGGTGGGACACAGTCAAGCTGTTTGGACAGTTACCAATTGATAAACACACTGATTGTGGATTGGATTTACTACAGGACGCTAGTGTTAGACTTCAGGATATTATGAGTAGTATTCATGATGATCCATTTGTTCTATCGCTCCTTGAGAAAAGACGAGGACAGAAAGGATTCAGAGATCTTCAAGGAGACAGCCTTAGAAATGGATTCGATATAATCTTTAAACTGCTAGTAAGATGATTAATGTAAAATTAACTATAGGTTATTGAACTCCACAAAATGAGAAGTTGACTAACTTGTAAAACCGGTTTATTAACTCCAGTTAATAGGACATCCATTGGTCCATTAATGAGTGTTCAATTACACAATATAATTTGATAGTCATCATAACTGCAAGAACAATTCAATATAGCCATTTTCATGAGAAAGTGAACCAATACATTATTACACTGAGGTCAATGTTACTATGTGATTTATATACCGAAGGCCACAGGCTTGAGGTGTATAATTCACATAGCAACTGAGACTGAAGTGTATAACTAATTTGTGATTTATTGACCAATCAGATTACTTCATTTGACTTGCAGCGTTAGATGTACATTTGTATGTGTATGTATCCATTACAATGTATTTAACCCTCATTGAATTAAGCAATCTGATTGGTTAATTCAAGACTAAATAAGAAATAATGATAATATATTATTCTGTCTGTTAGGAAAACGTTCTTGGAAAATTAAAAGATGTGATTCAAGAGATGGCAGCTCCATTTCCTCGTCTGCTAATGTTGTCTGACTCTGAGATTCTACACATTATCAGTCATAAAGGAAATCCACTTCTTATCTTACCTTCTATTCAAAGAATGTTCCCTTCTATTTGTAATATGAAGGTAATTAATGTGGAAACACCTAACGATGCTCAGTTAGGTCCCCCGAGAGAAGAAGGTTTCCAAATAGTATCAGTTGAAGATCAGGGTTCGGAATCCCTCACTTTATGCGTTCCTTTGCCTGTTGGAAAGAGAAAGTCAAGTGAATGGTTGAGTGCTTTAGAGAAGGCTGTTCGATATTCATTGTCATGCCACTTAAAGGGATGCTCTTCTAACTTACCTCTTAAGTTAACAGGAGCAGTTGCATTTGAAGAAGAAGGTATTATACATGTACATATATATAACAATAATTAAGTTAATGGTTTTTCATAGTAAACTATTTATTCACAGATACATCAGTTCTGTTTTGGTTGGGAGAAAGTGTTTCACAGGCTGTTATCCTTTCTCTGGAATGTCACATTACACTGTCTCTGAAGTCTTCATTGGATAGTGAAAAGCACTGGAAAGAGAGTCTGCAATTTGTTCAGTAAGCTATTGGTTTAGTGATGTACCGATAATGAGATCAGTATCAATCATTATTAGTATCAGGCTCAATTATTTTTTTATTCTTTTTTGCAAACGCGAACACCTCCTTTTCGATTTTATTTCTTCTTTCAAGTTCGTGACAACATGAACATGCTTTGGGGCTAAAGGTCTGTTACTTTTATTTGGCCGTTCTCATACTTTTCTAACGCACACTAATACTAAAACTTCCCCAATCTCCAAGCTCACCCCAAAATGCTTTGTATTTCGTTAGTACTGTGATTAATTAATGCTTAATTTTGTATACATGTCTTTACAGATTGAATGTTGAAAGGGCAATCAATTATTGTGTTCAGCTAATGAGAAGTGTTGTTTCCTCTTCTGTTTTGTCTGAATCTTCTTCACGAGCTGTTTCAAACACTTTAAAGAAAATTATCATTCTCTTGAAACACAAACAGGAAATCATTAAATCTCACATCACAAGTACCACTGCACCTAGTATGGATACACTAATGTGTATACTGTATCATTCTTATGAATCTACTATCACTACGCAAAATAACAGTAGACTAGGATCTGTAGCAGCTAGTCTGACAACCTCAAGATCATCAATCAGTCAAGCTACTCCTGCCATAAGTAGATTGCAAAATGCTCCTGAAGCGCTTGTAGGCTCGTCTAGAAGCTTATTGAGTTCCAAACATTCACAGCAGATGTACAGCAGTAAATCATCAATGTCCACTAAAAGCCTTTTACCTTGCATTTCATCAATACCCACCTACTGTTATGTACAGTGTGGTAACCAGTGGTTCAACTATGGGTTTGAATATGAAGGAAATGAAAACATGAAGATGGTTATTACTCCAAATACCGAAAGATGTTTGCTACATTTGATGCATGGACTTGCTGAATGTAACGGAGTAATCTTAACTGGTGATGTGTGCAGTGGAAAGAAAGAGTTAGGAAAGAATGTGGCTAAGGTACAATCATATGCATGTATGTATGAATTTAGAATAGATGAAATTAAGAATAATTATGTATTACGGGAATATCAATTCCAATGGTAGCTAGGCAACAAGGTCAGGTGATAACACTGCACAGCGATACCTTATATTAGATTGTTATATGGAAGTTTTGTGTTAAGTGTTTGTTTGGTATCATACTGATATTAGTGTTGATGCTATAATGATGTTAATTCTTCATCTGTCACCGAGACAACAAGTGGAATATTAACTCAATACTATATACTGTATTAGTCTCCATTCTTGTTTTGTTCATTATAGATATTAGTAGAATATTGCACTCAATACTACTAGCCTCCATTCTTTTAAATACTGCTCTGTTCATTATAGATATTAGTAGAATATTGCACTCAATACTACTAGCCTCCATTCTTTTAAGTACTGCTCTGTTCATTATAGATATTAGTAGAATATTGCTACTAGCCTCCATTCTTTTAAGTACTGCTCTGTTCATTATAGATATTAGTAGAATATTGCACTCAATACTACTAGCCTCCATTCTTTTACTGCTCTGTTCATTATAGATATTAGTAGAATATTGCACTCAATACTACTAGCCTCCATTCTTTTAAGTACTGCTCTGTTCATTATAGATATTAGTAGAATATTGCACTCAATACTACTAGCCTCCATTCTTTTAAGTACTGCTCTGTTCATTATAGATATTAGTAGAATATTGCACTCAATACTACTAGCCTCCATTCTTTTAAGTACTGCTCTGTTCATTATAGATATTAGTAGAATATTGCACTCAATACTACTAGCCTCCATTCTTTTAAGTACTGCTCTGTTCATTATAGATATTAGTAGAATATTGCACTCAATACTACTAGCCTCCATTCTTTTAAGTACTGCTCTGTTCATTATAGATATTAGTAAAATATTGCACTCAATACTACTAGCCTCCATTCTTTTAAGTACTGCTCTGTTCATTATAGATATTAGTAGAATATTGCACTCAATACTACTAGTCTCCATTCTTTTACTGCTCTGTTCATTATAGATATTAGTAGAATATTGCACTCAATACTACTAGCCTCCATTCTTTTAAGTACTGCTCTGTTCATTATAGATATTAGTAGAATATTGCACTCAATACTACTAGCCTCCATTCTTTTAAGTACTGCTCTGTTCATTATAGATATTAGTAGAATATTGCACTCAATACTACTAGCCTCCATTCTTTTAAGTACTGCTCCGTTCATTATAGATATTAGGAAGATCAGTTCATAACTTATCATGTATCACAGAGTTAACAAGTGGAATATTACAATCGATACTACTAGCCTCTATTCAAACTGGTTGTATTCTTGTATTAAGTGGATTGGATTCCATTGAAATGAAGTTACAAATTATGCTTTGTAAATGGCTTAATGATATTCATAAAGTATTATCAGACTCTGGACTTGTATTTACAGAACAACCTTTAAAAACCGTAAGTACGAGTTCTATCTGTCATAGAACCGTCTCTGAGATTATTTTCATCCATCCAGGTTGACCAGTCTTCTGTTTCTTCACCGAGTACTGTCTCGATATCTTCAAACTTAAAACCAGGAGAAGCAACACCAAGAAGGTATGCTATGTTAAGCTGTACATTAGTTTAATGATAAAGTTCTTCACAATAATAATTAGAAATAATGGAAATGCTTGTTTTCTCAAACCATTTAGTCGTGGTAATCAATCAAGGATTGACTGGTACATTGGAGAGTATGGTGTAGATTTACTTGGAAGGAAAGTTGAGATACATCTTTGGGGGAGAAAGCTGATAGCAAGATCACAATTTGCTTCCATACTTGTGATCCCTGAAAGAAAAGGGACAACACTGGAAGAACTAAAGGTTGTCATGGTAACACTTTATAATAACTACGTTTTAATAAATTCCTTTGTGTTTTAGTCACTATTTAGGAGTTCTCACATTATAGAAAAGAATTACACAACTTTTCTGGAATGTGAGCTTGTTTCAAATGGATTTACTGAAACTAAGGAACTGACAAAAGCATTAAATGGATGTCTGAATGATCTACAAGTTAGCTCTTTATTAACATATACAAACACATTCACATGCATTACAGTCTTGTACACACACAGATACATACACACACATACTGCAGTCTTGCACACACACACACACACTCACACAATTATAAGTATACATGTATTTAGTAAAGTCTAACTACTTCCAACAGAACGACAATAGCAACAAAAACGTATTGTATTTAATGAAGTCAATAGCAGCTCAAAGTCACATATACTTGATTGAGTCAGTAAAAACAGGAGCTATAGCTCATCACGCAGAGACTTTATGTGTCATGAAAGGACTTGTTCATGTGATGAGTATCACCTGCAGAACTGCAGAACAGAAGTCAAGATTGCTGAGTACGGTATCAAAATGGTTCCAAAGACCGATTGGAGAGTGGGAGTTATACAGTACAGAGAATAAACTGATATCGGCAATACACAGAGAAATGGAAGATAGACATTTACAAGAACATCAGGAGATCATTGATAAGGTGTGTGTTTGTACTATAGTAGTATGTACATTCGTCCTTTTAGTCAGTTAACTAAAACTAAAAACCCTTTTAGTAATCATAATAGTTAATTAACTATAACTATAAAAACCCATCATACATACTATAACTATAACTAAAAGTGGTCATTACACTATCTTATTATATGAGTATAGGCACACATACAACGTATTTCCTTTTCAGATTCTTCAACTACATCAAGCACTTCATTCTAAGTCATGTGTTATCATGACAGGTGCTTGTGGGTCAGGTAAAACTACTCTTTACCAGACACTGGCTAGGGCTTATAATAATATCAGTAGCAATAAGATACAAGATCAAGTGTGTTTACATACACTAAATCCTGCAGCTTATAGCATTGAAGAGGTAAACATACATACATGTATATTGAGTATCAGCACAATATTCAATGTAATTATGCAGTTTATAGGAAGTTATGACACAAACCGATCTAACTGGCAAGCAGGTATCTTTATAAAACTACTAAAGACGCTATCGGGTATTTCAGAAACCAAAAAAGTTGTTGAACACAAACCAGGCACTTGTATTCAGCAATGTTCTGTGAAACACTGGATTATACTGGATGGTCCAGTCAATGAGGAGTTGATGACATGGATACATTCTTTACTGATAACAGGAAATGAATCAATAACTTTACCTAATGGGGAATTAGTTTATATCCCAGGTGAGATACATGCAGTACCATGATATCTTTATAACACATAGTGAATGCTGTATATCACTCAAAACATCAGAGTAATATTACTATGGTTACAATATACAGTAGCATTAACTAAAAGCATGGTACACTGTGGTAGTACATACAGCTGATAATACACAATAACAATGTGATTTATTACATGATATAGTTACATGTTGATTTGTTTACAAATGTCTTTACGTGTTAGATCACTGTCGTCTTCTAATTGAGACACCTACCCTTGAAATGCTTACACCATCTCTCCTCCTTCACTGTGCTGTTCTTCATTGTCACTCACTATTCAGATATAAAGATGTTATTAAAACATGGCTACAAAGAGCATCAATTCTTCATGACCTGTGTACAGCAGGGTACGTTACTAATGATTATTCTTCATAATTATAGTGTATGTGTTTGTGAATAAGTACAGCTAAAGTAAAAGCAAAACTCAAAGTAGCTATACTCTTGTGGAGATGTTATATGGAATATAATTGCTGATTTAGTCCAGTCAACTGAATGAATGAATGTTCTTTGTTTGTTTGTTTGTTAGTTTGTTGTTTGAAGCCGAGGTTACTTTGTTCAACTCCCGCTCAGTGTATCTTTTCTTTTAGTATATGTTTGTTTCCTTTTTGTAACAACATGCTATGAGCTGGTTTGAATTATCTTCTATTATCTTTCTTTTTTCTTTTTAACAACATGATTTATAATTGAAGGTCTGCTCCTTTTCTTTTGTATCTTCGTAGTACTACTTCAGCCACTTAGAAAAGCTTCATCATGCTTGCCTCCACTACAATATATTGCTAGTACATTTTTTCATCATTTTTTATTAAATATTTTAATACATAGGATTGAAGTACTGTCATCACTCATGAATCATACTCTTCCACGAATCCTCGGCCATATCAAGCATTTTGGAAATGATCTGGTCGACCACATCAGGAATTCAACAGACATCGAAGTATTTCTTACTCAAAAGTTTTTAGCACTTTTATCATCAATCTTAGAACGCAACTCACCAAAACAAGATGATGGTTCAACACGTTATACACTCACTAGTAGTCGAGTTGGTAGTACGATAAGTCGTATGGAGAGTGTGATGAGTATCTCATCTCATATAGACAATATTCAATCTACAATGAGCATAGAGAATGTTGCTACTGATAAAGAGAGACCGGTATATTCTGGTTTAATGAGCTCATCTCTAACAGATCCCAGTGTGAGTGATATGCCATTATCTAATGTGATTATTGAAGAAACTGATGAAGTACTCTCTGAATGTTCGGATTTGGAAACACAGATTTTTCTTAATCAACAATACCAAACTACTACCATGTTCCTCTTTGCCCTTATTTGGTCATTTGGTGCTTATATACCATACAGGTAAGATATAGTGTTACACATTGTTGTATATTGCAAATACATGTATACCTACCTCTAATGCTATGGTGCATATAGTGGTTGTAAACATCAAATCACCATTCAATAAACAGTACACATGTAGTACAGTAAACTTAATAATTATAGAGACACATAATTATTGCAATAGAAATTCAAACTCAAGTACTGTACAAGTAGTACAGTACAGTACAGTATATTGTACTGCACTATATATTATTGTACTACACTGTGCAGTATTGTACTGCACTATATATTACACTTTGCAGTATTGTACTGCACTGTGGTATAATGTACTCTGTACTACTGATTGCATTGTACTGCACTGTATGACGAGTTTGTATTGTCCATTGATTTGTGTCCTATCTCTATTTTATAGTCAAATGTCACAGTTTAGTGAGTTTATTCATGAAGTGGCTAATGATCTTCCCTGTGGTCATGAAGTCCTTCCATCAACTGGTACTGTCTTTGATTATTATCTCGATTTAAAGACTTATCGTTTCTTTTCGTGGAGTGAAAAGAAACGAGAAAAGAGTACAAATGCAACATCCAAATATATTTCCATCCCTGAGGTTAGTCAAGTGTGGACTGGGACTAGGACTGTGACCAGGACTGGGAATGGGACTTGGAGTGAGATTTTCTAAGCATCTGATAATCTCACCTTTCATTTTAATACAAATACTAATTTATTATCATTATAATTATACTACAGTTGGAGAGATATGCTTATATATGCGATCTGTATCTTACTTATGGTTATAATGTATTATTAATTGGAGATGAAGGAAGTGGTAAAACTGCATTTATTAAGGTAAGTTTAAAACTAAGCTATTTCGGATAATTATGATTTATTTTTATTATCACAGAATCTAATCCAGCCTCGAATGCCTAGTACTAGTATTCCTATATCTCCTTCACTGACACCCAAACTCCTTCAAGCATCTATAATGACAAGATTAGCTTTGTTGAAAAAAAGACAAGGAAATTCTAAGAAACTTATTGGACAACGAAATGTTTTTCTTCTTGATGATCTTCATTTAGCCAGCCAATTTCCATATAGACATAATGGGACTGGTGCTAACACTGTTAGTAATGACAAGCCATTCACACAATATCCTAAACATACACCAGTAGTTGAGTTAGTAACACTCATAGCAGAACATGGATGTTTGCCTGATCTGACGAGAGACTATACTCATATTCTGAATGGAGTAAGAATATTCACTACGAGTACTTCTAATGGAATTAGGAAACTATCGCCACAACTTCTGAGACATTTTAATACTGTACCATTTTTCCCACTATCTGATGATAGTTTATGTTACATTGTGCAAAAAAAACTATCACCATGGATACATAAACTTCCTTTTGATTCTCTTGAAAGAAATGAGTCTCTTGTCCAAGTGAGTATTCCAATGATGAACATTTTTATTTTGTACATACATGTACATGTATCATTAATTATATACATGTACGTCCTGCAGAGTATAGCTGTAGCTAGCGTGACTGTTTTCAAAAACATGACAGCTCGGTTTCAGTCCTCGCCTACCAATCCACAATTTCTATTTTCTTTGCGTGATCTCTCAGCAACATGGGAAGGTCTCTTATTAATGGCTTCCAATACAAATACTTCACAAAATATGACTTCCATGGGCTTGCTAGGTAGAAGAGGATTACTACGTGTAAAAGAAGGTATGCATATGTATGTATGTAACTATGTATATATGTAATGTATGTATGTATGTATGTATGTATGTATGTATGTATGTATGTACGTATGTAGGAAAAACTACAGGTAGAAGAAGTACAAGCAAAACAAAGTCTGGTAAAAGCACTTTACAAAGTGGCCGAAAAGGTCGGCAAACTGGTCGAGGTATGAGAACCCTGCCTTCATTGGATGAAGATGTTCGTTCCACAGCTAAGTCTCGATTGCCACATCAGCAGACAATGCCAGTTGGATTTGGCAGACAGGAATCATCTCCTATACAAAAGAATACATATGCTCAACGAGTATCTCTAAGCAGTAGCTTACCTGTTGATTTCAAAAGAGGAGGACTGCTTCAACAGGACCAAGGAGAAGAAGAGAAGATGAATGGATTATTGAGGTCGATCTTACGATTGTGGTGTCATGAGAATTCTCGTATCTATGGCGACAGATTGACTAGCAGTAAAGATAAAATATGGATTGTGAAGCTCATTGAAACATGTGTTAAATACTGCTTCTGTGGAGCAGATATACAACAAGCTGATACACTAGGGAGTGAAGTCCATGTAAGTGTAAGAGGGAGCCGAAGACCTCGTCCTGGTAGACCAAAAGGAGGAATAGTTCAAACTAGTGCAAAAGGAGGAGGACTAATCGCTAGTTCTGTACCAGCAGTCACACTACATTCAGCAGATTTGTTAAGTAATGGAATAAATTTCAATGTGATGAAACAACTACTACCTAAAGAGAAACAAACTCTCCTGTTAAATTATGATCAGGTGTCAGTTAGAGGTGAAGATTTATCCGGTCTAATATTTGGTAGATTACCTTCCAGTCAAGCAATAGGTTTAGAGCAAACCGCACAAAATTCAATGGACTATATTGAAATTGGTGATGGTGAAGTCAAGAATGTTATTAATGCATCTTTGATGAAACAAATACATAATAAGAATGAACTGAGCTATGTGATACCTTGTAAACAAGCAATGGAACATGTTATTAGATTGTGCAGAGCATTCGTAAGTTGTTACACAAAATATTTTTATTATATTTATTGGAGTGTGAACATGTAGGTCATTCCTGGAGCTCACTCCCTTCTCTTGGGACCTAGAGGATCTGGAAGAAAAACTGCAACAAAGCTGGCAGCGCAGATTATAAATGCAACTGTTTACGAGTTAAACAGTGAGATAGGGAAAGGAACAACTAGTAAACTAAGGGAATCTTGTATATCTGCTGGATTAGAGGGCCAGAAGGTCATCTTATTAGTGGATGCTGAGCACATGCAGAGGAGGGATGAGACCTGGGACGCTTTATTAGAAATAATGAGAGAAGGTTAGAGTGAAATAGACTATAATTACATACCATATTAAAGGGGCTAGCTGTGTTTGTGTGTGTCTGTGTGTGTGTGTCTGCATGTACAGTGAATCAATTAATTATTCTTTTAAAGGTCTGTCAACAAATCTGTTCACATCTTCTGAATTATTGGTCATGA
This sequence comes from Petrosia ficiformis, assembly GCA_947044365.1. NCBI lineage: Eukaryota > Metazoa > Porifera > Demospongiae > Haplosclerida > Petrosiidae > Petrosia > Petrosia ficiformis. The sequence continues at coordinate 438,907 of OX345652.1, forward strand.
GTAACAAAATACAACCAGAGAAGCTACGAAGAACAACAGAGGCAGCATTCCAAGGATTTGCTCAAGCAATAAAATCTAATCTACATGTTGTGATAGTCTGGGACACAGTAACAAGAGGAGACAATACAGAAGTATTTCCCATAATCACAAATTACTCGAATGAGGATAAGAACCAGAAGGTCACTTCCAGTGTGTATGTATTTGAGGAACACTGGCGAGCTCTATTCAAATGTTTATTACAAAACAGTTCCTATATCGATCAGTATCAAATGTGGACTAAGAATGCTTATAGTGAGGTGGCTTTGCATTACTGGGAAATGAATGAGCCATTTTCAAAATCTTCATTTATGGGTAGCAGTGAACTCGAAGCACTCAGTTTCCTTGCAGCTCATGTACATTTAACAGCTTTAGAAGTACTCAAAGAAACCTTCGTATCTCATTCTAAATGGATGATAAGTTCAAGAGATTATGTTCAGTGTATTCAACTGGGATTCACGTTAGCCAAGGATTTTAGAAAGAAAGGAGAGGTAAGATTAACTAATTTATAGACCAGTTTAGTGGTTTGCATGCCTGGAGCTGAGGTGCACGCAGACACATGGAAACTGCCTACCCATGTTTGAATAGTCTGATAGTTTGGTAGTCCCATACTGGTTCCGAGTCCAATACTGGTTCCTGTTTACTTGCATTGCATTAATATTGTCATCAATGTATTTCTCATAGGAATGTGCACAGAAGCTACATTCAGCTTTAAGTCAATTATATGACTTAGAAAGGGAAATGAGTAATCTACAATGGAAACTTGAAGATGAGTTAAGGCCATGTTTTCAAAGAGCCGAAAAAGATGTGAAACATCATATGGAGAAAATTACAACTGCTAAATGGAAGTAAGCAATATAACTTATACATAAATACATACATGCATACATAGATACATACATACATACATACATACATACATACATACATACGTACATACATACACACATACATACATACATACGTACGTACATACATACATACACACATACATACATACATACGTACATACATACACACATACATACACACATACATACATACATACATGTACATACATACATACATACATATATACATACATACATACGTACATACATACATACATACATACATATAGGTACATGGCTGCTAGTGAAAGGTGCAGGAAAGCAGAGGAGACTATAGATAGAGAAACTAAACAAGTCAAAACTCTAAAGAAACAAGTTGATGACAAATTTACAGAGGTAGCCATCTGCGTCCTGCTAATATGTTGTTTAAAATGAATGGATGAATGGATGGATAGGGGGATGGATGGTAGATGGATGGATGGATTTATGGATGGATGAATGGATGGATAGATGGACATACAGATGGACAGACGGATGGACAGATGGATGAATAAATCAATGGTTGAAAGGGTGAATAAGAAGATAATTGGAACTACTTTTGTTTTTTAGGTATCCCCAACGTACTATTCAGCACTGGAAGCATTATCATCAGTAGAAAGAACTGTAGTTATGGAAGTAATGAGTTACAGAGCACCTCCCGAACATCTCTTCCCTGTATTTAAAGCTCTCTGTCTACTATTTGACAGACCAGCAACGTAAGTTTACTAGTTATTCAGTGTAAAACCTGACCAAGGATACTCTTTAGTGCCATCTTTGTATTTTAAAATCTTTCCTCTTTAGATGGGCAGACTGTCAACAGCTTATGTTATCACAACACTTCTTTGAGAGTCTGCGTTTCTTTGATAAAGATGGTGTCCCTCAAACTAAACTGGATCGTCTGGAAAAACTGCTTTCTGATCATCAAAAAATCTCAGTGAAGAAAATATCAGAGGTGTGTAAACATAATAGCGAACCGCATTTAGTGTAGTAAACTACATGTATAACTTCACAAGCATTGTACTGAAACAACACTACTACACTTATACATGTATGTAGGTTAGTCAGGCTGTGGTACCTTTAGTAATGTGGATAGATGCATTGGTAAAATACCGAAGGGCAAAAGCAGCTGTGCAGCCTTATCGTGACCAGTTGACTCTTGCAGAGAAGACACTGACTGGAGCTCAAGAGGTGTATGTTAAAATGCGTCAAGAAATGTTAGCTACAAAAGTAATCTTAGAAGAGACCGTTCAACAACATAAAGAAGCTGTAAAGAAAGCTAAAGTTGCAGAAGCAGATGTACAGGTATAGAAACATAATTATATGAATGATCTGTTTTAATTCATTATGCATGTAATATTTTTACAGAGTGTTCAGAAACAGGTAGACAGTATTCAAAAGCTTTTAGATTGTCTTTCCAACCAAAAGAAGAATTGGGAAGCTAAGCTATCCAACACACAACAAAGTCTTGATTGTCTTCCTGCTGCCTCGTTATTGACAGCTGCATCTTGTATCTATTTATGTTGCTTACCACCAGAACATCATACAAAACTTTGGAAGAACTGGATGGGTTACTGCAATGGTACGGTATTGTTGGGTAGTATGAATATCGAAGAAGATGAGCGCTATAAAGTAAATATAAAGATACAGGAAGATTTTAACTTACAAAGTTTGCTTGCTGATGAGGCAGAGTTACTGGTATGGCAAAGAAGGAACGTATTTCCTGATAATGCTACTCTTGAGAAAGCCTTGAAATGGAGAACATGTTTGAAGCACAGTGATTTATATGTCCAGGTTGTGTTTGATCCATATAGTATGTTCAGGCAATATATGAGAGAAATATTCAGTGGTGCAGACGATGAAGAGAGTCCTACTGATACTGTTATTTATCTATCACCTACACAAAGGGATTTATTAGATCAGCTGAGTCATTGTCTACAAACAGGAGAGAAAGTTGTTTTACAACTCAATTCCTTGAACCAAATGGAGGGCCTTTCTAACATTCTGTATCCTTTCCTGACATGGTCTTATAAACCAAGCCCAGATAACAAAATGAAGATCTGTAGCCAGGAGATAACCCCTCATGCTGATTTTCAAATATATATCGTTCTACCATTTGAACTCAGCAGTCCTCATTCTTTCATTTCTTTTATACTGCATACAGTAGGGTTAAAACAGCTTACTAGCTTAGAGATGTCCAAAGAAGGTTTGTCTACTCTATTTCATCGTCATGTTCTTGAAAAGTCTCGTAGAGAGTTGTGTATACAACAGCGAGCATTGTTAGCTGATCTAAGCATGCATAAACAAGAAGCATCGAAGTGTGAGGTAAGCTGTATACATGAGCTAAGGGAAGAGTAGTTAGTAATTACATTTATGAAATATTTGTGATCACATCACCCGCATGGAGTTGATGAGCAATTCAGTCACCTGTGCTCAATACAGTACAGTTAGCATGCATTGTGTTTTCTAAACTGAAGCGCTCTTGAAGTAAAGTTTGATGTTCTAAGAGCACTGGACTGGGATCACCTACATGCCACACTGATCAGCTTATATATATGTATTTTAGTAATGGATCCCTTCCGATTTATAAATGAATATTCCCAAATCTTTCATATTTGCCTATGGGAGTGTTATCACTATTACAATACACATGTCATGTTTTTGTTTTCCACAGGAAGCCATTTTATCTCACATTAAGAAGGTAGATTGGTCACAGCTAAATTCTCTCACAATAGAAGATCTGATGGCTTATATTAACAAAACAGAATCCACTCAAACGTCATCTCTTGATGAAGTTACTGAAGCACAAAAAGCACTATCTAGCATTAAAAAAAACACCAGCCCTTACAACCAACTCGCTGAACACACTGCCAACCTCTTTATAACTTGTAAAAAGTTAAGTGGTTCACTAAGTCAGGTATCCATAAGCCTAAATGAAGTTCTCGATTTCATAACTAGCTTGTTACATCGTCATGAGAACACTCGATTCCATTCCAGTCAAACATCATTGAAAGCTTATCTTTATCATCTGGAAAATTCACTAACAACACAAGTACATCAGAAAACATGTTCTTCTGTATTTCCTCACCAACAACTTCTATTTCCATTGTTTATGAGTTTCACTAAAGAGCACAAGATGGACACGGCTATAGAAACTCTTTTATTACCTCCTCTACGAGTTCCTTTAATGAAAATGTTAGACAATCGTAATGCATCTTATCCAAGTTATGTCAAAGAAGACTCATTTTGTTCTGTTGATGTGTTAGAGGAACTTGCTGAATTTCATGGATTACGAGAGTCTTTGTCTACCCAAATACCACAATGGGAAGAATATTTCATGGTAAAAAAACATAACTGATAATACTAAATAGTATTGTATGTTCATAGAGCCTTTTGTGAATGACCTGACCACATACATGTATATGTATAGTGCTATCTTTATTTGTCTCTCCATACTAAAGATTGAGCCATCATTACTATATCCTCTGCCTCTGAATAATGAAGCTAGAGAAATCTCTCTCATTAAGAAACTAACTTTGTGGAAAGTTCTTCAACCAAATAGAGTAAGAATGTTTCATTTCATAATGTAATTATTATAAACTTTTATTGACTGCCTGACTAAATATTCTGAGTTAAATAGACCAATATTTGCAGAAAGATTTGTTATGAAGACTACATTGCAGCCCTTTGGGCCTACTTCACTTGTGATGTGAATATTGATCTAATCAACACAGAATTATAGCATACTATTATACTCAATGACAAAGAAGGAAGGACTAATGTTATTTGAGCTTTTCACAAATCACAAATGCAGAAATGACTGACTGACTTACTGATCGACCGACTAGTTGACCGATAGACTACAAACTGACTGATTGACTATTGTATATGATATTATATACCATACTATGTTCAGATGTATAGTATATGTAATATATATCTAATCATATTTATAGTTCAATAAAGCTGTTCAGAGTTACATATCACTAACACTTGGACCTGAGTTCTCCGGTACTCAGACAATCCAAGTTCCATCCGACTCATGTTCTGAAGTACCTTTAATTTGTCTTTTTAATGACTGTTCTTCATTAGTCATCAAGACATTATCTAACTGGTCCAGTGAAAATAATATGACAGTAATTTCTGCTGTCAGTGACGATGTTGAGTATCAGGTCACCAAACTGATGTCAACTCCATATTGGACAGTTGTCAATCATCTATTTCTATGTAAAGAATGGATAGATTTATTTATGAAACTAACAAAAGTAGGTTATATACATTTTGTGGTATCAATTCTTAATTATTTACACATCTCTTTAACTAGCTCATTAGTTCATCTCACTCGCTGTTCCGTTTATGGTTACCACTACCAGCTAATTTCCTACCTATTCTGAAAAATCACATGATTGGTTCAACATATCATGTGATCTCTTTTTCGGATGATAATACAGTGTCGATGTTACCTGATTACCACGATGTAACTATACAGTCTAGATACAGTACAGTTCCATATTCTGTCCAACAACTCAAAGATATAGTACACAAATTACAAAATCTGCTATCAGAGTTTAAAATCAATGAAAATACACCTCTTGAGCTTCAAGATGGCAACATCCAACATATACATACCGACTTACAATCCTTACAAGCTTATCTCGATGGCAGAGAACCATACTGTGCCAGCATAGGACATTCGCTATACTGTATTGTTAATAATGCTGTACCCATGCAATGGAGATCATCTGGTAATGATGAGACAAGTCTTGTTGATTTTATAAAGAACAAATAACAATTACTTATTTATTACACTGTCATTATTTATGATTTTTTAAAAGTTCAATTAATTTTTAACACTACACAATGATGAGACTTCGTGAGTGATTGTGACATCACACCATTTTTAATCTCTTCTCCATTATTGCACGGCCATCAATCATTACTGGTGAATCAAAAGGACCTGTAATAATAATAAAAAATATAAAGACAATTCAGTTCCAGAGTTCCATACTCACAATCTAATAGCTCTTCTACACCTATACTCTGGTCCTGACCTATGAGTGTCTCTAGAGCTATCATACTACTTTGGAGTGGAGGTAGACGACGAATCTATAAAATAGTATATCACTTAACAAAGAAGAGGGAGTCTTAAGATAGTTTAGATTTCAAAGTTTGTAAATCTAATAATTATTGACATTTATCTTCAAAGTACCTTAGAAGCCATTCGTCTTTCCATCTGGAGACGAAGTGGCATGTGAAGACCTTGTGTATTACGTAAAGACTGTAAAACAAATGCCTCTCTGTTACCAGCATACTGAAATATTAGAAGATATACACTGTAAAACATGGTTTTATACAGATGGGACCTAGGATTTCAACTCCCAAGGGTGTTTTTACGGACATTAAAAATACTGTTTAGAACCCTGGTGAAATCCTCTCTATATATAGGGCCACATGAACATGGAGGTACTATCGTTATGTAGGTGTACATAATAGAGGCTTCTAATTGAGTGGTGTGATAGATGAGTCGTTCTTTGTTCACAATCCACAGTACTTACATTCATTTCAGAACTTTCCAGTTTGTGAGAAGGAGTAATATCGGATTTTGCAGATTTGAACCTGTGAAAGGGGAGTAGAAAATATCAAAGTAGAATATAGATAGGAACATAAATACAAGTAAATATCATCATGGGTTGTGCTTACCCATATCTGAATGTATCATGTACATTGTGTTCGGTGGCAGGTGTTTTCAAAGTGACTGAGTTTGGAGCAGTCGATAAAGGTAGTGAACCAGCTGGGGTAATATCAGTCTGTATTATAAAGAGGGTATACTATGTGATTGTCATAGTTCATATGCATTCACTTACCAACTTCTCCATGCTCTGCTGCATGTACAATGAGTAGGCGTGGTTAATGGTGGGCGCGGTTAGGCGGGGTTTAATATTATAGGCGTGGTTGTTTGTGGGCGTGGTAACGCGTGGGTGTGGTTAATGGGCGTGGTTGTTCAATTAGATAAACATTCTGTGATGGCTGATTTTTTGGGAGAGTATCCTGAACTCCAGCCAGCAGGGGAAGAATTGTGGGGATTAAGACCTACTTTAGAATCTTGGGAAGAAGATGAAGAAGTAGTAGGTCACAATCGACAATCCCCAGTAAGAAGATTCTCTCCTTTAGTGGAAAGAAGTGAAGATGAAGAACTCACATTTAGTAGTAGTCCTGTTAATGTACTGGAAGAGTATAATGGTGATGATCTCCTGTATACTACTGTTCCAGATCCTATACGTTTAAGAGGGGTTGGTGGAACAACCATGTTCGGACTCAATAATCATTTTCAGGACGAATTCCCATCACATCTTGTTGGAAAAGTAAGCAACCCGACCAATTGGGTTATACATAGATAGTCTATGGGAATATATATATTCTAAGTAGAACTTTTTATTTAATACCTGTGTGGCTGAAAGTAACCATAATTCCAATTACACTAAAGGTCATTCACGTTCATGAATGTGAATGGACTGTATATACCAACTGACTTAGTGTCTTAATATAATATTATAGGTAGCGCCTGAAGAGTTTCATAGTACAATGGATCATATTAATTCAGTTCTTAGCAAAAGTATCCCCTTTAATCTAAAGTGTCTTATTTGCGGTTCACTGTGTTGCTGTTGTACTCTTGGTATCTCTTTGGGACCTGTAATTTATCTCAGTAAACGTGTAAGTATATATGTATTATGATGAGAGTATATATGTATGTATGTATGTATGTATCTATGCATGCATGTATGTATGTATGTATGTATGTATGTATGTGGTATATAAATATAATTATGTATAATTTTTATGTATAAGCAAAAACTTATCTTATATGTATCTATTTATAAATAGACTCAATCAAGAATAGAGAAATTCATAGGACAAGAAAACTGGCGACTATATAACAAAGTAAATAAAAATTAACTCATGAAATGTGCTAACATAATCAATAATTTTATTACAGTTGGGACTAAATATAAAATTACATAAAGAACAATGTGATGGATCTAATCTCAGAGAATATGTAAGTCAAATTGTCTTGTAGTAGTTTTGTTAATAATTTCTCTATTAATTTTGTAGGTAATATTATTTGAATTCCTTCCCAAAGTTCCGCTGTATAAACCTGACTGACTGGGTTGAAAACTGGACAGACTACTATACTGTACTATTGTGATGGACATGACATGACTGTCAATTGTTTATTTTTATGACTTATATTATAACTGTAGAATCAAGCAGCTTTTATATATTATTAAACGAGTGGGTGTATTATTAATAATAATATTCATAGCTGATTAGTGGCAATCCTCCTTTGTTTCAAAAAGTTCTCTCTCAATGGCTCAGTATCAGGATAATCAGTACCAAGAAGAGTTCTACCCATCAAACTATGCATTAGATCCTAACAATGCTCAACATTTGCAGTATCAACAGCAACAATTCGGTTATGATTATAATCAACAAACTACTCAACACTGGGAACAGGAACAACAAGGAGGTTATGATATGACTGGATACACATCACAGCCTGTGGACTATACACAAGGTAAATGTCATACATACAGTGTAGTAATACTAATTATTAGTACTATTTGATTATTATTGTATAGTCACACCCACTGGAAAGAGATTTCTTTTATAAACACAAGAACTGCCTTTTTTTTTTAGGTTATCAAGGTGAAGTTATGGAAATTGATACCTCTCCTGGTAGTCTAGGTCAGATGACGCCAGGGGGCCCTGTCGCATATGGAAACTCATCTGAAGGGTTCACTGGATTTGAAGATGAGCTTCCATTGTTGGAAGGTTAGTGAGACAGTACTTTCATGTAGGAGATAATGATATTCATAGTTAATTAACATTCAATATTATACAGAACTTGGAATCGACTTCTCAATGATAAAAGAAAATGTTAGTAATTAATTTAAGAATGAAATTTGAGTTTCATACGTTACATTCTTCCTCAGACGCTTTCAGTTCTCAATCCATTACAAGAGGCTAATGTGAATACTTTACATAATACAGATCTCGCTGGACCACTTTGCTTTTGTTTACTATTCGGTGGTGTTCTGCTATTGGTAAATACAAATGGAGATATACACATAACTGAATAACTGCTATATATAATCTTTAGGCTGGAAAAGTACATTTTGGTTACATATATGGTGTTGGATTACTTGGCTGTGGTGCTCTATATGGTGTACTCAACTTAATGAGTACGAAAGGTGTTTCAGTCGGTTGTGTCGTGAGTGTTCTTGGATATTGTCTCCTCCCGATGGTACTCTTGTCGGCTATCTCAGTTGTCCTTTCACTTCAGTGAGTCATGGTACAATTATATGTAATTGATAGCATTTATTAGAAATAGTCTCTTTTGGTTTTCACCACCAATGTTTCGACTGCCTATGCTCAGAAGTTGAGCTTTTTTTTAACCTCCAAAACAACTTTGCCTTTTTTTACTTCTAGCTAACTAACTAAAAGTGTCCATTATTGGCCAATTTTTATTTTAGTAATTACAGTAGACGTGTAATTTAGTTATAGTTTAGTTAACTAAAAGTCACACTGCCTTACTGTAACTAAAATCCCTTTTAGTGAACTACAACTACCACTAATATTGTAGATATGTTAATCCTTACCACAGCTGAAATCCACATTAGCATATACTGTGCACATTTCAAATCTCCTAAGCTTACTCTCTATTCTGCTAGTCCAAAATCTCACAATTCATGTTATAATAACTTATTTATTTCCTATACAGAGGTATACTAGGTATCATACTAGCTGTGGTAATCATTTGTTGGTGTAGTTACTCAGCTTCTAAATTGTTTGTCTCTGCACTTGGTATGCAATCCACACAACTACTGGTCGCATATCCATGTGCCCTATTATATGGTGTATTTGCATTACTGACAGTCTTTTAATAATTCAATTGTTAAATTTATAATCATGTAATATTACTTCTCATTGTTTTCATTATAAAGTAAATTGATTTCATAAGATGTGTTTTTATGAACAAAATAATGATATACCAGTAATTTTTGGAATAGTTATAATTACGTGAATATGAAAGTTTATAATTATACAAGTGATAATTCCTAACAAGTATTATATAGTGGGTAGACTTCGTGTTTCACACCATGAAACAATGGGATGTAGTAAGCAATGATATGATAGAAATCTGTATAGGAATAAAGGAAAGTCACCGTCAATGAAACAAGTGAAGTACCCTTAGTATAAACACGTCATTCACTGACTGAAAATTGCTGGTTCACAAATTATACAAAGTCTATATTATGTAAAATTAAAATTTTTATTAACTTGAGGAAAAGATTTAAATACATCTTGTGATTATATTCACAAATTGCTTTGTCCTCGTGTAGCCACAAAACCCCAAGGAACGTGTCTTACCTTGTTGAATCTTCCGTTTCTGAAAATATTCCGTCGGGAAATTTGATAATATTTTTAACAGTAACTTTCTGAGACTCTCTTCCTTGAACTCTCTCTCCATAACTGATAGTTATCTTTACAAAGAGAATAGTACAGTAAAGACGTATTTACATGCTTGACTGTTGTTATAAACCTGTTTTGGTAGGTCTTGTTGACTAATTCTAGATAATAAGTTCAAATGAGAATACATTGAAGGTACCACAGTCAAGTTATAACCTAGAATAGATTCTGATAGAGGAGATAATGACTATGGAGTGTAATAGATAATAGATACATAATACCATGATTTGTATATATAAATGGCATAGTATTTATAATTGATAAAATTATTTTAACATCTCAGCAAATACAAACATAATATTTAATGTAATGGATCTCTGATGATTGCCAAACCCCTACACACAATCAATATTTACATGAACCATCCCTTGTTTCTTATAAACTTACTGACCTATTACAAATCCTACAGCCATATCATCGGGGGTACCCAGAGCTTGTGCAATCTCAATCAGTTTATCACCTCTAAGATAAATCGTACTGGTGTACTTAATGAAGGTATCAAGTATTACACAATATACCTCACATAGGGTTCGATGTCTCTCATTAATTCTTTACTGATACAATAAGCAGCACCAGTTGCAAAATAATATGAATCTCTTTTCTGTGTGCGAAAGAAGACGACTCTTTCAATAAGGTTAATGCTGAATTAAATGTATATTTTAAAAGACTTGTCTTACCAGAGATTGGAAATGAGATTTTGTATGTTGACGCACCTGAAATAGATGTAGTATTATAATCTTGCATGAAGGACAATGACAGCAAAGTATCACTTGTACAAAGTGACATCATTTAATACAGACAAGAACTTTAACTATATACTTTCATCAGGTAAATAATTCATAATTATTCACTACTTTTATGGAATATTAAAATATCTATTATCTTATTTTCATAGTTATTCCTTACTGGAATCCTGTCTTGTTTGTTTACACTCCATCGTCCAAAGTAGTATCTGTTATTTGGATCAAATTCTTTAAGTAGGAGGTGTAATTGTTTAGTGTTTACATACATGTCATCATCAAAATGACAATACCAACTGAAAATAAGAGAAAGATATGTTAGCATTCCTTCATAAAAGAGGGGTTGATTAAAATGTACAGAACCATGTACAGGTCCATCTGACACTTTTGTGCATGCATGTCATGTGGTATGGACACAAGCAAAGTATTGTCACAATTCTTGATGGTAAGTGCTAACTTATATTGTTTTCCAGACTCAACTGCATCGTAATAAACTTCAAACTCCATTCCACATTTACATGACAAAGCACTACTGCATGTGAAAATAAAATAAATTTGATATTATTATTATTATTATTATTATAAAAATGTATACCTGATATGTTTGGGGAGACAAGAGGAAGACTGAATATGGAATCCTATAAAATGTAATACTAGATTCAGCACAGATATTTAGCATTCTCTGTGCTTTGTGCACATAGTGAGTGATCTTTTAAAGTAATGAAATAACTCATTTGATTTCAGCCAATACACAGACAGACATACACAAAATGATTACCATACCCTTCCGCCTACATCTTGTAGGGCCAGATATTAGATGGGCTAACATCTAGTCTGGCAAGCGCAGGCCCTCTTATACTTCAAAAAGGAGGGTCTTTTGAAGTATAAGATCGAGGGGGCTGTGCTCGCCAGACTAGCTAACATCTGGCCCTGTAAGACAACAGTCTGCAGTGAACTATACCATATGTAGTAGCAATTGTATCTAACCAATCATTAGTTTCATCTGTTACAATATAGAGCTGTATTTAAGAAAATGATAAATATTATACATTAATGAAGTTTCGTTTGATGCAAACATACATTATGAGATGGTACTGTTTGAAACCAAGTCAATACAAGTAATCGCAATCGAGACTGATAATACTTTACTGTTGACTTCACTGAAATATGAACACTTTCTAATTCCTCCTGCTGTATTGTTATTGTCGTTCCTTGGTGCAATGTTTCAATAAAGCTGCTTGGTGTTGCTATCTCTTTATCACATGATTCTCTGCAATGATCTGCAGAAGTCAGTATGTGTAGAAAATGAAAGAGAAATAGATATATCATTACTAGTACTGCAATAGATGCCATAAAAGTCTTTCTTTTCAGGCTTCTCATTTATTGGGGTGTGGAGAACTGTACTGCATGTATATATATGTGGGCGTGGTCGATCGATGACGGCGCGGCCGGCCGCTAATGGGTGTGGCAAAGGCATGTACGCATATATATATATATATATATGAGGGTGGTGTTACTATAGTAACTATTTCTACAAACAAAGATTTGTTGATGTGATGGCTAGCACACATATACTTCTTCCTTTACATACACCAAGTCCGGACAGATTATCTTCTGAAGGAGATAAATTCTCTCCCATACCAACACAAAAGAAAACAACTAGAAGACAACACACTTCAGGAACTTCAACAGAGGGAAAGATTGTTCTAACCAAAAGAGAAAGAGGTAGAAAAGAAACTTTAGAAGATCAAGAAAATAGACAAGAAGAGTTTGATCCTTCAAGGTAATAAGGATGGATGAATGTATAATATTTACATAATTATCGATGCATTCTTTTTCAGCTACAGAAACAGTATATTTCATAACATTTGTACTGCTGTTTTAGCGGAGGGTTATCATGAGGCATTTACAGAGCTCTTCACATTAGTAGAACAACAAAGAGATGAACATAAGGAAGCTGGTCCTGCTGCCATACTCCTCTCGCCTCTCATAGATAATGAAGAGGAAAAATTAAAATTTCTCACCACCAGATTAATGGATTCTGAATCAGCTAAGCGACTGGGTGATTTGGATGTAGTATATATGAATCAAAGAGAAATAGCACTGCATTTTGAACAGAGTGGAGATCGATGGCTGGCTGATCATTTTCATTCTCGATGTCTGGAGACTGGTAGTATGATAAAAGGAGATGATAGAAGAAAAGAAGGAGAAGCACATTTTCATGTAGCACTGGCTTACGAACATAGAGGTATGGAAGAGGAGTATCAAAGTTTTGGTCTGAGACTTTGACCACTCCTGTATATATTAGAGTATTAAAGTTTTGGTCTGAGGTTCTGACCACTTTTGTTCGGGTCACTGCTTAATATATTACCAAATAGCAAGGTGTATGGTGAAAAGGTCGCAGTTTATACCATCAGCTGCTGGTCTGTATACAACTCATATATTATTCAGAGCATGTACACATTAAACCCTATCAAAAATTATTATAGGGATCATCCTTGCATCCTATAAAGAGAAGCTGTATGAGTAAAGCCATGGATTGGCCATTAAAATAAATTTCTATATTTACTTATGTATTCAGTGATCCTAACACTCCTTGATTTCATTGTATAGGGGAGCTACATGAAGCTAGCGAACATTTAAATGTGTTCCATCAGTTAGCAAAAGGTCATAATTGGCACACAGAAACTGGAGAGAGCCTATATCCAATAGTGTGTGAACATCTAAGAAGAGTTTATACCAGTATGGGAGAGAAAGTGAGTTCACAAATGACTGCTTTATTCCACTAAATTATAAATCTTTTTAGGCAGATGAATCGGATGTAACTATAGATTATCTGACAAAGGCTCACAGTATGGCGAAAGAAAGTGGAGATACCTATCAAGAAGGTGTCTCGTGTTATCGATTAGGTTGTGCCAATGAGAAGATTAAAGATTATGATGCTGCAATAAAAGTGAGGAATTATACAATGAAGAATACTACATTCTCATGGCTTGCAATGATCGCTTATAATGTCTTTGGGCCCAAATTACAGTTCATAACCAATACTATATACATATTCTATTTTAGAATCACAAAGGCTATTTAGAACGCTGTCGTTACCATGGTGATCAAGTTGGTGTGAGTAGTGCATATGAAGCACTGTCAAGATGTCATGAACAGTAAGATGTCTATAATTCACTCTCTCTAGATGTCTCTCAATCTCTCCCTCTCTGTCTGTTTCTCTTTCTCTCTCTCTAATTATCTATACCTTTCAGAAAAGGAGATATTGAGAATGCAGTGAAATGTTTGGAATTATATGTCAGTGTAGCTGAAGGTACAGAACCAAAGGAACCTTTAGCTAAAGCATGTAGTACAGCTGGGATTATGTTCAATACATTGGTATGTTAGAAAATGCAGTAAAATAAGAAACTTTAATCATTATGATACGACTTCAATGGGAAGTGTCTTGATGTAACCATTCGCTACTACATGTAGCTATAAATAGAAACATGTTTGCTTCAAAAAATATAAAACCACACCCAATCTTAACAATGATACTGTCTAGAATAATTTAACGATAATAATGATTATGTAATCCTGCTGTGGTTAGATGAAGATACACCCCTTTAATGTCGTAAGCTTAATTGGAAATTAATGTTTTTCTAGTTTAAATCACGAAATAATGTAGATATCATAAATGCAGAATGGACGATATATTCTCTGTTATTATAGGGTGACTATGAAAAAGCTGTTGAGTATTTTTCCAAATGCTACGAGATTTGCTGTTCTCTTGGCAATGCTGAGGCCATAGAATCTGCACGTGTTCATTATGGTATCGCTCAAACTCATTATAGATTGACTTTATTCAGTAAAGCAATTTGTAACCAGTCAGATCTTGGAGTGAGAGAATTAGTTAAATGGAAAAGACAAAGAGTTTTGCCATCACATGATGTAACAACAAATGAAGAAACAGAAATAGTTCAAGAGGACATTTCAAGTGATACACAAACAATTATAGAAGAAACTGAAGATAAAGAACAATTAGATACATCTAGTAACAAAAGTGTATAATAGATTCATAATGAGTAATTCTTAATATCCGTATATTTCCGTTTATCTTCGTGCATGCCTGTTCACTTAAACTATGTATTGCAGTGTTACTGTCTTTATTACTGTATTTTGTGTACTTGTGAGTTGTGAACCAGTGTCACGTGACTGGAACCAGTTCTTAAAGTATGTAAATGAGTACCAAAAGCCATACAGGAATGAATCTGCTGTTATGCTACAGAAATATGAAGCTTTCAAGGTAAGTGTTTCAGCCACACCCACAATCACATGATACATCATTTCTGCATTAAAACACACAGCAAAGTCTGCTTCGACATCAGCAATTGAACTTTCTTGAAGCTCAATATGGAGGTACTGCAGTGTACGGTATCAATAAATTCTCAGATCTAACTCACGAAGAATTTAAAAGTAATCTCATGAATGTCGGCTGGCCCAGGGAGGCTGGGTAGCTTCTCTGTCATTCATGTATGCAAATGAATTAACGTATGCTTTAATATAAATTACATTTTGCAGGTACATACTTAAGTAAGCCTCGTTGGCAGAGTTCACAAACTGTGACTACTAAAACTTCTTTTAACTCTACACTTTTATCTTCATATCCCAAAACATTTGATTGGTAAGTGAAGGGATAATCTGTTATTTAATATCATATGATTACACAGGAGAGACAAACATTTTGTTACAAGTATTAACAACCAGAAAGCGGTATGGATTAATTGTAATTCCATTGTAATGTTAATATCTTTTCTTCCTCCATGTCATTTATTATCCAGTGTGGAAGTTGTTGGTAAGATATTATTATGTAATTATTAATAATTAACAATTAGTTTCCTGTCATGACAGCCAATCAGATTACGGTTTTATATACCATTGAACACATGATATAATGTGTACATTAAAACTATCTTTAGCTGTTTTTGTAAGTCATGCAACAACTCAAAAGATGAATTCATGTAATGATCATAAACGCATGATTTGAGTTACCTCTAATACTGACGTTTGCAGAAATCTTGCAAAATTATGAAATGGGTGTGCTAATTAACGTACGTAGTGTAGTTCAATGTTTAGCGGGAAATTTAAATTTTGAGGATATGACATCTTACCAACCTAGTCGAAGCAGCACTTACAGCAGTGACCTCAGGTGGATAATGGTACATCAGAGAGAGATACTTGGCTGCAGTTATGAACAAGTTGTTGCAGTTGAGCTAAACCAAGACGTTCAACCATTTTCACAATTGATACTGTGTACATTCTCATTGGTCAATTACGTGCATGATTCTACTTCCGCTTTTGAAAAGACGTGCAAGATTTCTGCAAAAGTCTGTATCCTAATGCTAAACTGTTAATATTGTTTTTATATATTATTTATTACTTCCTGTATCTAGGGCATTCAGTGTTGTTGAGACACTGGAGAGTGCACTCATGATAAAGAATAATCGTTCATCTTCAACTAAATTTAGTGTCCAACAACTAATATCATGTGATTATGATTCTAACAAGGGCTTAGAAGGATGCAGAGGAGGTGAAATTATCAAAGCGTTTGAAACAATTGTGGTTTGTTATTACAATGGAAGGAAAGAATTGAAATGTTTACATTGAACGTAGATGAATTAGTCTCATCCTCAAATTCTGAAATATGGGAATGTGACTATAGACAAACAAAACCTGTATGACCTGTGTTTGTGACGGGTTTTATTGATAAAAATATATCCAACAGAATTCAACAACAATTGTCGAAGCAAAAAAATATCCATTTTCTAGTGGAGATGGAAATACTGGAAAATGTAAAAATGATTTGTGAGTTTTCATGAGCATCACGAAGAATTGTATTTCACTCTTTCTAAATTATTTAGACCTGATAAAGGAATTCTCTTAAAAGATTACACTTATGAATTTAAGTTAGTTATTAAATAATTGAATTATCCTAACTACAGACATATTGTAGGATCGATGAACACAAGATGTTACAATATGTATATGATTACTCTCCAACTTCAAATGCAGTAAATGCTCTGATGTGGCAGGATTATAATAGTAAATTATTAGTAAATTATTAGTAAATTATTAGTTTAGATATCGATGTACTCTGTGATTATTAGTACTTGTTACCGATGCAACATCTCGCACAATATTCCAACAAAAAGTGTCAAAATTATAGAAGACCAGCGATATATTCTACCGTATCTTCCATTTCTGAGCATATTGACCGAGATTGTCAAAAGCTAATATAAGTAGACACATTACAGGCATTCAGCGGTGTCCAAGGAGATGTGGCAAAATGAGTTCCAACAGTCACAGAGCTGGCTATAATATATTCTAATATTTATTTATTCTTATTTATTAGGTGGTGTAATTCAACACCATTGCAGTCGTACTCCATTAGATCATGCAGTTCAAGTTGTTGGTTACAGTATGGAAGGTATTGTCCGTTCATTATATATCAACCAATATATTATCTATAACAACACACAGATCCTGTTCCATATTGGATTGTAAGAAATACCTGGGGTAGTGACTGGGGGGAGAAAGGTTATTTAAGACTCAAGTTTGGGGATAATACATGTGGTACGAGTTGTACAATACTTCTATATAGACTGTCTATTGTGTTTGCAATTATATGTCTTAGACTACAGGAATATTATTTGATAAGCAGGCATGAGAGAATTAGAAAACTGATATAAGTTAGGAATTTCACTAGGTATTGAACCCAAGACCTTCTGATATCATCCATTCAGGTACATTTCGCAGTGGAGTCCACTGGTTCAGATGGTAAGAATACCTGACTGGATACCAGAAGGTCCTGGATTCAATCCCTAGTAGAATTGCTGACTTCTGTTGACTTCTGTTTCTAATTCTCTCATGGCTGCCTATCATAATAGTGTCTTTTGTAAACCTTATGCAATCTACCTAGTATCTATATATGTATATTGTGAATGTCTTCTACGGAAAATCATTTCCTTTTCATTTCTTTATAGGCTTAGCAGAAGAGGCAATAGCAGTCAAAGAAGTTGTGGCTATCAACTTATAATATAAAATATTGTAATATATCTCTCGATACATGCAGAGTATTTATAGTATGTTCAATTTTTTATTCGTTCAAGTTCAGTATTGTGTGTGTGTGTATATCATGTGCAGCTATTTCTTGTTCTCATTTAATGGTGGTAATATCATTTGTCTATTTTTCAAATGTTGAGAGATAATACTTCCAAATTCTTGTCTTCCTAGCAGATCATACGCAAGAGGTAAAAGACGGAGGACATGGTCATGAAACTGGTCTCCATGACAGAAGAGGTCGATACCCAGTTCAAGTCCCATTCCATAATCACATTCGTCATTAGCAAACTGAACAAATGTTATCATTTCTTGTAGTGGTTCACTAGCTTTGTCCCTGCTTGCCTTGTCTTTGCAGCTTGCAATCTTGTCTAGTACTTTCCTAAGCTCTCCTACAAAATAATATCAAATATGAAATACTGGAGTACTTGGTACGTAATGTACATACGTCCTGACAACATTTTAAATAGTATTCATTGTCTATTCTGTTGAGGTCCTAGACCCCGCTTGCCCTCCCTCTCTCTGTAACACCAACCCTTATACCCCACATGCACTACAAATGATACGTATTACATACTGTTATTCATAGTGAGTGGTCTGTATCCAACGTCCAGTGTCTCATCAACTGGCACTGATATCCCAATTTGATGGAAGCATTTGGCAACAATCTTCCTCTTTGCAGGTTTCATATCTTTCAAATTGATATTCAGTTCATTAGCTTTTTTTGTGAGAGCATCATCCAACTCTTGTAGCCTTCTCTTCATCTCTGATGAAACCGATTTGTTTGAGAGCTTCTTATGTATTTGGTGTCTTCAGAAAGATATAATGATGTAATCATAATTACGAGTATTATAACCTAATTTTAAGTCCAAGTTAGCACCTCTTTACAAGTGTCCTTAGGTTTGTTGCACAAATGCATTGTATTGACACAAAGATAAGCGTAGTTAGTATATGGAGGTGTCCTTAATGAAGCTTTATCAGAGGTTCTACTTTATAAATACGACCAGATCTTTGAACAGAGATTCTAATTTCAGACGATGCCTAATATAACAGCTTGTCATTGTTCATAGTGAACTTCGCAGCAGGAGGAGTAAACACATATTGCCATAAACCTAATTTAATTTCTCCTCATATAAAATTTAAAAGTGCTGAAAGAGTGAGCGATTAAGCATCCAAAATTCATTTTGCAAATCCGGTCAAACTTATACTTATGATGATCACTTACTTAACAGCTGAGAATATATTAAGTCCAATGGGAGTGATGACACAACCACTGGATACTGTGTTAGCAACCATAAAACAATCGGTAGACTTAGGATCATCTCTATAGTGAAGAAATCAAAAAGGAATATTTCGCAATCTATAATGCGTACGTTTAAATTACGAACCTGAAATACCCAATATGGAAGCCGTCCTTTCCAGTGAGCACAGTTAAAAATTCTGGTGTATCATAAAAGTGTCGTCCGTGTAGAATACACTCCTGCCATGTCTTTCCTTTCAATTTACCAGCTAGCTCATCAAATGGCCCTGTTAATTCCAGGTCAACAGGTTTGAGTACACCTGCATTGCATAAAAAAATTTTAAAGTTTACCCTGTGCCCAATCTGGTCCCTAATTTTACCGAGTGTGTCTGTTGGACTAAATTCTACACAGAAATCCCAAAACTGATAGAAGTCATCAGACATCTTCACGAGAAATTTCTTACATATTCTCTCCGTTACATCAACACTTTCTTCGTTTATAACCCCTTCAGAATTCTCCATTTCACATTGTTCATCATCATATGTCTTCGCTTTCTCCTCAAATACAGTATCAGACATCTTTTGTCGCTTTTCTGGCGGTAGTCCAGAATCCTCGACGGAGTTCTTCTCTTCTTCATTGGACATTTCCCTCTTGGTCTGCAGGAATAATGACTATACTCATAATTACATATTTACATGGATGTGCTAAATATTATAGTTACTTTATACAACTTGCATCTTCTCTGTTGTTCATTAAATTAAAGCTTTCAAAGTTCGTCAGTCTCATTACCTTTTTATGCTCTGCATCTTCTGGATGGAAGTATTGTTTAAAATGGTTTGGGTTCTTGCGATAACAAGAACTGCCATACTTACACACTGGTTTATCATTACCAGCCATTTCTTTCCCTCCCTCCTCAGTATTACATATGATTATTATGATTATTTGATTATTTGATTACATTTACTTAATGGGCGGGGCTCATTAACACTGAGCCACACCCACATTAATGAATAATTAATTAATAATGTTTTCTTTGCTGAGAGGATTATGGGAATATTTATTCAGAAAAGACGAATATTTTGTGCTTATTCTTGGATTGGACAATGCTGGAAAAACGGTAGATCATATCTAAAGCATTCAGATGTGTATGTATGTATGTATGTATGTATGTACGTATGTATGTATATATAATACAATAATGTATATAGACAGAAATACATATTATATATATATATATGTCTCCTTTTTTATACTACAAGACGTTCCTTGAGACCACAAAACGATTGTTCATTAATAACTATCATGGAATGCCGCTTGAGAAGATAACCTCCACTGTTGGTCTTAATGGTATTCACGACTCATATAATCAATAATAGTAAGAAATGATGAATGTTCTTCTTTTAGTTGGAAGAATTGAGTTACGAACTCAGAGAATAGTTATCTGGGATTTAGGAGGCCAAGAAGACTTGCAAACACTTTGGGATAAGGTATTACTATGTAATATAAATACATTCGTCAAAATGTAGTTTGTATGTATTACTCATATATATGATATATGTATATCTTGCATCGGGACTGGAGGTAAGTGTACATGGATATATGTGATTTATTACAATTTTACAGTAGAACAAATACACAGTATGTAGTATTGTTGAAGCTTCATACATAATGAATCATGTCCAGCTTGTACTGGCCTCATTAATATAATATAATATTCATTGATGTTATAGTATTATAATGAATGTCATGGTGTTGTATACATGATTGATTCTTCTGATCCCGAAACATTGGCTATCTCAGCGGAAACTTTCAGTGAGTTCTACAGATCATGTGACATTCAGTTTATATTTGATACTTCAATAGAACGTGTTATTGATCATCCTGATTTACAGGGTGCTCCTCTTTTGATACTTGCTAACAAACAAGATAAAATGGTATTAGAAAATGAATGAAAGGATCATGTATACAATGAATGTTGATGGATGGATGGATGGTTGAGTGGATGATTTGATAATGGTGGATTGGTACATGGTAGAGGGATGGAGCGATGGCTAAATGAATGGATGGATAGACGGATGGAGTGAATATCTGATGAAAAGACTAGCTATGCTATAGTATTACTACTATAGGATGCATTACCACTAACAGAAGTGGAAAGTATATTTGATATGAGTTTAAGAACTATTGGAGAAAGGGATTTTAGAATTCAGAGAATATCAGCATTAAAAGGGTATGTTATAACAAAACAAATATAATTTTGATCTGTTTCATCACCTGTTCACAGTGAGGGAGTTAGAGAAGGTATTGACTGGTTATCACAACGTGTTAAAGAACATCCAAATGGACCAGTTACAAGACAAGACTCTTAGCATCATTTTTTGATAACAGCAATATAATTTTTTAAGCTATTATAATCTGTTATTATTTATTACATCTCACCAGCCAATCACATTGCATTGCTACAGTTCATTAAATCACCGGTAAATATTACATAATTGTGTAGTGTATTCGCTTCACTTGTGCATTATGTAATCTTGAGCTCCATTGGCTCCACCCATGTATCACATTAATGTTGTTATAAACAATTATTATCATTTAAGATGCTCATCTGTTTATAAACACACGTTACATAACATTACACAAGAGAAAAATACTTTACAACATTTAGTTCTTCGTTGATATCTTGTTGATACAGTACCCATGGCAGCAATTGAGAAACTCGTTCTTCAGAGTTAAGAATAACAGAGTCTGGACAATTTTGTGGTTGTGTTTTATCAGGTGGTTGGGTTTCTGGTGAAGTCGATTCATTGCACATCCCAGCTGGATTTAGTTCATCTTTTGAATTTTGTAAAACTAGATTTTCATAACTCTGAAATACCTTTTTTGTTCCACTGTTTCGTTTTGATCGGGGGATTGCATCTGAACCAGTAATTTGTGATTCATTGCACATCCCGACTGGATTTAGTTCATCTTTTGAATTTTGTAAAACTAGATTTTCATAATTACCCCCCTTTTTAGTTTCAATGTTTCGTTTTGATCGGGGGATTGCATCTGAACCAGTAATTTGTGATTCATTGCACATCACGGCTGGATTTAGTTCATCTTTTGAATTTTGTAAAACTAGATTTTCATAACTATGAAGTACCTTTTTTGTTCCAATGCTTTGTTTTGATTGTGGGATTGCATCTGAACCAGTAATTTGTGATGTGACAAAAACATTTTGATACTTGGCAGTTTCTGATTTAGAGTCGCTCTCAGTTTTTGAATGTAAAGGAAATGGATTATGTTGTATTTGGGCATATGCATAGTCATATTCTTCATTCTCCAAAATAGATTGTGTCATTACCTCTGCATGCACTAACTCAAACCTGCCAGTTCCATTACTCACTATAACTTCTTCTTGATATTGACCAGTGATTTGTGATGTGACAAAAACATTTTGATACTTGGCAGTTTCTGATTTAGAGTCGCTCTCAGTTTTTGAATGTAAAGGAAATGGATTATGTTGTATTTGGGCGTATGCATAGTCATATTCTTCATTCTCCAAAATAGATTGTGTCATTACCTCTGCATGCACTAACTCAAACCTGCCAGTTCCATTACTCACTATAACTTCTTCTTGATATTGACCAGTGATTTGTGATGTGACAAAAACATTTTGATACTTGGCAGTTTCTGATTTAGAGTCGCTCTCAGTTTTTGAATGTAAAGGAAATGGATTATGTTGTATTTGGGCATATGCATAGTCATATTCTTCATTCTCCAAAATAGATTGTGTCATTACCTCTGCATGCACTAACTCAAACCTGCCAGTTCCATTACTCACTATAACTTCTTCTTGATATTGAACAGTATCATTAATCCTTTGAGGTTGTAGAGGACCTGTACTAATTCTAGTGCACACTTGATGAATTTCCGGATGTTGGATGCCATCACAATCTAATGGAACTTGAGGAGACTTCAGCTCCACCTGATCACGATGTCTTGGTATATGTTTATCATATGATATATTGACTTTAGTTGGTATTGAATGTAGCACATAGGCCGGGTTACTTTTAATCTTTATTCTTCTTCTGATACAAAGGAACAAGACAGTTGTTAATGAGCATATACTTAAAACAGTAAACCACAGCATAACTTCATACATTCTCTTCTCTTTATCAACTGGCTATTACTTGTTACTAATAAGGGAATGTATACCTACTGTGATGTATAGTATAGTAGGCATGTGTTTGTGTAATGTGGATTCATAGATACTATTGAGGGGAATATCCTATGTGTATATGTATATAGTACTGCATGAGATTGTATATTGTAGTACTATATAATGAATGAATCAATACACATGCCTACTATACTATACATCAAAGTAGGTATACATTCCCCTTAATAGTAAGTAGTATATTACACACATGACAGGAATCAAACATTTGTAGCTATCATAACTAATAGTGCTATACCAAACATAATCTTACTGCAGTTTGTTTATGTATTGTTGGACTAATACAAATGTTTGTGTCTGTGTGTGTGTTCAATGTGATAATTATACAACTTCAAAAACTCTTATGAAGTTCATTCACTGAGTTGAAAATAGCAACGTGAGTATTGTCATTTGATACATGTGTGTGCGTGTGCGATCTAGAGCATTGTGTGATCACTATAATTTCAAATAAATATAAAATAAAATTATATATAGTTTTATCGATGCAACATGTTTGATGATGTAGTATTGTTTGACACATTTATGTACTAACTCATGTACAGAATTTGAGTTCAGGACACCAATATTTGTATATATGATTTGGAGTAAAGTGGGTGCATATATAAACACCATTTATATCCAAACATACAATTTCCTATTTATTGATGTGTTTCGTCGTTTTTTATCTCAGTCATCCATTGATATAGTACATCAAAATCTACACTCCTCCCTTCCATCTGACTAGTTGTACCTTTCCGAACAGACCTAGTAGCATTAGTATGTTGTTGTGTTTCACGTATGGTAATATGATTTGTTGTTGGTAATGAGTAATATACATCTTCCATAGCGACTGGGTTACTTGAGGATACATGAGGATCAGGAGTACATATAATATAATCATATTCATCGTCAGTTGTAGTACTTCTTTGAGGTGATTGCATGGGTGAAGTTTCTATAAATCCATGTTGTCTTGGTGATAGTTGTGTTTCAGATGACGATATTGTACTTCCATCTATAGTTGTTGAATGCTGCAAATAAGCTGGGTTATGTTTTGTGACAATACCTCCATTTCTTTGTCTGATACAAAGAAATAAAACTAAACTTAGTATAAAGACACTGATCACAGCTGTACCTAAGAATACAATAACATCCATTAATGTAGCTGATATCTATACAGCCTAATTCAAACCAGAGAACAGCAACACACTGGTACTGGTACTATATTATAACTGTTAGCTACACACAATGGCATACAACTGTGAATTAGTGATTGTATATATATCTACTATAATTATGAATTAACAGGAAGTGTCATATACGTAATATACTCACTCTGTAAGAACCATAAATGGGTATATGTAATTATTATTAAACAGGGAATACAGTTTACATTAACACTTAAAATTGAAGATAAACAAGCCATATATGCAAGAATATCTCAATTATAACTGAATCTATAATTATTATAATTATGTCAGGTACCATAATCATATCGGATAAGTATATAATTTATATTATATACCATTTCTAGAGGTAGTAATGTTTATCATAACTGTATGATATGTAACTATATGTAGTATAATAACGAGCTACCAATGTTCGCAGTTTAGTGTTGTACCTATATTGGTATAGGTAAATGTATAGGTGCCTATACCAAGGTAATTTAGGTATAGGCAAGTAGTATATATAGGGCAGATACAGATACTTTACGGACCAAGTTTTGAAACTTTATACTATGTAGGAAAAGATTGATACAACAGTCAGGATAATATTTTCTGGAGCTATTTCCATTTTTTCTGTAGTTTGTGAGTTTCATTTTCAAACAGAAATGGCTATATAGAGCAGTGCTAAAAATTGGTGATGCACATGAACATATACTAGAAAAATGAGTGAACACATGTATATATAGGTATAGGTAGTTTTAATTGCCTATAATATCTGTATCTGAATTACAGCCAAATCCTAGTATAGGTACAACACTATTGACGCAGTTTTCAC
Organism: Petrosia ficiformis; assembly: GCA_947044365.1. Classification (NCBI taxonomy): domain Eukaryota; kingdom Metazoa; phylum Porifera; class Demospongiae; order Haplosclerida; family Petrosiidae; genus Petrosia; species Petrosia ficiformis. Next base: position 464,618 of record OX345652.1, read on the forward strand.
AAAATTTTGCAAACACACAGAGACACAATATGATTATACCCTACCCTTCCATCTACACTTCACGGCGAGTGTATTTATTATCAACATGAATTACAAATTGGAGTATAACAAGCTATGTTACATCGGTTCATATAATTATTAATATATTACATGTATAATTGATATAGCAAAGTTAAAGATTTGTCTCTTCAATTAAGTTAAATATTTATTTGTTAGCTTATTACAAGTTATTTTCAGTTTCAAGTAGAGTAGTAGAAGATATGTCTGGAGATGAATTCTTTATTTGATTATCAGGAGTGAAGACCATGTAGTTGGCAACAAGCATCAGTAAATCATCTAGTTTATCAACAAGGTGTGAGAAGGTAGGTCGCTCGTTAGAATTGGATATCCAACATTCTTGCAATACTGAGAAACTAAAGAAATAATTACATATAATTATACATTTAAATTCACTTCAAAACGTTTTAATAGCTAGCAAGCTTTCACATGCACTAATGAATGTATACAAGATACATCGTTAATCACACAAGATACTAAGTCAGGATATTAGGCTTATTGTACATCCAATGTCAGGATACTAAGTCAGGACATTAGGCCATCTACATGTAATGTCAGGATACTAAGTCAGGATATTAGACTTATTATACATCCTGTATATTTAACTACTAGTTAATACTATAGTATAGTGTCTTACATGTCTTCAGAGCATGCAGCACTGTTTGGTAGTTCAAGTCGCTGTCCATTCTCCAATAATCGAGGCAATGCTATGGCACTGAGTCCTCCATAAGGCATCTTACCACCGCTAAATATTTCCCAACACGTGACACCAAAAGACCACTAGAAGCAAAAACACATAAATAACTGTCCTAAATTCCACACTCAAATTTATCTGAGTCATGTTATAGTTGCATGTAAATATTTTACTTACAACATCTGTCTTCTCAGAAAACACACGATCTATCATGCTTTCTAATGCCATCCATTTAATTGGCAACTTTGTGTCATTATCGGCATCTAGTCTAAAATAGTTCTTCTCATAAACATCCAGAGATAGACCGAAATCAGATACTTTAATCATATTCCCCTCATCAATCCTGTATGTGCGGGAGTACATGCATAATTACATGTATATACATGTATAATATATTATGTAATATTTTAGTATAGTATGATGGCAGGTCTCAACTGATTTATCAGGCCTGTTAAGGTTAAGGATGTTATAGTTGGATAGCAGCTTGAGGCAATGCTGAAGGTTGCTATGCAACTAGAAACTTCCAAACCTGAAGCAAAAGATCAGATAGAGATCTGCCAATCACACTAAAAATGATGTACAGTAGTCTATAAAGTTGTCATGGAAAGGTTTGATATGCAATGATATAGGCCTAACTATTAGCCACATCAAACGGTTGCCATGGTAGCATATGCTATATGTATATTATATAGTATGCTAATACGTCCTATATACAAAATATAGGACCTGAGTTTTGTGTCCAAGGATGTGATATAGCCCGAGCCTGCGAGGGCTATATCACATCCGAGGACACAAAACGAGGGTCCTATATTCAGTATATAGGACCTATTAGCATACTATATACAATATATTGTATGATAGTGACATCTCCTGCATAGTGTGCACATGGTAATTCATAATTAATTAATTAATTATACATATATATATGCTCTGTGCAATCTTGGAATTTGTGACAGATTGCGTGGAATGTATGCATGTATACATCACAGTTTTCATTAGTAATATTCCTGATATACATGTACTTACATGCAGTTCCTAGCAGCTAAATCTCTATGTACAAATTTATGTCTGCTGAGGTATGACATGCCTTGAGCAATCTGTAGACATATTGAAAGCAACTCTCGTTTGATTTCTATAATCTACGATCAGCGTGAGGAAAAGAATATATAATAATAATTATATACATTATACTTAATAAACACATGTGCTTATTCTATGGATATGATACTAACTTGCTGTTCTGTTGAATCATCACTTAAAACAATACGATTTCTCTCTCTCTTTAGCCATTCCAATAGATTCCCATTTACCATATATGGTAATACAATATAAGGGGCTGAGCCTGAATCAACGCATACCCCAATTAGACCCAATACATTAGGATGATTAAATTCATGCATTTTCAAACTCTCCTCCATTAGATTATCAACATCAGTTTGACTAAATCTTCCTATATGTATGTATGTACGTACATACATTGTGTACATGTATGTATGTATGTGTGTATGTATGTATGTATGTACATACATGTACATGTATGTATGTATGTATGTATGTATGTATGTATGTATGTATGTATGTATGTATGTATGTATATATGTATGTATGTATGTATATATGTATATATGTATGTATGTATGTATGTATGTATGTATGTATGTATGTATGTATGTATGTATGTATGTATGTATGTATGTACATGTATGCATGTATGTATGTATGTATGTATGTATGTATGTATGTATGTATGTATGTATGTATGTACTGTATGTATGTATATATGTACACTATTTATATGTATGTATGTATATACATGTATGTACATGTATGTATGTATGTATGTATGTATGTATGTATGTATGTATGTACATGTATGTACATGTACATGTATCATACCTTTCAGTGTTTTAACAGCAACCTTTACTGGTTGATATTTTGTCATTGGTCCGATCAGATGAGCTTTATAAACTATGCCAAATTCACCTATGAATATGATTATCCTACTATGAATATCATTATAATATATTAGTATTACCTTGTCCAATGCAATCCATAAGTCTGATAAACTCATTAGGAATTATGACATGATCCTGGTAGAGTGTATCTAGATGTTCACTACTTATATTCATATCATATCCACCTACAATGTGTAATGTTAGTGTACATGTACATGCATATGGGTACTCTATATTTAGCTACTCACTGTCGACTCCATCAAAAGGTGTATGAGTTTTGACTGAGACATCACTAAAACTTTGGGGGGGTATTTGGTTGTCAATAATATTGGTATTGGCATGAGGTGGAATGATCTGTTGGGTGTGGCTAAAGGTTGTCATGGGAATATTATCTGATGTGGCACTATGGGATAAGAAGAGATGGATATATAGAAGAATAGATTATTTAAATGAATGGATGAATAGATGGATGGATGAGTGGATGGACAGATGGATGGATGGATGGATGGATGGATGGACGAATGGATAGATGAATGGGTAGGTGGATGAAGGATGAATGAATAGACAGATCTATGAATGAATGGAAGAATAATATTTTACCTTTCTACTTCCATTTTTTTAAATGAGTTTGATTTTCCTCTCCTCTTATAACTTCTCTTCCTCACACATATAAATATTACAAAAGGTAATCCGATTCCAGTAAGAATCAATAGTACAGTCACAATACTTGTCGATACACCAACACTCACACCAAATGCTAATATATTACGCCTACCATCTATAAATAGAAACACATACATGTACATGTACCATCTATAAATAGAAACACATACATGTACATGTACCATCTATAAATACATGTAGAATCACATGTATATACATGTACAGTGTATGTAAATACTTCAAATCAGAGGTAATAAAATAATTCTACAGTGGAGTCCTCTTAGTCTAATCTCTAGGAAACATACAATGTCCTGATAGGAGGGATGTCCTCATTTCAGTTGTGATAAAATCGTTTGGACATTTCAAAGTGTTTTTAACACAGAGGTATCCTCATTGCAATGGTTGGAATACAGGAGCTCCCTGACTTAAAAAGACTTACCACTTGTTTCTTCTTCAAAACATACCAATCCAACATCATCTTCGTGTGTACAAACACTAATTTCCACTGGTGTGTCATAAGTTATACTCTCACAATTAGTAATTTCTCTATTTTCATTTTCCTCACAAGCAATGTCTATTATAGCAATCCGATTACTAGTACCAGGTTCAATTGTAGGAACAAAAATTATTCTTGGGGCTGTGTTAATAAATTGTTATTTATAATACTTTAATGAAAATTTTAAAATTATTGTTTTTTACCCGTTCTATAATATCCGATATCAGTGCATATAGCCACAGCTTCCTCTTGCTCAAACCCATTGCTGCAGACGGAGATCCAGTCTCCATTTGAGCATAACTCCACACGCCCATGTGGAGGACTATCATTAACATCATAATCATAATCATAAAGATATAATGATGGATTAGGAATCAATCTGTATGAGCCTTCATCACAATCATCCCCTGAAATATAACAAATATTACATGTACATGTACATGTAATTCTAGTGTGGAGATGATACCTTCCACATTCCTATACTACCATCACATTCCCATACTACCACTTCATATCAACACTATCTCTATTCCTATACTACCTACATATACCTATGTACATGTACCTATACAACCTCCTCATACATATACTAGCTCCTCATACCTATACTACCTTCATATACCTCCACATACCTATACTACCTCCATATACATCCACATACCTATACTACCTCCATATACATCCACATAAGTATACTACCTCCATATACCTACAATGTATGTACATGTACCTATACAACCTCCTCATACATATACTAGCTCCTCATACCTATACTACCTTCATATACCTCCACATACCTATACTACCTCCATATACATCCACATACCTATACTACCTCCATATACATCCACATAAGTATACTACCTCCATATACCTACAATGTATGTACATGTACCTATACAACCTCCTCATACATATACTAGCTCCTCATACCTATACTACCTTCATATACCTCCACATACCTATACTACCTCCATATACATCCACATACCTATACTACCTCCAAATACCTCCACATATAATATTTTCATATAGATAGATGTATCATACCTATTTCTGTACTATCACCTTCACATTTTACTCCAGCAAACCCAGGAGTCAAACAATCCTTTCTTTCTATTCCTAAAGGAGCTCGGATACAATCTATGAGCCTTTGTTCAAACCCATGACATTGTAGACCAGATAACCATAAGAGATCAGTTTTATTAGTTTCACTAATATCAACAGTCTCAGCTAATACATCTATTAGAGGATATTTATATCATTATTAAAGTCTGTTCATATTCACAATGGCCTCAAAATTAGGATGATGATTTCATATGTACTATAGTGTATGGTTTAATGTCATAAGGTTAATACATAATTATACTGTAACTCAATAACTTATATGTACTATAGTGTATGGTTTAATGTCATAAGGTTAATACATAATTATAGTATAATTATTATACTGTAACTCAATAAGGAGGCAACGGTAAGTTCATAGTTTGAAATATGTGTGTGCTACTATGGGTTCAATCACCATGGTAACCACACTGTATACATGGACTGCATCTGAGAAATTTGGGTAACTAAATTAAACATGCACGCAAAATTTTTATTTACACATTTCCATAGCAATTTTTTTATGAGCTTATAACGAGTTCAGTTTCAACTCAAAGCGATTTTACTTACATGTACATATACATAATTATATAAATAATTATTTTATAATATTAGCATTGATAACTCACCATCTGTTGGTAGATTTAGTTCTCTACATGCCACTTGAGCATCAATATTGTCCCAATCATCAGGACAAATGTATCCCCATGTGTCTGAAAAACAGGTTAAAACCCGTTTTGAGATCGATCCTACAGACTCTATTAATAACAATTTACCATCATTACAAGCACCTGCAGTAGGATCTGGAAAATGTATACCACCAATTACAAACAGATAGATAGATAGATAGTTAGATAGATAGATAGATAGATAGATAGTGTATTGCTGAGAATTCTTCAATGAAAACCATCTTGTGTAATCCTTGTCTTGTTAGATTTTATTACAGTTTTGATAGAATCATATTCCAAAATTGTTTAATTATAAAGAACCTTCTTTGGGTTCGAAGATCCGAAGAAGGGCATAAGGAGAACTATGGAATATGATTCTGTCAAACCTGTAGATAGATAGATAGATAGATAGGTAGATAGATAGATAGATAGATAAACATTATATTTACCATTACAGACAACACCCGCATCTTCACAATCAACATTAATAGTATCATCAACGGCACAGGAATTTAATGAGTCTTCCGTTCCATTACACAAAACATTTGAAAATAAAACAGGACCTTTGCCACTTCCAAAAAACCCTCCAGTAGTAGCATCTGAAACAGAAAGTGGAGCTTTAAAATTCTTATATACATTGTACATATAGTACTGTAGATTGTAAATCTTTCAAGCGGATTTGTACATATAAAAATGATATTACATAATGCCTTAAAAAATCACACCATTAACAATTTATTATATATTTTGTAAATCGATTATTACATGTACATGTACATACATGTAGATGGGTCCTATTTACATGTACATGTACATGTACATGTACATGTACCTTTACTGGCTTTTCTCTTAAGTACATGCTCTTAAAACCCAAGTTCACTTCATATATATATATATACATATATACATGTATATATATATATAAATATAAATATAAATAAATATATATATATATACACATTATTGTTGAGATGTGTAGAAATTATAAATTCATTACTTACATCCTGATGTTCCCAGTCCCAAACTAAAACAAGCTACGCTGGCATCAGTATCATCGAACCCAACACTACAAACAGTCCCAAGTTGAAAAGAATCATCACAGACTTCAATACGACCAGCATACTGGAATCCATTGACCAGTGTTGGACAATATAAGGCATCAGCTGTACTGTCTATGATATAAGGAATAATAGAACAGCAATAAATAGATTATAGATAGATAGAGAATGAGGAGATAATTAGATTATTAATCACGATAAAAAAAACGCTATACTGAAATGGATTGGTAGTATCTATATAACAGATATTTTAGTTAACTATGAATATGGTCAATAATAGACAGATATTTTAGTTAACTATGAATATGGTCAATAATAGACAGATATTTTAGTTAACTATGAATATGGTCAATAATAGACAGATATTTTAGTTAACTATGAATATGGTCAATAATAGACAGATATTTTAGTTAACTATGAATATGGTCAATAATAGACAGATATTTTAGTTAACTATGAATATGGTCAATAATAGACAATGAATAATAAACGTAACATGTACATACAACTATAACTGAAACTGGACATACTATAACTAAGTGATCAGATTAATTGTCATATACTGGTCACTTGATAGTCTATTAAACAACATACTACACACTTAAGAATACATTAAGTACATGTAATTGATATAAGTATTATGTATATAGTCATTACTATCTACTGAACTACACTAGTATAGATTTGTATGTACATATAGGTACGTACATTGAGATACGATATACTGTGTTCTGTAGTTAGATGAATTTAGTACTTACTTGCACATATTACTCCAGCATCTACTTCATGTGTACACGATGGCTCTCTCTTACCCAAATGTTTTGGCAGAGAACATGCTAGTAGGCCAGGTTGAGATAAACTAGCATCAACTGATGAACAATCTATATCAGGTAACCAAACTGGACCATTTCCAGGACCAAATATACCAGCGTCTGTATTAGCTGATGGAAATTTAAAAAAAAATCCACACATAGTGGTTGGCAAAATAGAATATACATGTAGTTAGATAAATACATGTATGTTTAAATAGATAGATAGATAGATAGAATATGATACTATGCCAAATAGAAATAACTAGTCTCTTTTACTCACTTCCTCCGAGAAAGCCCAGTTGTACACACACCATTTTGGCATCGATTGGATCCCATGAAATTCCACATATGGTGCCCCATATACCACTCACACAGAATTCAACACGACCTGTTTTATCATCAGCTCCATCTACTAAACGAACATCTCCAGTATCACATTTAGCATTTTCATCTGTAAATTAATAATAATAATAATAATAATAATAATAATAATAACTGTATATTATACCAAGAATAACAAAATTAATTATTGTATAATTATATGTGAGTTAATCTTGCAGCATAGAAATAATCTGATTATATTTATTATTTCTACATGTATATCACCTTGACAAATTATTCCTACATCTTCAGAGTGTGCACAATTGTGCCTTTTGAATCCTCTATTGGAACACTGTATTAGTCTACTTTCATTACCGGTACATTCTACATCATCAAAATATATTGGGCCCATACCTCTACCAAACACCTCACTTGATACAGGAACTGAAAGCAGAGAGGATGGGAAGAGATGAAGGAGGAAAAGATGGAGGGAAGGAAAGATGGAGGAGGGAGGAGGGAAGAATGGAGGGAGGGAGAGAAGGAGGGAAAGATGAATATAAGATAGTGATAATGTATTTATAAAGACACACTGTTAGAGGTCTTCAATACATAAGGAACTCAGAATGGTTACGAACTAACTTCCTGAAGTATGTCCCAATTGATTACAAACTACGCCAGCCTCTATAAATGTAAACTCATCATCACATACTGTTCCATATGATCCATTAACATGGACTTCTAAACGACCCATTAGAGTAGTATCTTTAACTACTAATGGAGTGTTTGCTAATTTGATGAAACCATTATTAGAACCAGTTGAAGGATCTGTAGAAGATGTTAAGTCATTCATCTACATGTATCTATCTTATGTACAAATACATAATTATGTGTATCTAACTACCCATCTAATTGTCTGTCCATCCATCTATGATCCATCTATTCGTCTGTCCATCTATCCACGATCCATCCAGTAGTCTGTCCATCCATCCATTCAAACATCAATCTATCTGTCCTATTTTTGTTGATTTGTTGTGTGTCTTAATACATCAATGCACTTTCTACTTCAGTTACAGTACCTGAACACAGTACAGCTGCATATACAGGCATGTTTGGAATTGCTAAACATCTACTATTAGTGAAGTCTAGATTTGCACACTCGAAAAAAAACTGGCTATTTTCTGTGCAAGAAGTATCCTCAATCACAAACGAACCATCAATAGAAGGGTTTGGAAAAAAGTCACTTTTGATTGGTACTATACGTAAATGTAGAAAGTAATGAATATAGCATGTTGGATACTCAAATACATAATTATATATCTTTAATGTGCATTGATCATACATTATATATACATGATTATATACACACACATGTAATTAGACTGTAATTCAGGAGTTTCGTTATATATTATATATATAATTATATATAATTACATATCTTAGTTATATTCCTGGAATTGTATTCATATAGTTATATTGTGTGTTAGTATGTATGTAGTAATACTTACTTCCGTCGCCATCAAACCCAACTTCATTGCAGACAACACTTGCTGTGATTACATTCCAGTGTATAGAGCGACATAATGGAACATATCTACTGAAATTGGTCTCAACATGACATACCTCCACTATACCCTCAAATGAATTACTGTTGGATAAGAGTCGTACATCTCCTTCAGTGAAACAATCATCTAAAAGAAGCAATATTCACACAGGGTTGCAATCTGTGTGTACCACACTTACCAGTTGCGTTTGCAGTTGTTTGGTGTAATAAAGCAATCAATATCAAACTAAACACTATATCAGTCATTTCTTGATAATGGTGGATAATCATACACAGAAAATAAGTTTTTAACACATTTAACAAATAGACCCTCAGGTATTGATATTACGCGCAATAAATAATTTCCGGTCTTGCGAATTATTTAATTTCCGCGTAATAAAATAGTACAGGAGCTTAGAGCTCTTGATATCTACACAAACCTCAGCTCAGTATACTACAGCTCTAGAGTTCTTCAGGTCTTAGTACATTACCTACATTCATATATATAAAAAGTATCATTTGCCAGAGATATTTCCTGATCATAATCATGCATCCAGATTTCTCATCCATGAACAGTTCAACATTACATTTTATTACTGTAATCATGATGTTCATGACTTGAAAAGCAGCTCATACAAAATTGTAACAGTATTGAATATGTGTGAAATTTCTCAGCACAAAAATAATTTCTTTGATATAATGTTTTAGTATGTACAATTACAGATCAAATCAGATCGAGTTATATAACAAGCAAAGAGTTACATGAAGCATTTTATGTCGCATGTACAATGATCTTGATGTTCCAGTTCAGCAATATGATGTAACATGTCCTTCTTTGTGACGATACCTAACAGACGACTATAGGAAAGAGAGAGTAGATGTAAGGATGGAGTAGAGTGATTTATGAAGCGAGGACATACCCATTATGTGCTACAAGGATCTGTCGAAGTCCAAGTTTCCGAAACATCTCAACAACAGTCTCCATTGGTGTCTGATCGGATATTTGAAATGGTGACTAGAGGAAGGAAAGATTTGAAGTATAAGTTACTCCAAATAACACACTAAAAACTAAATCTTTTGTATTCCTAACTGACGAGATTGAATGATAATCACAAAAGCCAAATTAATATACATACATGTAAGTAGAAAAATAAGCCTGCCTAGTGACAAGGGTCAGCACAATGTTCAGATAATTATAAGTATACAGCTAAATAGAATATGTGGTATTACTTAAACAGGTAAATAGAACATGCATGACATACATATAGAATGATTTCAGCACCAACTCCCTCCCTAGTGAAGGGCTTGCTCAAGCTTGCCTCAATTATTATGGTATGAACATAATTATTGTGATATGAATATTGTTGTTTTATGGTTTTCTTACTTGATCCATAATCCCTCTAATATTGACTGACGGAATAACACTGTTTAGTACATATGGCGATATTCTATGAGCACTATCTAAGAAGAAGACTCGAGATTCATTACAAATACCTTCATCATGTCGCTGTTCTATTAAATCTATAGAAAATAAAGAATTTGTTTAAATAATTTTATTATAAAGTCACTACACATACCTAATGATGTTAAAATGTCTTTTCTTGTTAGGAACCCAGCTAAATTCTGTGACTCGTTAGTTAATACACATGGGAACCCAAAGTATTTATTGTCTTCTACAAGATGTTTTAAACTCCCTGGATAATGGAACAAGAGATCATTAAATTGAAATGGAAACACAAAAAGATGATGTTCTGAAAATTGTAGTGTATATCAGGCCAGAAGCCACACCCACTTACACAAAGGACCACGTATATAGTAACATCTTTGAAATGTGATCAAATCACACACGACTACATAATACATTAATATGCTGGTCACATGACTAGTTAGTTACCTAAAACATCACTGATATTTCATTCATTATTAGACAAGCTAAATCAGCGGTCAAAAAATGATTATTTTGGGTAGAATAGGTCCTACTGATAGATTAGTTAATAACTTTTAATAACCAGCTTTAATAACCACTAAATAGCTGGGAACTATAGATTAGTAAATAAGTCTTAATAACTCTTAATAACTAGTTTTAATAACCACTCTATAACTTACCAATACTACAGTGTGATAAGTCGACCGTAGTTAATGGAGGATCTCCTTGCTGTGGTCTCATGACGTCACACACTAGAGTATCATGAGTGAAGTCTTCTTTACTGTCCAAAAATGGGAAGCCATTTAATTTAATATGACCATCATATCTAATAATTAACATTAAGGGAAATGAATGAATGGACCGGAGGGATGAATGGATGAATGAATGAATGAATGAATGAGCGGATGGATGGATGGATGAATAATCGGATAAATGGATGGATGGATGGATGGGTCGATAGAATAAAGTACTGATGGATGACTGGATAAATGAGTGGATGGATAAATGGATGGATTGTTGAATGAATAAATAATCAAATCAACGGATAAATGAATAGACAAAGACAGGATACATTCCATCTTTAACAATAGCATCTCCAACCCATTTACTGATCATGACAGCAATCATTATAGGTACTATATAAGTAAGTCCTCCAGTGAGTTCAAACATGATTACTACTAGTGAGACAGTCATACGTGTGACTCCACCCAGAGCAGCTGCAGCTCCAATCATAGCATATAGACCGGGGGTAACACAGGTTGAAAGAGGATCGCAAAACAACTTAAAAAATGGAGTATTACTATATTTACTGTAGGTGAGATAAGACAGGGGAAATGGGGAATATAATTAACATTCCAATCATTCCTAATTATAAGTAATTAGCATTCCATTCATTCCTAACTATCATTATTAATTACTGACAATGCAATCTGTTCCATGCCAATTCCCACAACACGTCCCATACAAGCACCTACAAACATGGAAGGGATGAAGAGACCAGCTGGAACCTGAGACAGGAACGAGAGAGGAAATATAAGTTAGTTACACATAGACAGAGAGAGAGAGATAGAGAGAGACAGAGAGAGACAGACAGAGACAGACAGAGACATACATGTACACACAGAAACAGACAAACAAAGACACACCAACAGACAAAGACAGACAGACAGACAGACAGACAGACAGAGATACTCAGACAGAAACAGACACAGATAGAAACACACTAGTTACCTTCATTCCAAATGTGAAGATAGTGAGTAATGATTTGACTAGCATAGCTAATGTAATCTTCCACATAGCTGCATACACTTCAGGACCAGCTTGTGTATCATGATATTGTTGAGATATATTCTGTCCAGTACGATTGTAAGCACTAAATAATGAATGAGACAATGGTACAGATGGATAGGACAATGGTAGCACACTGGATAGTATAATGGACAGATGGTACAATGAACAGATGTACAATGAATAGTACAATGGAGAGATGGTAAACTGGATGGTATAATGGACAGATGGTACAATGGATAGTACAATGGACAGATGGTAAACTGGACAGTACAATGGACAGAAGGTACAATGGACAGATGGTAAACTGGATGGTATAATGGACGGATGGTACAATGGAGTACAATGGAGTAAAATGGACAAATGGTAAACTGGATAGTACAATGGACAGATGGTAAACTGGATGGTATAATGGACAGATGGTACAATGGAGTACAATATTAGTCATGATATCCTGGATTAACACAATCTCATACCATAACTGAGTATTGTCTTCAGGACCACATTGTGAGAATAACTGCTGAATTATTTCACTTGCATTAGCCCGTGTATATGGATTAGGAAATGATATGATACCTGTTAGTAACGCTACCAGCATCACCTGTATGTATGTGAGTGTGTGTGATTCATGAGTGCATTGTGAGTGTGTATTGTGTGCATTGAGTGTGTATTGTGTGTATTACGAGTATTGAGTGTGTATTGTGTGTATTGAGTGTGTATTATGTGTATTAAGTGTGTATTGTGTGTGTATCATGAGTGAAATGTGTTATATTTACATTTACATAATGTATGTACCTCTACAAGTGGAAGAGGAAATCGTGTGAATTTCATTTTTCTAAGCTTAGACCACAACAAATTTAGTTTAATGAATAAAGCTCCGAAAAGACCCTGAAACAAAATGGAGGAACAGAGGATCGATGAGAATAGAGGAATGATGGATGATAACTCACTCCAAAGATTCCAATCATTATGAATGGTATAAACTCAAAGAGATGCCATTGATGATCATAATTAACGTAAAATAGAACAAGATGTCCTGAGAAATATGGATGCATTAGCTGAAGTGTGAAAGCAGCTGCTAAAGCCGCAAAGAAAGACCTCCACATGACCTTATGAGGAAAATAATACGATACTTCTTCCAAAGAGAACAAGACTCCACCCACTGGAGCACCAAACGCAACAGACACTCCGGCAGCTGCAGCAGCCGATAGGATCTCCCTTTTCTTGGCTTCATTGTTATAGTATTTTGGAAATAATCTAAAAAATGATTTTGTGAGAAAAGATCTAATGATACTAAATGGAAAATAGTGGATGAGAAATGTGATTGAATGGTGTAACCATAGCAACTCATTTTGCAGTATTGAACTTGGCATTTTAGATTAGCACACACAGAGTGTATGTACATGTACGATAAATGTACATATACATACATTTAATACATGTACATGTACATGTCATGTTATTCTACATATAAAAAGAATATGTTCACATGAAAACACTTCCTTACATTACGATACAAACATAAAAGCTTCCTACAACTATTATACAAGTAATTCTTAAAACATATGGCGAAATACATTTGTACAAGAATATTTTATGTCATTAAAAGTGAAGTATAAATTTGCTTAATCAAGCTAGCTGCGTCTGTTTCAAAACAAAAGAGTTTGTGTAGTTATGAAGAGACTAGTGGTGTTACTGTGTGCTATCATTATAGCGGGTAAACTGGTAATTTAGTATGTTAACACAATAGATGAATTTCTTTCTCACATTTCAGAAGCTATAGTTTATCAAGACTGTTTGGATGCGAGGGAACAAGGGCAAACAGTTAATGGTTTATATGATATTAATCCAGATGGATCTTCCCAATTTCAGGTAAGAACTAGAAGTGTACTGCAATTACTAGTAGAATAATATTGAGCTAATTTCTGAGCTCATTAGAAATGTTGAAACACAAAGATAAACCATATGTGCATTGCGTAATCAGCCTAGTCGTTCCCAGTCAAGTGCTCAAACCACTAAGACATGAGCACCTAACTGCAATCCTGAGTCCAGTGCTCTAACCACTAAGACATGAGCACCTGACTGCAATTCTGAGTCCAGTGCTCAAACCACTAAGACATGAGCACCTGACTGCAATCCTGAGTCCAGTATTATTATTTTACAAAGCAATATGTTTTAATGTGATATGAGGGTGGGGCTATAAAGGTAGAGATTACATAATGCACGATGAAGCAAGTGTATATTGTGTAATGGAGACCTTTATTAGCCTCACTCAAATCTCCAAATTATAACACATTTTGCTCTCTAAAGTGTGTTTTAAGTGTATATTGACCTACTGCAATACATACACTGTGTCAGGTGATGCCTTCCCTGCAATCTCATTGGTCAGTATTCGCAATAAATTTTCATAGAAATAAATCATTTCAGTTTATAATCTACATTTACTCATTCCACAGGTCTATTGCGATATGCTTACTGATGATGGCGGGTGGACAGTGATCCAGAGAAGACAAGATGGCTCTCAAGATTTCTTTCTTAACTGGAACTCTTATGTCGTTGGTTTTGGTGATAAAGCTGGAGAGCATTGGCTAGGATTCGATAAAATTTTCAAACTAGCTAATGAGGATAGTGATCAAGTACAATTACGTATCGATATGACAACTGATGAAGATGAGCCACAAAAGTTGTATGCTCGATACAAGTCATTCTACATCGGTGATGCATCTACACATTATATGTTACAAGTGTCTGATTATATCGGAGATGCAGGAGACTCACTAGGTCCTCACAATACGCATCGTTTTTCTACTAAAGATAATGGCGATGGTGGAGCTTTACTTTGGAATGGAGCCTGGTGGTTTCATAATACCAATCTGCACTCTCATCTTAACGGTGAATATGATGATAAAGAGGGAGGCCGAGGAGTAGTTTGGTGGAACTGGAGACCTACTGGATTCTATCATCTTACATTCACTGAGATGAAAGTACGAAGAAAATATTAAGGAGCGATGATACACACAAGAGAAAGAAAGAGAGAGTATATTTTGTATATAAAAAGATAATTATTTGAGAACTTAATTTGAGAATCTGTGGAATATTTTTCACAACTACTAATTAATAAAATATTTGAATAAGTATATATATATTATCATTGCTCTTTTCGTAAATATATTAATTATTAAAAAGTTAGTAAAGTCTATTTCATTGAAGGGTTGACTGGACTATGGCTACATGCATAGTTTAAAGATCAAAAGAACTAAAGTTGACTCCTTTGAAGTGTCTACTTCACTTATTTCTATCTGTAAACTGTGCATGGAACCATAATCCAG
Source organism: Petrosia ficiformis (assembly GCA_947044365.1). Lineage (NCBI taxonomy): Eukaryota > Metazoa > Porifera > Demospongiae > Haplosclerida > Petrosiidae > Petrosia > Petrosia ficiformis. The sequence goes on from OX345652.1 coordinate 480,529, forward strand.
TCAACCTTTTAACCGAGTCTTCTATTCAAATTTTCAACGAGACCGTGAAGGACGATTATCTTTCAAAGGTCCCACTAAGTGCCTTCTTTGTGTTTAGACGGTGAGGTGAATGCTACTGGAAATGGTAATAGAGTGGATATGGCATTTTTCAATATGTAATGACCCACTGACGAGTTTACAGTGCAAAAGATGAGAAATATAAATACTGTGACGCTATTTTGAAGCTGAGGGTACATGTAGGTCGAGATAGAGTGTTTGGATATGAGCATATGTAACTATGTACATAATAATATTCTTTTAAGTCGTGTGCGTTTGCATCAATTATCACAAGATGTGGTTATTGGTAATCATGTCTGATATGTTTGATCCATTAATAACATGATGTATATGCATACATGTACATGTACATGTATACATGTGTATGTACAGTACATCATGTTACTATACATAAATTGAGAAGTACTTTACTATACAATTGATAGATAATTAAATGAAGTATGCATAAAGTCACATACTCAATTTCTCATACATAGATATACATATAGTACATAGAGAAATGCAGCCACTCAGTATAATTATGTGAGTGGATTTGGAACTTTTTCAGCTAAATTTTAGTCAAATGCTTACATTCAATCACTGATTGTTCCATCATTATCTATAGGATGTCAACGAAATTTGGTATCCAGGAAGAGCTATTATTAATCTCCTAATTTCTTAATACCAAATTTTGTTTGCTTCTTGTAAAAAATGGTGAAATATTGAGCGATTAAAAGTATTTTGCAGAAAAGGTTCTGTTTTTACAAATTTGATAACATATACTCATTCATAACATGCACATACATGTACATACATAAATACATACATACATCATATACTCCATACCGTGTGAACAGGTTACCACAGCAACAGGCAACATGTACAAGAGGTCCTTCCTTTCCCAAACTGAGGCCAGCACCAACTGCTAGCACCATACCAACAGATTTAACTATAAGTGTCCAGGCACCTAGATATCCTCGAATCACAAATCCACTCAAGATAGTCTTAACCTAGTGTGTGTATAATGATAATACTATAATGATAATACACAGTACTATTAATATAATGTAATATATAATAGTATTACACATAGTAGTCTTAACCTAGTGTGTGTATAATGATAATACTATAGTGATAATACATAGTACTATTAATATAATGTAATATATAATAGTATTACACATAGTAGTCTTAACCTAGTGTGTGTATAATGATAATACTATAGTGATAATACACAGTATTATTAATATAATGTAATATATAATAGTATTACACATAGTAGTCTTAACCTAGTGGTGTATAATGATAATACTATAGTGATAATACACAGTACTATTAATATAATGTAATATATAATAGTATTACACATAGTAGTCTTAACCTAGTGGTGTATAATGATAATACTATAGTGATAATACATAGTACTATTAATATAATGTAATATATAATAGTATTACACATAGTAGTCTTAACCTAGTGGTGTATAATGATAATACTATAGTGATAATACATAGTACTATTAATATAATGTAATATATAATAGTATTACACATAGTAGTCTTAACCTAGTGTGTGTATAATGATAATACTATAGTGATAATACACAGTACTATTAATATAATGTAATATATAATAGTATTACACATAGTAGTCTTAACCTAGTGTGTGTATAATGATAATACTATAGTGATAATACACAGTACTATTAATATAATGTAATATATAATAGTATTACACATAGTAGTCTTAACCTAGTGAGTGTATAATGATAATACTATAGTGATAATACACAGTACTATTAATATAATGTAATATATAATAGTATTACACATAGTAGTCTTAACCTAGTGAGTGTATAATGATAATACTATAGTGATAATACATAGTACTATTAATATAATGTAATATATAATAGTATTACACATAGTAGTCTTAACCTAGTGTGTGTATAATGATAATACTATAGTGATAATACATAGTACTATTAATATAATGTAATACATGGATATAATATCATTTAATACATGTACATATATGTTTATCATGGAAGATATTATATGAATGTAGTACTGTACTATAAATATATTTTATGATTCTTGAAGTGTTATTGTACTACTAGTCACATGCTACAAGTAATAACAGCTGGAAAAAGATCTTTGGTGACGGTCAAGATTGTAGAAATGAATTGTATTAAATCCTGAACGAGGTACGTTTACTTATAATAATCTGAGAAGTTACAGAGCTTTATCTATGGCCAGTACTAAAGTTTCTCGCTTATGAGGTGACAGTAGTTCAAGGAAACAATCACTAATCTACTTGTAAACTTCCTTATCATGATCGTATCATGGTGCTAACTGAGTTTTTTAAAAACCACCTACATGTACATTAGATATATAATTATCATACACATACCTCAGAAGTATCACTTGTTGAACATGAAGGATTGTCACTTATGACATCCAACAAGTGATATTTCCCACTACCTATATGATAATACATACATGTACATCCCATGTAGTAGAGTAATGTGTCACTAATATCTTGTTATAAAATATCACCAACTCACAATAGTACTACATCTTATATTATTACTAATACATACTGTAAAATATAAACTAATAAAATATCACAAAACTCAGTATACTACAACTCTATTGTTACCCTTGTCACAAACATATAAATACCCATATCTATCATATGTTACTTTTCTTGGACTATTAAACTGTCCCTCCTTGTTACCCTTCTCTCCGAAACAATGAATAAACTCTCCATCGGTAGTAAAAATAGAAACACGGTGATTATTCTCCTCGGTAATATATAGTAAATCGTTATCATCAATTGTAATACCTGATGGACTATAGAGTTGACCTGGTTTGGGTCCCTCTGTACCAAACATATCCACAAACCTACCCTGAGGAGTGAACTTCTGAATACGATGATTATTACGATCTGTCACATATACAAATCCTTTACTATCTAATGTCACATTATATGGTTGATTAAACTGTCCTTGTCCTGAACCCTTACTACCAAATGTATATGAGAATGTGAGATCGGGATTGAGGACTTGTATTCGATGATTACTCTCTTCGGCTATAAATACAAGGCCTGTGGTTTTGTTAATAGTTATACCCTTGGGGTCCTGAAACTGAAGAGGATGTTTTCCTATTTCACCAACACATGCTATACATTCTCCTTCCATTGTTAACTCTTGGATTTGATGATTACCTGTGTCTGAAACAAGAATGGTTCCATTTGAAGTAACAGCTATACCAGTAGGACTATTAAACTGGCCCCTCCCACTCCCTTTTGAACCAAATGAATTTCTTTTCTCCTCTCTATCTAATACAGTGATACTGTCACCTTCAAACTCACTCACTATCATTAGTCCATCATCAGTCACATCAATTCCCCATGGTTTGTTAAGTCCAGTGATACTCTTCACAGGATTACCTCTCATCTTAGGAGAGATGGAGACAGGAATACTGAGTGGACTGCCCGCTGGGATGACATTATCATGTACTCTTACATGTAGTTGATGGAGACCACGAGTGATGAGAGTAAAGACAACCTTGTACTGTCCTGACTGTGCGGACCCCTTCACTCTACACTTTATTGTTTGACGTTTATCGGTAGGAGTCAAACAACAGCTGATATGAGAAGAAGGAAGAGGAACAGGAGAACCATCAGGAGATTCAAAGACTATGGTACTGGTAGATTCCTTTCCCTTTATTGCAAGATGACGATCGATATTTTGCACTTTACAAGATGAGATTAATGATAAATATCTAACTTCCCCAATATTCTTGTGTACATCTTCGATCTTCTTACTCTTCATTAGTTTAATATCAGCTTGTTCTAGTGGTTGAAATGACTCTGGTTTAAAACTTTTGATAACACTATTCGTACGATCAATCATTTGTGGTTGTGCTAATAGAACTTGTTGAGGAGTACCTACCTTAAGACCTTGTTCTACAAACTCTAAACAATCTGTCAGTTGGCCTAATGTTGTCTCGGCTTTTCGTTTCTGTTGACTCAGCATACTCAACTTGTGTCTCACAGCTAAATCCACATCTTCAGTAAGCTTCCTCTCCGACTGAAGAAGAAGATCGATAATCTGTTTGATCATAACATGAATCTCCTCTTTGACTGTTTCTCCCTGGTGTGTGATCTCTTTCTCTACTTGTGTCAGGGTTGTTAGAGCCTCTGTTACTACAACTATTTGTTCTTTCACTGGCTCAAGACTAGATTCTATTATTTGTCGATGTTTATTGTATGTGTCACTGACCAGGTCATACTCATGTCCCTTGTGGATACGAACGGTACAGTTGTGACAAATGAGGTCATGACATGTTTCACAATAGATCTCTAGTGGTTTTTCATGACTGGAACAGTTCATAGTGACGTCTGGTTTAATGGAGGGTAGTTGAAAGGCAGTACAAGCTACTTCATCGAGGTTGATAACTATGTGATCAACGCATGGTGCCCATTCGTTATGAATACCAATACACCTAGCACAGAGGAATTTGGTACATTGTTTACAGTAACCAGTTGCATCACTCTTCTTACAGTTATCACATGAAACATGTTGATCACCAGATACCTTCTTCAATAGACTGTATACCTCAGTGAGATTGTTGATGAAGAATGCTTTTGGAAATCCAGCTACACCAGCTTCAGGTAGTTCTGTGGGTGTATGACAGGTAGGACACGATAAGAAGAGTTTCTCTCCTTGAAGATCACGTGGTAGTCCCTCTAGGCATTGATGACAAAACGAGTGAAGACACAGAAGAGTCTTTGGATCAGTGTAGTCATCAAGACAGATTGGACATGTTAGTTGTTCCTCAAGTTTCTTGACGGCATCAGAGGGAGTTGAAGATTTCTTTGCCATTTTAAACTTCTGCACTTTTTATCAAGAATATATGAAGATCTCCTGCTGACTGACTGAAGGTCAAGTTTGATACACCCCTTTTTAACCAAATATGGTATTAAGTTATCATATAACAGGGTTATGAATCTAGTTAGTACTGTTACACAGTAATATTTATAAATACATTTTTCATAAATGACCATATTTGGTATTATTATACTACAAATTAAAGTATTTGATATTCCTTCAGGCCATTAAATTATATTAAAAATGTTCCATATGTTTAACTCAAATACGAACATATTTAGTATTATAATCATAATGATCGCGAGTACGTGTTGTAAAAGTAGTTAAAGTCATTCCGGGGGGTTCAGTCAATTAATGGTAGTGGGGTGTAAAAGAACATGCACTCAAGGCTCGAGCTATAGACCAGCAGGAAGATTCAAGAAGAATGTAAAACTACAATTTATATTAATAACTGTTGTATATTCCAGAGAAACATTATAAAGATGATGCAAGAATCTTTAACAAGTAAAAACAATCATACAGCGATACATTCTACTTGATATAAATTATCTTGTTGTCATATACATGTACTAGTAAAATAAATTATATTTAACAATGAATAATGGTATATCCTTATATGTATATGTATTATTTGTTGTTTGTTATATGACATAATAGGAGATGAAAACTTAATTTATTAATTTCCTTTGGTATTCCTGACACAGCATTATAAAAAGGTATTGTTTATAATAGGGACTCCCCCACAGTCTAATATAAATAGTTTCTAAAACTTTTAGTAGATTAAGTATAAAACATTAAGATTCCTAAAAGGGACCGTGGGCTGAAATAGCACACACTATGAAGATACAAAAGAAAAAAGGGATAGACCTTAAACTCAAAAGCATGTTCATGTTGTTATAAAAGTAATAAAAGACAGGTAATCGAGAGAGATTTGAACCTATTTAAAACCTTAGCTCAATACAAAAGTTTGTTTGTTCACTGAAAAAAAAAAAGGATGACCGAGTGTGGGATTCGAACCCCCTCAGCTCTATACAAAAATTCGTTTGGTGAAAAGGATAACTGAGTGGGTTGAACACAAGTAAGACCACTCAGCTCTATACAAAAGTTCGTTCGTTCATTCCTTCAGTTGACTGCACTAAATGGGGCTTGCTCAGGCACGCCACGATTAGTTATTACAGGAGATGATACATACTATAACATACATGTACATATAATAAAACATGTACAGTGGAACCTCTAATAACGAAACTTCTCTTTAACAAAAACCTCTGCATATTGAAAATATTGCAATGTACCGACTTGTTTTCCTATTTAAATGATGATAATGCAACCTCCCTTTAACGAAAACTTCTCTGTTATGAAATAACGAAAGGCCTTTACTACACCAAGTTCGATTTTCACTTCCATTTAACGAAAGAGGTGTGGCTACGCATGCGCACATCTACCTATCTACCTATCATATGGTTAAGAATAAAACAATAGTCTAAAGTAAATTTGAATTGTGTAGAGAGGCAAATAGCTCTTTAAGTTTCTTGATACTTCAAGACCGTAACCAGCACTATTTGTCTCCTGTCACTGTGGCAAATCCCTTGTAATCTCTCTGGAGAAAATAGGTTACTGCCACAGAAATATTTAGAGGAATGTGGCCAACCATCTTTCAACACAGCAACTGCTGATCTGTCTTTGACATTATCAGGCTCACTTCACAAGAGCAATTCTTCCCCAATAAACGGAGTCCAAACGTCTTTGTAAGCATGATACCCTCTGATAAATGAGTTTTCCTATTATAGTAACCCACAATCAGCTGGACAACAGTAAACAAACAACTTTACATGATTTCTTTAATTAACCAAGCCAGACACTGTAACCATCAATAATTTTGTTGTTTCATGATAAGTAATATTAAAACCTCTCTTTAATAAAAACCTCTTAATAATGAAAAAATTTGGCTGTCCCAAAAGTTTCATTATTCGGAGGTTCCACTGTAATTCAAACCTGTAATTTAATACCTTATCATACCTTACTAAACTAAGTTTTAACTAGAGTTGGAACGGATACCCGATTATCAATGAACTGAACATCCAGATCTGTTTCTTTGTACTCGGGTACTCGTTTAATGTTTGCACATGCGGAGAAATCAAACATGTGAAATCGATTGGCGATTGATAAGTGTCTTGCTCTGTATTGCCAGCTTTTTTGGGGCTTTACAGAGCAGAACGATCTGCAGCATAGACCAATGCTGCTTGTATAAACATCTATTGCAGTTGATTACAGCAAAAAAGGTGAGGTAATACTGTATATTTTAGTGCAAACAAGTCATGAATTTTTAAGAGCAATTATCTGGGTACCTGACCGTTATTGTGAACGGATATCCGGATAGTAAAAGCAGGATCCGTTCCAGGCCTAGTTTTAACACATACATGTACATGCATGCATAGTGTGTACCTCTGGTATTCCTGATCCAGCTGCATAAGGAGCTAACACCACCACAAACAATCCAGACAAACTCGCAAAGACCACAGCAAATGAAATATATATAAAATACTCCAAAGCATATCTTCCACCACTAGAATGTATTCCAGTATGGAGACCCCATCCCTCCCAGGCTCCACAAGAGCCTTCATCTTCAAATGTCTGGTTGCTAAGCCAACAACATGATTCTCTATCGTAGTATGGATTACTTGGACACACACCCTCTTTAAGATCACTAGCCCATTCTGCAGCTACATCAATAATACCTATAAATAGAACAGATACATTAATAATACCTATAAATAGAACAGATACATTGATAATATCTATAAATAGAACAGATACATTGATAATATCTATAAATAGAACAGATACATTGATAATATCTATAAATAGAACAGATACATTGATAATATCTATAAATAGAACAGATACATTGATAATATCTATAATTATAGTCAATATGACATTAAATAAATAGAAATATATACATGTATATGTGTTCAAAATAACCACCTCTCGATAATTAACCATCTCTCGGATAATTAACCACTTGTATTTACCATAGTATACGATATTATTATGTATATAGGCTTTTGAAACAGAATTAAGAAACTATATGGGATTAAAGGCAAGTTAGAATTCCACCATAACCCTAAATAGTCCGGGAATGCTACTACAGAATTTATCACACAGTAACTATCAGTATAGTATAGTAATAGTGTCTCACTACTATGGTGTTCAATTGACATGTACAGCAATCACTATAAAAACTACTATTGAACTACTGTAGTGTGAAAATGAAACTAATGAGTGATTACTATATTGTATGGTGATGTATATATTATATACATTATATATTATATACATGTACATGTATATACATGTATGGATGCATATCATATGAATTCAGTGTTCTTGGCCTAACAGGAGGCATTACTGACAAGGTTTCTGTCAATGACAAACCATTTCTAATTTATCAGGTACATGTACATGTAAACTGGACTGAAGAGGTCACAGGTACATGGAATCATGAATAATGGGCGCAACCAAAATCATTAATGATACAATACATCAATATAGACGAATATAGAATGGATAAATGCATACTCGTAGATTACCTGCAAGAAGTCCAGAGGCCACACCCACTAGAAACACTAAAATCCAACCTGAACTTGCATCCCATATCTTTGAAAAGAATCCATGAAGGTTAATAGTTTTATATCTCTCAAGAGTTTTGTGTCTTCGGCTGTCTCTAGTTTTATCTCTTACCCAATCAATAGTACGAAAATCATCATAATATCTGAAATGAATTATAAGTATAGGTATGAGTCTATTATGAGAATAGGTATGAGTCTATTATGAGTCCATCATGAGTATGGGTATGAGTCTATCATGAGTCTGTTATGAAATATATGTATGAGTCTATCATGAGTATAGGTATGAGTCTATTATGAATCCAGCATGAGTATAGGTATGAGTCTATCATGAATATATATTATGAGCAGGTATGAGTCCACTCAAATAACAGAGCAATGGTCACCTCATACATGATATATGCAATACTGAGGTAATATCTCTACTAATAAATAACAATGGGCACTTGTAGTATATGAAGTGTTTGAATAGTATTGTCTTACAACATGACATTTCACTGGTCATCCACTTTTGTCTATAAGAATGGCTGACAGTTATTTAATTCATTCTCTACTTACTTTGGAACTTCCTTAGTAGCTTCATAAGTGTATTCATTTTGAACGGGTGGAGAAGTAGTTCCATCTTCAAAATGGACAACTGAACGAGTTAACGGTTCCGGTAGATTTCTGTGAAAATTTGATTCATTGATTCGGACATTACCTCCGTTATCTTCAGACTCACTCAATTCTAACATATCAACATCATCATCATGGACTAAATAAAAGATTATTAATATCATGTGACTTGATTATTAATATCACATGACTGGATTATTATAGCATCACATCATTCACAAGTAGAACACTGAAGTGCTAATGTTACAGAGTTAATACTGTTAATGATAATATAATCATAATTAACTGTGCCACTGGCCGAAAGAGAGTAATGTGCAGAGCCAAATAAGAATCTCTTTGGGCCAATGGTGCGCCTTATGAGCCTATCAAAACGTCTGCTTAACTACATCCACAAACTCAATAAAACGAACATGGAGATATCGTTGGTATTGATTATGAATATTCATAACTATCACATGACAAAACGTAAATAAATGCATTCTTCTAGAACACAATTAAAGCATCCAGACCCTTCCTTTTTAGTGGGTTGGGTCTGGCTCAAGAGACTGAGATCAAGTAAGCCAGCATCATGAGTGGTGAATGACATGTATATACAGATAAAAGTATTTATAACCGGAGGACACACCCACTTGAAATATTGTAATTATTATATATATATATCAGACAACAAGAGTGTGATTGTATACTATTTGTGATCAAGTGTAAAGAATGGCACCTCAAGTAGGCGTGGTCAATGATACAGATTATGACAAGAGACCCTAGGACCAAGGACATGTCCTCTCAGGTGCTGTTCTTTACAGTTGATCTACTATTTGTTTACATGAGTTAATGTAGCTATTTAAATGTTATCAATACATATATGATTATTGGTTACTTGGATAGTTGACTGCGTCGCTCACTCCTGTACGAGTAGACATGTTTGGACTCTGATTGTAGATCTGAGAGCCGTAATGAGACTCACCTCTTCCTGTGAGAAGTCTTTGGGATGACATTCACAAGTTATGTTTATCGTTGCCTAATATGAAAAGTAAGTGGGCAGATATCTAGATCGTAGCTAGACCACACCCGAAGTAATTAACACGTACGTACGTACATATTGCGCTCGACGCGTAGTTTCGCATTGCGTAATGTTTCATAATATTATTTATAAAACAGATTCTATATAGTTATGTCAATGACCACACTACAGTTGAATCATAATAGACTAAGAATGTATTACGCATGTAACATACTACATGTGCTATGTTTGCCTAGATTAATCCCACTGAAGTCGTTATTATAATAACAATTGGTTGCGGATAAAACTGAATATGTGTTAATAAAGTAAACGAACATCTACAAAATAAATTTGTGGAATATTAGCTATTTTTTAATTGTAATTTTCGACACACAAAACTTGAGACAGTCATTTTTCAGATATTCAGTATTAGCATGTCTATCGTAAGTCAGTAGTTGATGGTGAATAAACTGGGGTACTCCTAATCCACTCTCTGCCAAATTTTGATCTGTGACTCGTCCCGAAATTTCGGATGGTACATGTCTACCAAAAGGAATATCATGAATGATAGGGCTTTTGTCGTTAAACTGGTTTAAAAGTTGAATCTGAATGACGCCACAAAAAGGCCAAACAAGATTCTCATCAAACTCTCCCTGCATTAAATTTGCGTATACAGAAACGTGAGTCTCATATCCTTCATCAGACCCATTACAATCGACGCTCATGCACAGCTTGTAGCCACTTGGATGTGAATAAAAAGGTGGACTGAACCACTGCTTGCCGGAGAGTTTGAACTCACTGAAATTGTGGACAGTAACTGAATAAGGAGGTATAAATGTGGTAGTTGATTTTAAATGAGCTACGTCAAGATGAATGTCATCAATTTCTTCTTGTAATGCCTCTATTTGTGTTTTTAATTTAGTAATCTCTTCATCTTTTTCGTTTAGTTTGCTATTGAGAATAATTATTTCCTTTTCTCTCTCGCTGTTGGATCTGCTAAACTCTTTCACAGGTTGTAACGTTTGCCTGTGAAGAAGAGAATTCTTCATGAATTCCGATAACAGCTTCAAGTGTATACTTACACTGTCATTCATATGAGTTGGTAATTCATCCATTGTGAACGCAGTATCACAACCTGCATAAGCAAACTCACATTCCACTCTCCGTTTAACACAAACGAGTAAGTGATCTTTTAAATCTCGTCGTGGCATATCGTTAGTGTCACAGTTGTTCGGACAAGGAACAGGAAATCCCTCACATACTGGCCAGTGAAGGTTAGGCATATCTCCATACATACCTTGATAATGACAAAATTTGCATGTACATATTCTACGTGGACAATCATTCATCTGGTGTTGATTTAACAATGATAGTGATACTGTTAGACCACATTCCATCGGGCAGGAAACTAACAAAAATTCACAACCCCCTTTAGCAGGGTCTAGATGTACTTTTAGAGTACCAAGAGGGCCTTCCCACTTGCAGCCTAGTTCACACTGAGGACATTTTATATACAGCGCATTGATTCTTCTGTCAGTGAATTTGTCAATGATTCCTTGAGGTGCTCTGTTATTACACATCGGACAAGGAGCTTGTTTTAATAATAATGGATAGAAACATGAAAAACAGAAATGAGTACCACAGCAGCCTGTAAGATAAGGCTCACGCAAAACCAAATGACATATCGGACAATTTAAGTCTTGTAAAATTTCAGGCGATACCAGAAACTGGTAATCAAAACCTCCGAAATCCACAAACGATGAGTCATGATGAACATGGTTTCCTGGGATGATAAAACAAGCAGTTATATAATTTTACAAGCAAAAAAGAATATCAGTATATACATGTAGCTACAACTGTTAATTAAAAAGATAATACTATATATATATGTGTGTACATGTTGACATCACAGTTCACTAAGGCCTGTGAGGTCGCTCAGGCTCAAATCACATCTTAAGTTGTACCCGTATCGCTCTAGGATTGTGAATTAGTCTGTAAATCAATATTGACTATAGTACGTTTACATAAGATGTGCATACTCCAATTAGTGTTGTTTTAGTATAACAATAATGACTACTTTCAGTTATAGGTATAGTATGCCTGGTTTATCAAATTTATAGTTTAACTAAAATATATTAGGCTTACTAAAAGGGTTTAGTTAACTAAAAGTCAAAATGCCTACCTAAAATGGGTTTTGATAAAACAACAGTAACTGGAATACTGATGCATTTAATGAAACATTGAATAATTAATGACAGCAGTTTCAAACTCTACATGATTGTACTTTAGCGGAATGCAGGTGTGGAAACAGCCAGTCACGTGGGACATCATCTGACAAACCAAGTGAACATCAGGTGACAAACCAAGTGAACATCAGGTAGTCAACTCAATATTTCCACACTCATACCTACAGATAGTAGCCTCTGTACCCAAGTAATAGTTAGACATACTCTGGATGACTCTTTCATCATTAAATAGCGTATCAAATAGCTCTTAAATACAGCGAGTCATGTACAAATATGCATTGTACTAAATAACCTTTATACTATAGTTATTATAAACTATAGTACAGTACCATATATACTCTAATTATTCAGGCTGCCTTGAACCAACTTAATGAGGCTTTAATAAGTGCATTTAGTATAAAAATATCGAATACATTTAGTTATATTATAAACAGTTTCTCATCATTTTATTATTTACCAAAAATAAAAGTACCTATTAATTGCTCAAATATGACAGTTATTTCTAAACTTGTAATTTAGTTATAGCATAGTTACAATACCTCATTAATAGGGGATGTTTTTGGTTGCTTATTTATAGTGAAAATGAGGTCTTCCTAGACATCACATTTTGTATGTTGTGAAAACAAATATCTGGATATACATAGTCACTAATACCATACCTTCTTCCTCAATACTGGTATTCATCAGTTTACTACTTACAGACACTAAAGGTTCATTTCTCTGAATTTCTGTATCTTTATTGATATTTGAATTGCAATGGTTTGAATCGTATCCACTCGGAAGACTTTGTGTGACAATACTCTGCTGTGGAATCATTTGTCTTGTCATAACTAAATTCTGTGTGGGCTGTGAAGTACTACGACGTGTTTTTAATACTGGGGGAGGATTGTAACCCCCGGCAACCAGTGCAGCGTTTGACTGTTGTGAAGGTGTATTGAGTGCTGAGTGATGTAACACGTGAGGTAACGATGGGGTTCTCCCCACAGGAGATTTTAAGACTTGTTCTTGTGCGGACATTTTTTGTGAAGTGCCTGGAGAGGCAACTAAAACTGGACCAGAATACTTGCGAGGTTTCTCATAGTATAGGTTTTGTTGCATTTGATCATTAAATGAAGACGTCACGTAATTGTCATGTGATTGTGTAACCATGACAACAGGAGCAGTATAATTTTGTCGATACAGTGGATAGATAACAGGTGAGAGCTGTGGCTGAGAATAACGGGCTTGGCCATTCATCTGACGATGAGTATTACACTCTTGAGGTTCATTGTGGGTAGATTGAGCCAATAAAGGTGTTTGTAATGCCATCGTAATTGGGACATTGGTCACATGATGTTCAGTCACATGATGTTCAGTCATATTATATCCTAGTAAAATATAAAATTTCAGAAACATATCATTTGAGTTCATGGACAAGTTAATACAATTATAAAATTATGATACAACAATCATTGACAACATTAAAAGTTATCTGGATATAAAGATAATAACTATACAATTTCTATCTTCACCTTACAAGATTTAAAAGGTTGATGGTGATTGAGAAGATCCAATACAGCAATCAGTAGGAAATGATCCAAATGTAGCCACACCCACAAGTTGCAAAAACCACGCCTCCTTTTATCAGCGTGTAGCTTAGGCGTTCCTTAGTAACTTCCTCCTCTTCACTACAGCATTGACAGCAACACTGGCTACTGCCATGGCATCTCCTGGTCCATCAGCTAATGGGGACGATCCAGAAACTATTATAGATTTTTTTAGAGTAGGCGAAATCAGGCTTCCAACGGATGAGGATTTTCAATACTTTGTTACATTATCAGATAATCATGATGGATGGATACAGAAGTTTGATAAGGATAGTACTACTGTATGGATGAAAGAGGTACCAGGAAATACTGTAAAGATGTTGAAAGTAAGTAGTATATATAACAAGTCGAGGGAGAATTTATTGTAATTGTATGGTACTATGATGGGACTGGATTACTTAGCACTAAGGAATTATGTCTATCCATTAGTCTGCTTTTAGGCCAATTGCGTTGCTATAAAGACCATCAAACTGCAAGTAGTAGGTTTTGGTTCATTTACTTTAGGCCCAAAAGTGACGTTCAATCTACTCGTTGAGTATTACTGTTGTAGATGTAAATGAATGAAACTTCGCAGTATTTGACAAGATTTAGCTTGAAATATATTCAAAATTGATTTCAAAGGCTACATACATACATACACATGTTCACACATCAAACCGCATATCAGATGAAAAAAAACTACACGTTTAGTGATAATATACTTGTATATTAATAATAGAGCCACCGTACAGTACAGTACAGTAATACATTACATATCAATGAATACCACATTGATATGTAATGTATGATTTAATTGTGTATAAAAAAAATTAAAAAAAAGAAAAAAAAAAGAAAAAAAAAAATGAATACCACATGATGTAATAGTACTGTACTGATATTAGAACTATAGTAATTACTGTTTTGACATATACTGTATATACATACATGTACATATGTATATTCAGGATATGTATCGTTCAGTTATAATTAGAACATAACAATATTGTGCAGGAAGGAAGCTGAGAATGTAATCATCAATATATGTAGTAATTAAGTTGTTTTACTTGCCAATGAAATGAGTATTCCGGGAATAGTTGGACTTTATGTGTCTTCTGTATGCATTGCTTCTTTATTAAATCAATTACACTTCCTTTATATATATATATCATAATTATACATGGCATTCCTCTTTCAATCCATCTATATTATACACACGTATACTCATCTGTCACTTGTCAAAGATTGGTTTCAATATTATCATTATGTGGTATATATATATATAATATCATCTTATTCTTTTTGTAACTTACAACACATTAATTTGTATTCATGCTAGTTACTGGTGTTGTTTTAACCAAAACCCCTTTAGTAAGGCATTTTGACTTTTAGTTAAACTAAATTCTCTTTCCACTCTCAGCCTTATTCATGGAATTTAGCATTTATAACTAAATTACAGAACTACTGTAATAATAATAACTAACTAAAATGGAAATTCGCTGATAATGGGTACAATTAACTTAAACTAAAACCTTTTAGTAATTCTTTTAGTTAATTACTAATCGTTTAAGAAACCAGGCATACTATATATATAACTAATATTGGTCACTCTAGTCATACTGAAACAGCACTAAATCACATAGTGTATTTAATCCTGTCTGTCTAGAATATAATCAGCTATCATTATGGTATACTAAAACAAGTGCATTTTGAAATAGAAGGGTGAAATAATTAATTAATGAAACAATGGATTATACACAAAAGAACAGGAAGGATAATTGTATGATAATAGGGAAGGAAAAAAGATTGCTGGTTATTCCAAGCTAAAATTTTTCTAGTGAATGTGGCAACCTTTAGTTGGGTGCAGCATTTTACTGTAGTTACCTAGTGCGGTAGACTCAATACTAACACATCTATGAATGTGTGATATGATTTAATTGTGTATAAATGCAATATAATTATGATAACGTATCATGATATAAATTGAAATGTGTAAATAAAATTAATGTCCTGTTTGGTTGTAGTTGTAAAGAAATGGTAAAAGAAATCAATCAGAGATTTTCACACTAACTTATTAATGATTGCTTTCAGTCTAACTAGTAAACCAGGTTTAACAAACTGCCCTCTCCAGTGTATTGATAGTTTCGATGCACCCAAAAGCAAATGTCATGTCATGATAATGGATTTTAATATATCGATACACATCGCTAACTCATCATCGATGCTGTTTGTCATTCTAGGTCCATACAACTTTTGAGAACGTTGAACCTCATGTTTTATATGCCATGTTTGAAGATGGTAGTTACAGACATGTATGGGATGAAGCTATGTTGTCAGATGATGTAATTTGTAAAATCGAGGAAGGAAATTCAGATATTGTATATTATGCAAGTGAGTTCACAAACTGTTGCTATGCATATTCTTAACATTCATAATATAACTAGTGTTGTACCTATACTAGGTTTTGCCTATAATTCAGATACAGATATTATAGGCAACTAAAACTGCCTATACCTATATTTACCTATACCTTGGTATAGGCCCCTATACCAGTATAGGTACAACACTAAATATAACTTCATTGGAAATGTGAAAATAAATTTTTTCTCTATATTAGTATGTAAGTTCAATCATAATAAGTTAGGCAAGTTGCCCCTTAATGCATCCCAATTTACTAGGAATATAACTTCTCACTGAAAATGTGAAAATACAACTTTTGTATGTGGTAGTATAAGTTCAATCACAATAAGTGAGTTTATAGACGAATTGCATCTTTGTTTATCACGGAATATAATTTCTCACTGGAAATGTGAATTGTTGTGAGTTACAAACAGTTTCCTTTTTATAAACACATTGATGTAATAGTATAGTACAAGTAGTCCCTGTACCTTATACTATACTATCACATCAAAGTGCAGATAATGTGTCACATGATTTGGAAACCTGCTAAATGATCCTGAAATGTATCTTTACCAAAACGTGATTTTACAGCTTACTTTATTTTTGCATTATGATTTTATAGAGATAATAATATGCATAATTAACATTCATTACATACCATACTACCAAGGAATTGATAGTTAATTAAAAAGTATAATAATATGAAAATCTTATTACACACACATGCATACACACACATGCATACACTAACACAATTTACATGTTTTTTTTGCCTTTCTAGTGAAATGTCCTGCTCCATTACGAAACAGAGATTTTGTAGCTCAAAGATGTTGGAAGAAGAATAGCAATGATGAATATATTGTGTTTAATCATTCTGTAGCACATGAAGTAAGCTGAATGAACTAACAATAATTATGCGTTTACTCGTTCTCCTGTGTGTGTGTGTGTGTGTGCGTGTTGATTTATTTGGTGATAATGTGAGAATTGCAGTCATTATCATGATATTAGTTTAGTGATGTACCGATAATCAGATTAGTAATCTGTATCAGTCATTATTGGCTAGTATTGGTTATTTCTGGCAGATGCAACCGATATTATAAAAAGTGTACCAATAATGTAATTTCTTGTGATTATAGCATCATTAAATGCTTTTATGATACTCATAATTATTGAGATATTCACTGATAGAATCTGAAGCCAGAAGGTAGAGGTATAATATATAATATCGGATCGGTATTGGTTGTTGGTACATATCTAAACCAAATATCAGTTTATCACAATATTGATAAAATCTCTTATCAGTACATCACTATATAAATTTAATTTTTTTACAAAATGATATAATTTATTATGATGTTGTATTTCTCTATAGCAATATCCTCCCAGTAGACAGTTTATTAGAGGATTATCATTTGTAACTGGATATATTATTAGAAAATCTGAAAACGGTGGTAGTTTCTTTTCATACCTAACACACTCAGATCCAAGAGGTACTCATTAGTAACTAGTAAATATACATATACATACATACATTTGTATATACATACGTACGTACGTATATATAATACATTCATACATGTATACATACATACATACATACATACATACATACATGCATACATATATACATACATACATACATTACATATATATGTACATACACATTCATATATATTAATCATGCCATCAATAATAATTATTATTCTATTGCTGTACCTGACAAACTTATTCTTGTTTGTAGGAATGGTTCCAAAGTGGCTCCTTAATATTGTAGCTTCAAAAATATCTCCTCGAGTGAGTGTGTGTGTGTGTGTGTGTGTGTGTGTGTGTGTGTGTGTGTGAGTGTGTGTGAGTGTGTGTGTGTGTGTGTGTGTGTGTGTGTGTGTGTGTGTGTGTGTGTGTGTGTGTGTGTGTGTGTGTGTGTGTGTGTGTGTGAGTGTGCACTGTATATCTCTCTATGTTTGTTTATTGCTTGGCTAGTCCTGTACATGTACAAATAGGGCTATTGATATGACCTTGTTTCGATGAACATTAAAGTGTGAATTTACAAAAAATAAACTCATTAGTCTTTCCTCCATTCCGTGTGTCTTGATAATTGCATTTTGTACTTACTCAGTTTACTAAAACAAATTGAATATTAATTATCAATGATTATTGTTTTAATATTTTTATTCGATAGATTGTTTTGAAAATGGCAAAAGCTGCTGAAGATTATTTGGACTGGAAAGCTCAAAACACGACATCAACTGATTCCAACGATCCGTCATTAGATAATGTCCCAATGGTATGTCGAATATCAAAGATTACAATTCATAGAATATAATTAGCCTAATTAATATCAAAAATACTCAATAGTTCAGTGTGATCACATCTTTCTTAACAGCTTCTTTAAATTGGTATGAAAATCTGTATCGTAAAACTTAAGAATGACAAATAGGACATCATGTAAAACATCTTATTATCACTTCTATATTGAGTAATTTTACTGTAACTATAGTATATGTTGTATAATAGGAAGTACTATGTTATCTATCTTAAATAGTACAGTTACACGTTGTACTAATAGCTACATGTACTTGCAGTGTTATAATAGTTTCTTTAAACTTATCATAGGTATCAATATCGAATTTGAAAGAAATGTCCGAAGAAGAGGTCCCGCTAACTCCAATCAAAGGTGAACCAGACTATCTAGGCGGTGAAGCCATGTTGGTGGACTCGGAAGTCGCTCCTAATAACTTACCTATTATTGACTCAATGCTAATGAATGATAGTACAGAAGATAAAGAAGATGTATAATTCATTTATAATGTCGACT
Source organism: Petrosia ficiformis (assembly GCA_947044365.1). Classification (NCBI taxonomy): domain Eukaryota; kingdom Metazoa; phylum Porifera; class Demospongiae; order Haplosclerida; family Petrosiidae; genus Petrosia; species Petrosia ficiformis. The sequence continues at coordinate 499,726 of OX345652.1, forward strand.
GTGATTCACTGTAATTGTCTGTCAAATCTGCATTATATATTGCCATCTGAAAGTTTTAACATTTGTGGATCTTTTGTGGTTTAATTATTTATAAATTTATTATTTATTGATTATATTATATTGTGTTGTGCTCTTCTCTGCCTGATTCACAATAATGATAGGTATCTAAATTTCATTTCAGCAACTTGTACACATAATGATTTTGTGAATTATTATCACAATTATAATTATTTGAAAATGACATTGATTTTTATGAGAAAACTGTGTTGTACATCAGTGCATTTGCATTATAGTAATGAAAATTTAAAGATAATGGATGGATATATTATCGCCTTCTTCCCAGGCTAATTAAGAGGTGAAGCAGTAGGGGTGTGGCTATATGCAGAGAGGAAGAAGGGCTTTTGGTGAATGGGTAATTCAGATCTGTGGAGGAATTTCGTTGTAGCTAATTATCCATTACAAATTCTGTAGTTGAGGGTATTGCGTTTAGTACAGGCCATTCACCAGCCTTCTCAGTCTCCTAATCTTTGTTGTATTATGACGGCTCAAAACATGACTTGATCTGTGCATGTGTGACAAAAACTGAAGTGACATGGTCTCTTTCCTCATTCTTTCCTACATTTTAATTTGTTGCAAGTGTAAATTTACAAAAGCTTAAATGATAATAATGTGATATGGGTCTCTTTCCTCATTCCTTCCACGTATGACTTACAATCATTATTGTGTCACAGTAGATTATTATGATAACAATTTGTTAAGAATTTGATAAAGTATAGAAAATCTAATCTTCAAGTTTTTAATATCTATGCCGGTAGTATTGAAATCTTGTTTATCAAGTCCGTCATATAAACCACTATAATATAGCCTTGATAATAGATTTGACTAATCACAATGATTAATTCCATACTGTGTTTTCTTCAAGGCCCTTGGGTAAGATGTTCTTTTCGTGTTAATATTAAGTTCAAAAAACCTCCATTTGAATTGCATTGATGGTTTAAACAATGGTACTCTTCAGCTAAAAGCAATACCCTACATGTGTACGCAAGGAGTAAGTTGTTAGTTCTGTCCATCTGTCTAATTGTCTGTCTTTTAAATAAAAATAATGATCTTCTAAACACATGATAAAACTACTTAGTCATATAAGAACACATTATATCTGATTCTTACACCATACCATACTAGCTATATTATTAGTTATAATTATTATGAAGAAGTAACCTGTATATATAATTAATAGTAATAATTATACATATCTTCTTTAAACTAATCGTGTACTATTCTGTTCAATGATTTGTTAACAGTATGAGTAATAAAAACTCAATAATTTATGGAATTTAATTATATAGTTGATGATTAAACAATAATAATTATAATTATATATATATAGTAGATCTATTTCTCACGATTAGTTTTATATTATAATCAATTTTTATTTATTTTTGTTTCATATTTATAATAAGAAACAAAGTATTCTTAACCAACTCAGAATTAGCAGGTGTTGACACTTTAACTTCTTTCTTGTATAGTTGATAATAAAATGCTGGTACAACCTTTGGAATAATTAAAAATACTTGACTCAAAATAACCACAAGATGCTGTGCTAGTGCTATAACCAAAATGGCATCATTTTCTTGATTCAATGACACTAGAATGCGTCGAATGGCTACAAAGATTAAACCGATGAATATATATGAGAATACAAAGATACTAATCTTTTTTGTATCTTTGAAATTATTACGATCAATTTTACGAGACAAGATGGCAAAAACAAGAAGCACAAATACTAGTAGCATTGTATATGTGACTGTAATTAGATCAAAGATATCTTTATATTCACTAGAACACTCTGTTGATATTAATTTCACTGGAGGACTTTCAGTTAGTAAATATGTTGCTTCTTCTGTGTATTGTATAGGATTAACAATAATCCGTAAAATAATTAGAAGATCTGGTAAGCAAGATATTAATAGTATCAAAAAGAAAAGATAATGATCTTGCCATAGTCTACTAGTTTTGCCAAAATGTGTAAATACACGATATATCCGAACCAATCTCATTAGTACAGTGGCAGTAATTAAATTCACACCATTTTGTGACGACCAATATTCAAGGAAACACAATGCAGAGTAAGTTGTTGGATCAAGCTGGGGAATAAATTGATGAGTTGTTTCAAATATACTTGCAAACAAAAGCTGATAACATCCTAAAAAGATCAATAAGCTTAGAAATGGGCTCATAGCTCGTACTTGAGGTGTATTATGGAGACCCAACATTAGACATAGCATTAATGTAACAAAAACAAACAACAAGCTGGCTACAGTATATATGTATATAGCATATACTGTGTTTAGTAATTCATAACGCACAACAAAATCATCAGTTGGAATACTTTCTTCTGAAATATTCCACAGGGAGAGATTGTTTTGTAATCCATCGTATTCTCCAATTTTAACCATACTGCCATTCCTTATATGGAATATATCAACAGGTGTCACTGTTTCACGATTATCAGTAAAACTAATATCAGCTACTGCACCAGCAAATGATACATCCTTTAAATGATCTTCAATAATATCAGTGATTTCTATATTGTTGTATTCATAATCTTGTAATGATAAATGTTTGGTTTCTAATTCTGGAAGAGAACTGTTAATAGCTAGAGCTAATGCCCAAACTTCATCGTACATTGGATTTGCAAAACGATTGTTAACAAAAGTGAAATCAGATAAATATCGTTGAAACTCATCTTCCCCAGACAATGTAGCTACTTCTGAGTCATATTCATCAAGATATTCTCTATAAGTACGACCAGAAACTAGAACATCATCAAGATCTCTTCCTTGTAGAGGCAAGTCTAATAAGGTAACATTTTCTAGAGCTGGAATGAGTATCTCTAAATCACAAACAGCATTATTGATAAACTCTTCAATTGTACGAGAATAGAAAACCCACACATATCCAGGCCAGATAATATTCCTCTTGGCAGCTTCACATATTAAATATGCTGCTTCAGGCATAGCCATTGAGGCAAATATAATTCGAGCACCTGTATCTTGTATCAGATCTAATGCCGACTGAAAAAATGAGCTACCTATACCAACAGCTTGGTCTACAAGAAGTGTGTAGCTAGTGTTCGATGTGATTTCTTTCCTAAATGTGTTAGCAGTTGTTCGAAAAAGTACACCATTTCCGTCATAAACTTGAGCTACTCTAGTCCAGTGGAATCTCTCCATAAGTGCTATGGTAGTACTAACAAAGACAGATGATGTAGGTAAAACACGCCATAAGTGTCGATATGTTATTTTATCTCTAAATATTTCTGAAATAGACATTGCCATTTGTAAAAGATCAACACCTTCTCTTCCAGCTAAGGGAGATATGCTAGCAGTAACAGTAGAACAAGCTAATCCAATGACAGCTATAGCATTTGTAGTATTAGGTTCATATTGTAATGCATTACCAGCGAAGTTAGACAAACCATTAATAATGACAGATCTACCACAACCATCAGAACTTCTTTCAATCAACTGTATTTCATGATCAGGTAATATTCTAGAGTTGTTATTTATCTCTTTGACAGCTAATCTTGCTGCTGGTAGTAACTCCAAACCTCTATCCCAGCCTGAATCATCTCTTGGATCAGGGTAAGGTAACATTACAAGGACTGGTAGAGACTGTTTCTCACTGGATCGACTTGTGCACCCAATAATCAAGAAGCAGATAAAGACACTAAAGTGTTGTAAGACTATTGTAAGCTTTTCAAAAAGCATTTTGATCTCTACTTTTGACTGTGATAATAGTTATAACTATGGTTTTATGTTGTATGTGTAATTATGTACATTATTGTATGTATACGGTTCAGGTCTGGTCATAACATTTGAAGTGTGAATTGACAAAAACTGAAGTGATGTATCAAATGTGGTCATGATCAGGTTCTTTCGTCATTCTTAAATTGCTACACAGTACACACTTACAAAATATGTAATTTACATAATTATAATAACATTGAAATAGAATATTGCAAATTTAACATCTTACGTATGTACATGTACGTACGTATGCATTACGGCTAAATCTGAAAGTACACGTGACTAGATTAAGCAACAAAACGGAAAAGAAAATCGTTAAACAGAAAATAAATTTGTATTTGTGATAAAACTACGTACCTATACCTGAAATGAATTTGTATTATAAGATTTAACCCTTAGAGCACTGATGTCACATATATGTGACATTTCACCCCTACGTGGTTCGCCGTGTGTTCATAGCTACATGAAGCTCTCCAAATGCTTGTAATTGGCGTCAGGCACAAGCCGATGAATGTGGCTAAAAAGTTTTTCGGCCGCCCTTTGGCCTAAATAACGACTACGGGGGGAATTTTAAAGGGGGTGTCCCCCCGTTAATGCGGTTTTCGAAAGGGACGCAGCCCCCTCGCTGCCCACGCAATTTGCGGGTTTTGTGACCCCGTCCACACGCTCTGGTGGGTATACCGGTACCTGAGGCATTTCCCTTGGTGTGAAACCTGAAATCGTGGGTGTAGCTGGTCCCAACATGCAGTGGGGTCATTTTGTTAGCCCCAGTTCCAGTCAAGAGGGAGAACACTGCATTTGATTTGATGCTACGAAGTGCTTGGGGACTTTCGAGTCCCAGTAAGCAAGTTAGTGGAAGTAGTACTTCGTGTCGGAAAAGGAGCCAAGTTTGGGGAAGAGAAAGTGAATGGTGGCCAAAATATATGCAGTACAGTCACCAACGTTGGAAATGGGAAGAATTTTGAAAAACAGGCTCAGTGCTCTAAGGGTTAAATGTATGGGCAGCCATTTTTTTCTGTGTAATCCTTACATAGAGAGTACTACCATACTCTCTGATAATAATGAGAGCATCTCTAGAAAGCTCTTAATAAATTTTTACTTTCCTAATTATTATGTTTCTAAATGAAAGTACAGATGTATGTATACATAGACTAATGTTGTAAATCAAATTTTATAGTAAAATAATTGAGTATATTTTTTTGTTTTAGTTAATTGATAATACGTAGGTTTACTGATATTATAATATTACTACTTTAGTTATAGTTATCACTTTATAAGATACATATACATTATATATTAGCCAGTCCTGCTGGCCTTGACCGCCAAATGCATACACTAATATTTTCCTTTGTTGAAATATTATTATAGAATCTTAATCTATCTATTAATTGTTGTGACTAGTTTTAGTTATAATATTGTTATTGTTAATGTATAACTCTTAATGTAGATAATTACACCACTATTTAAGAATATAAATACTTAAATATTATACTTACATTAGAAGCATGATTATTATATTCCTAATTGAAAGTAAAGATGCATTTATCAGTTAGGAACATAAGTAGCTATTAGTCATATCCCAAGTGTGAGCGATATACCAAGTTTAAAGCATAAGCGCATAGCATCCGATGGCCGAATGCTTTAAACTTGATATTATCTTAAGCAGGAGGGATATAAATAATTTGTGTTATTCAATCACAGTTTGGGGTCATAACCATAACAACGGTATGATGTCAAGGGCACTAATTAGCCACACTATGTAAACTGAAGAAACCACAGGGATATAAATAAACCACTATATCTCCGCATTATAGTGGTTGCTTTGATGTGTGTCATCATAATGACACAATGATTGTTATTACTCTCTTTGTAAATATGTTTATTATGTTCCTAATTAAAATTACAGAAATTAGGAACTTATACCTATAAGGATTATTAAATTTCCTGATTGAATCATGATAATCATACAATCACCATGTACAATGACAGTTTGACACAGTACGCTATAAAGAACTGATATAGTGTGTACTGTGCATTATGTATAACTGTTAAACAATAAAAGCCTTAAGAAATTAAGAAGCTATTCCTAACTGAAACAGTATTATAATTTTGTAATACAGGAAAGCAAGTAAGTATATATATAAGTAGTATTATGTACAAAAGTATACCAGTAGTGATAGTCTCGCGTATCCCAGCCCCTCCCACTCTATGAGAAGGAAGGGAGTGGGAGAGGCTGGCTATGCGAGACTAATATACAAGGACAACAGTAGTAGTTATAATGTATGTGTATACATACAAGTATATCACTAATATAGTTTTTCATACCTTCTGCCCACCATGTTTACACAACACTGCATAAATAATTACATAGCTTTTACTATATACATACCATATATGATTAGGTTATATACATATTTGGAGGGATTCATTCGAAGTTGAATCACTATAATTTTAGGGTGCTGTCTATTCACATTTCATGTCAAAGATTTATACTAAAGTACATGTAATTGTATATGGCCATCAAAAAGGTTTGTATATAAACTCATCTAACATGAAAGGAAATTTTCATACTATGGTTTATATAGTACAATAATTATATAGTGTATGTATGAGTGTTAATTACCTACAGGTGTGCAGTAGCCCTGATTGTGGTTAATTAAATCCATACTAAAATGTATATAGTTTATATAATGTATATAATACCTATATATAAAGTATATAACAGATATAGCTACCATGTATACATTTGGAGGTGATATAAAATGAAGCCTGAATATAATACATAATAAAAAAATATACATAATATATAATTATTATGATTGAACAATTGTTGAGATATATATACCTACATGCAAGATATATACCTAATCGGTTGCCATGGTAGCATAGTATATAGTACATATGTACACAAAATAAAAGAGGAAACCAACATGATTGGACAAACTAAACAAACCACTTCCTTACAATAATTATCACATTATATGCATAAATACCCACAGCTACAATTTATTATTGTAGATAACATAATTTATACTTATTATAATTATTTATATTTCTGTTCCATCACTCTTGAATTTTAAGTGTGAGAATAACATACTTTTAGTTGTAGAGATGCTTATAGTTGTGCCGGCTATGATTTTATAAGTTTGAGCTTGAGGCTTGTGTAGTTGATGATAAAAAGCAGGTACTACCTTTGGGAAAATTAAAAACATTTGAGTTAAAAAACTTAAAAGCAGTAAGAACACAGCTGTTACTATGGTAGCATCATTTTCTCTGTTTAATGAGTCTAAGATTCTGTTGACAGACACAAAGATAATACCAATGAACGTGAATGAGAATACAAACCCATTGATCTTTTTTGTGTCATTGAAGTTTTTATAGCCAATTTTACGACTTCGTATCGCAAAAATAACAAGTAGAAATATTAGTATTCCTGTGTATAGAAATGCCAGTGTGTCAAAAATGAACTGGTAATCACTGGAACATTCTATGAATATCACTTTTGCTGGAGGATTTTCATTCAGTAAGAAAGTTACCTGCTCTTGGTATCTTAAAGGATCAATCGGAATCGATATAACAAACAAAACATCTGGTGCACAGGCGATTAACAGTATTAACCAAAAGAGATAACGATTTTGCCATATTTTACCAGTTTTTCCAAAATGTGTAAAAATACGATGAATTCGAATTATTCTCATTAACATAGTGGCAGTAATTACATTTACACCACTTCCAATAGTCCATACCTCAAAGTAGCACAATACAACATAACTTGTTGGATCTAATTGGATGAATTGACGAGTCACTGCAAATACACTTCCAAATAGTAATTGATAACATCCAAAAAATATTAATAAATTTAACAGTGGACTGCTGGCACGAACTTCTGGTGTAGTGCGAAGAGACAAAGTCAAAATTAGCATTACTGTTATAAAAATGAATAACAAGCTAGCTACAATATACACAAAGATAGCATATGCTTCATTTAGCGAGTTATATCGTACCACAATATCATCACTTGGAATACTTTCTTCGGAGATATTCCATAGTGAGAGATCATTTTGTAATCCATTATATCTCCCAATCATTATATTCTTACCATTCCTTATTTGTAATATGTTAATTGGTGTCACTGCTTCACGATTATTTTGATCAAACTTTATTTCCGCTACTGCTCCAGCAAATGATACACTCTTTAAATGATCTTCAATAATATTAGTAATCACTATATTATTGTACTCATAATCTTCCAATGATAAATGTTTGGCTTCTAATTCTGGAAGAGAACTGTTAATAGCTAGAGCTAACGCCCAAACTTCATCATACATTGGATTTGCAAAACGATTGTTAACAAAAGTGAAATCAGATAAATATCGTTGAAACTCATCTTCCCTAGACAATGTAGCTACTTCTGAGTCATATTCATCAAGATATTCTCTATAAGTACGACCAGAAACTAGAACATCATCAAGATCTCTTCCTTGTAGAGGCAAGTCTAATAAGGTAACATTTTCTAGAGCTGGAATGAGTATCTCTAAATCACAAACAGCATTATTGATAAATTCTTCTAAGGTACGGGTATACAATATCCATACATATCCAGGCCAGATGAGATTTCTTTTGGCTGCTGCACACAACAATTGTACAGATTCTGGTAAAGTGACTGAAACAAATATAATACGAGCGCCTGCTGTTTGAATCAAATCTAAAGCTGACTGAATGAATGAATCACCTTCATCAATAGCCTGATCTACCAGAAGAGTATAACTACTATTGGATTTGATTCTATTTCTAAAATCATTTGCAGTTGTTTGAAAAAGTACACCATTGCCATCAAATATTTGAGCTACTCTAGTCCAGTGGAATCTCTCCATAAGTGCTATGGTAGTACTAACAAAGACAGATGATGAAGGTAAAACACGCCATAAGTGTCGATATGTTATTTTATCTCTAAATATTTCTGAAATAGACATTGCCATTTGTAAAAGATCAACACCTTCTCTTCCAGCTAAGGGAGATATGCTAGCAGTAACAGTAGAACAAGCTAATCCAATGACAGCTATAGCATTTGTAGTATTAGGTTCATATTGTAATGCATTACCAGCGAAGTTAGACAAACCATTAATAATGACAGATCTACCACAACCATCAGAACGTCTTTCAATCAACTGTATTTCATAACCAGGTAATATTCTAGAGTTGTTATTGATCTCTTTGACAGCTAATCTTGCTGCTGGTAGTATCTCCAAACCTCTGTCATAACCCGAATCACCTCTTGGATCAGGATAAGGTAACAATACAAGGACTGGTAGAGACTGTTTCTCACTGGATTGTCCTGTAGATGCAGTGATGACAAACCACATAAAGAAAGTAGAGACCTGCATTGTCGATCGGAAGAAAGTGAATTAGCAGTACATCACGTGTTACAAATGTGCGGAATTTAATTTTACACTCCGTAATACGTACGTCACTATAAAATAACGTAAGAGCTGTAAACCAAAAGTCAAAGTAAAAATAAGCATGTAGGGTTATATGGAACCATAATGGAAGTGATGTTTCTCTCCAGTAAACGTAAACAGGAGTGAGTAAACAGTTTAAGGTGAGACAGAAGTTTGGCAGCTATATAAAGGAATAGTGCTTTCTTGCTCATTGAGTTAAAATTAGTCCTCTTCATCATCTGGACTACTGTTCTGTGCTTTGGCATGAGTCTGGATCAGTTCTCACCCAAAAGAACGAGAGGATTCAAAACTATGCACTTAATTTGTATTATCATATCCTCATTTCAGATGATTTGAGACAACAATTGAATTGGCAAACACTTCCACATAGAAGGTTCATTTTTCGTTTAACTTTGGTTCATTAATCCATACTTGTGCTGGCTCCTACATATATGGTGCCTATATTTCGACAAAATAACATTTTGCAGTGCATACTTGTACAACACAGCCAAAAATGAATATATATCAGTATACAAAATGAAGGACTCAAAGGAAACCAACAAAGGATCAGATTTGTACAATGTCAGATTAGTACTAAATTAACAAATCACTCAACATACATATATACAGCTACAAATATATATAGAAAATAAGCCATACTTTTATTCATACTTCTGCTTCATCACTCTTGAGTTTGAAGTGTGATCACAATGGAGACAAAAGAACTTTAGTTGTGGAGACGTTTGAGCTTGATTCTTATGTACTCAATAATAAAAACATTTGAGTCAAAAAACATCGGATCGTGAAAACAACAAGTAGAAATATCAGTATTCTTGTGTATAGAAACCCCAGTAAATCGAAAAAGAACTGGTCACTAGAACATTCTGTGAATATCACTTTTGCTGGAGGATTTTCATTTAGTAAGTAAGTCACCTGCTCTTGGTATCTTAAAGGATCAATCAGAATTGATATAATCATCAAAAAATCTGGTGAACAGACGATTAACATGATCAACAAAAATACATAACAATTTTGCCATTTTTACCAGTATTTGGTTAGTATACTATATATATATACGTTACAATGGTGACATCATCGAATAGAAGTTCCCATTAGTTCAATTTCAATTCAATTCTTTTTAGCACTGTTTTATATATATGCACTGTTGTCAGTTATGTTAACAAAGGTCTATGTATATACAACCTAACCCCAAAAGGGAGTTTCTAATGGATGATGTCACCACCATACTATATTGCTAAAGGTGCAGATGTGCAATAGCCTAATTGATAGTAAAATGACTTGTTGATAATATAATAATTAGTTTATCATTTGTAATTATGATAATGTAATGATTGGAAAGTATAACCATCTGCTGTAGTCTGGAGAAAGTTTATGTGATATAAACTGAGGCCTGACCGAATATATTTGGAGTTTTCTAGTTTGATTTTTACATAGTCAAAAATAAAAGCCGGTACGAAAATACTATACATGTACAACAGTAATGTGCAATATACATGTACATGACAATAATTAGTAGTGATGTACCGATAATCAGTATCGGTCATTATTGGCTATTATTTACAATATCGGTATCAGTTATTTCTGAACAATGTAACTGATATTGTAAAAAGAGTATGAATTATATCATTTCTTGTGATCATAGCATCATCAACTGCTTGTATAATACTCATAATTATTGAGAAAATTCTCATTATCTCAGAAACCTGAAGGTATATCGGATCGGTATTAGTTATTGGTACATAATCTAAAGGAATTATAACTTCATCGGAATAGTGGTAAAATCCTTATCGGCACATCCCTAATAATTAGTATGACAGTAATGACCACTTTTGGTTACAGTACAGCAATTTTAATGCAAAAAGAGTTTGTTGGTTACCTTAATTGCATGCCAGTTTAATGATATGCCTTTTCACACCATACTCCAGTAAGCTGTTGGAATGTAAGCCAGTTTGTAATTTTAATTTATAGTGTTGAAACGTTGTTGTTCACAATGACTAAGTAAATTGATAGTATAGGATGACTGATATGATGTCAGTTCTTGTGTAAATTTATAGTGGGAAAGTAATCATGACTAATTTACTCATCATTGTGAAAAACATTCCCACCAAAACTTAAGCTGGCCTACTCTTCAATTCAGCAGTAATAGATACTTGAAATACAATTAAAGGTAACCAACTGATTGAAATAACCAAACTGTTTTTGTGATGTGTATATAGTTATAAGTTAATTACTAAATAATATTAGGCTTATTGAAAGGTTTTAGTTTTAGTTAACTAACTAAAAATGGCAATTATTAGTTTACATGTGTATTGTACGTAACTATAAACAGTTAAAACTGTGTTACATGTCAGGTGACAGAGTGACATCATGTGAGCCAACTCAACTGATAGTTATAACTATATGTATTGGTTTGTATTATGCTAAAATGTATAATCATAATTAATCAGAATCCTATAATATTTATGTTTAAAAAAATAAAGGGATTAAGTTATGTTAACTTAAACAAACACATAATTCATTTATAAAAGAATAGAGTACACATGCATGAAAACACAGTATGGAACCTTTTATATATATATATAATTATATAGTATGATGGTAACATCATCCCTTTGATGTGGTGAGTTCTATATATATATATATATATATATAGAGCACACTATGCAGGAGATGTCACTATCATACAATATATTGTATATAGTATGCTCATAGGTCCTATATACTGAATTAAGCACCCTTGTTTTGTGTCCTTGGATGTGATATAGCCATTGCAGGCTTGGGCATATCGCATCCTCAGACACAAACTCAGGTCCTATATTTTGTATATAGGACCTATTAGCATACTATATAATTATATTACATATATAATAATATATAATAATTATATATATATATCAGTATATAACATGAAAGACTTAGAGGAAACAAACAAAAGCATAGATTTATTTGCAGCAGGATAAGCTAAATAGTTTGTTTAGTTTGTTAAAGTACCACCAACCAGACATTGTACAAAAGTATAGCAAAATGAACTATACTTAATATACTTCTGCTTCATGACTCTTGAGTTTGAAGTGTGACCATGATGGAGTCAAAATACTTTTAGTTGTGGAGATGTTTGTAGCCGTTGTGTGTTTGTAAGTTTGAACTTGATTCTTATGTAGTCGATAATAAAAAGCAGGTACTGCCTTTGGGAAAATTAAAAACATTTGAGTTAAAAAACTTAAAAGCAGTAAGAACACAGCTGTTACCATGGTAGCATCATTTTCTCTGTTTAATGAGTCTAAGATTCTGTTGACAGACACAAAGATAATACCAATGAACGTGAATGAGAATACAAACCCATTGATCTTTTTTGTGTCATTGAAGTTTTTATAGCCAATTTTACGACTTCGTATCGCAAAAACAACAAGTAGAAATATTAGTATTCCTGTGTATAGAAATGCCAGTGTGTCAAAAATGAACTGGTAATCACTGGAACATTCTATGAATATCACTTTTGCTGGAGGATTTTCATTCAGTAAGTAAGTTACCTGCTCTTGGTATCTTAAAGGATCAACTAGAATTGATATAATCATCAAAACATATGGTGAACAGGCGATTAACAGTACTAACAAAAAGAGATAACGATTTTCCCATATTTTACCAGTTTTTCCAAAATGTGTAAAAATACGATAAATTCGAATTAGTCTCATTAACACAGTGGCAGTAATTACATTTACACCACTTTGAATAGTCCATACCTCAAAGTAGCACAATACAACATAACTTGTTAGATCTAATTGGATGAATTGACGAGTCACTGCAAATACACTTCCAAATAGTAATTGATAACATCCAAAAAATATTAATAAATTTAACAGTGGACTGCTGGCACGAACTTCTGGTGTAGTGCGAAGAGCCAAAGTCAAAATTAGCATTACTGTTATAAAAATGAATAACAAGCTAGCTACAATATACACAAAGATAGCATAAGCTTCATTTAGCGAATTATATCGTACCACAATATCATCACTTGGAATACTTTCTTCGGAGATATTCCATAGTGAGAGATCATTTTGTAATCCATTATATCTCCCAATCATTATATTCTTACCATTCCTTATTTGTAATATGTTAATTGGTGTCACTGCTTCACGATTATTTTGATCAAAATTTATTTCAGCTACTGCTCCAGCAAATGATACACTCTTTAAATGATCTTCAATAATATTAGTAATCGCTATATTATTGTACTCATAATCTTCTAATGATAAATTTTTGGCTTTTAACTCTGGAAGAGAACTGTTAATAGCTAGAGCTAATGCCCAAACTTCATCGTACATTGGATTTGCAAAACGATTGTTAACAAAAGTGAAATCAGATAAATATCGTTGAAACTCATCTTCCCCAGACAATGTAGCTACTTCTGAGTCATATTCATCAAGATATTCTCTATAAGTACGACCAGAAACTAGAACATCATCAAGATCTCTTCCTTGTAGAGGCAAGTCTAATAAGGTAACATTTTCTAGAGCTGGAATGAGTATCTCTAAATCACAAACAGCATTATTGATAAATTCTTCTAAGGTCCGGGTATACAATATCCATACATATCCAGGCCAGATGAGATTTCTTTTGGCTGCTGCACACAACAATTGTACAGATTCTGGTAAAGTGACTGAAACAAATATAATTCGAGCGCCTGCTGTTTGAATCAAATCTAAAGCTGACTGAATGAATGAATCACCTTCATCAATAGCCTGATCTACCAGAAGAGTATAACTACTATTGGATTTGATTCTATTTCTAAAATCATTTGCAGTTGTTTGAAAGAGAACACCATTGCCATCAAATATTTGAGCTACTCTAGTCCAGTGGAATCTCTCCATAAGTGCTATGGTAGTACTAACAAAGACAGATGATGAAGGTAAAACACGCCATAAGTGTCGATATGTTATTTTATCTCTAAATATTTCTGAAATAGACATTGCCATTTGTAAAAGATCAACACCTTCTCTTCCAGCTAATGGAGATATGCTAGCAGTAACAGTAGAACAAGCTAATCCAATGACAGCTATAGCATTTGTAGTATTAGGTTCATATTGTAATGCATTACCAGCAAAGTTAGTCAAACCATTAATAATGACAGATCTACCACAACCATCAGAACGTCTTTCAATCAACTGTATTTCATGATCAGGTAATATTTGAGAGTTGTTATTTATCTCTTTGACAGCTAATCTTGCTGCTGGTAGTAACTCCAAACCTCTATCCCAACCTGAATCATCTCTTGGATCAGGGTAAGGTAACAATACAAGGACTGGTAGAGACTGTTTCTCACTGGATTGTCCTGTAGATGCAGTGATGACAAACCAAATAAAGAATGTCGAGACCTGCATTATCGGCTTCATCAAATTATTAATTTTAATCTAAATTAGCGGTCACGTGTTACTAAACCAGAGGGGCCCACTTATCATGGCAGGCTGTGTAGGGTTTAGTGTTTAGAGTGTTTAGGGTGTAGGGTTTTAAGGTTTATAGTGAATCTGTGTTACGCACCATTTATTATGCCACTGTAAATTACGTATGTGCTGAACATGAACTCTGTATGTATGCTGCTAACAATCCACTTCTAAATGACAGTACCTGCCGGCACCACAACAAAGACAAAGTAATTGTACGTATGTAGAGTTGTAAGCCCTTATGGAAGTAGTTTTGCTGACATAACCTATATGATCCACTGAACTATGCTTGCATATCATCAAAATTGTATCGTATTAAACACAGGAACTCATCAGTGCCGTGAGTCCTCTTGCTGTACCATCCAAACCTTTTTCACCTGCATGGGTTTTTGACATTCCTACGTACATTTCAAAATCATTTTTATTGAAAACTTTTAAAATCATTTCTTTCTAATTTGCATCAAGTACTATGATTGCCTGCATATGTCATCATGTAATTCGATCACTGGACACTGGTATATTCCAGTACTCAGTGTGGTGTTTATTATTAGGACAAAATTGAACAAACCACTTCCATATAACCCTACATAAGTACTTACATCACTATAAACCAAAATACAAAGATCTGTATTTATGTAGGGTTATATGGAAGTGGTTTGTTTAATTTTGTGTCCTATGTCCTATGTTATATTAGCCCAACCTTGTTCGCATGCTTTTTGGGTTATTATATAATACTCATTTGAGCAGCCATTCACTATTATCACTGTGCTAATTGATCAAAGTTCATCTGTAACTATATAGTACTATATACCAAATATATAAAAATGTTACGAATGATGACTGTCCTATCACAATAGATATAATTAAAGAAACCATATATAAACATTATATTCTGTGATATAAAAATTCAATAATTTATTATCTTCACATATATGAATAATGATTATAATGACTGATGCACACAAATATAATTATATTAATTTTGTGTCACAAATAACAAACATTTTCCAGACCAATCTATACATAGAGTATGTACAAGAAATAGAAATCCATACTACATTATAATAATAATTATAGCGCTTCAAAAACACATTGTATGTAATATCATTTTTAACAAGATGGTCAGATACGTTTCATATTTGAAATAAGAATCAAGGTATTTCTAAATAAGGCAGTCACAGTATATGATGGAATAATAACTTCTTTTTTGTATATATGATAATAAAAAGCAGGTATCACCTTTGGTATCATTAACATTACTTGACTCAAAAGTACTAAAAGATGTTGTTCTACTGCAGCAACAAGGATGGCATCATTTTCGCGATTTAGTGAGTGCAAGATTCGTTGAATGGATTGAAACATTAGAACAATAAATATATATGAGAATACAAAGATACTAATCTTTTTTGTATCTTTGAAATTATTACGATCAATTTTTCGAGACAGGATGGCAAAAACAAGAAGCACAAATACTAATAGCATTGTATATGTGACTGTAATTAGATCAAAGACATCGTTATATTCACTAGAACACTCTGTTGATGTTAATTTCACTGGAGGATTTTCAGTTAGTAAATACGTTGCTTCTTCTGTGTATTGTATAGGATTAACAATAATCCGTAAAATAATTAGAAGATCTGGTAAACAAGATATTAATAGTATCAAAAAGAAAAGATAACGATCTTGCCATAGTCTATTAGTTTTGCCGAAATGTGTAAACACATGATATATCCGAACCAATCTCATTAGTACAGTGGCAGTAATTAAATTCACACCATTTTGAGATGACCAATATTCAAGGAAGCATAATACAGAGTAAGTTGATGAAGCTAACTGCTGGGGAATGAACTGATGAGTTGTTTCAAATATACTTGCAAACAAAAGCTGATAACATCCTAAAAAAATCAATAAACTTAGAAGTGGGCTCATAGCACGTACTTGAGGTGTATTATGAAAACCCAACATTAGACATAGCATTAATGTAACAAAAACAAACAACAAACTGCCTACAGTATATATGTATATAGCATATACGGTGTTTAGTAATTCATAACGCACAACAAAATCATCACTTGGAATACTTTCTTCGGAGATATTCCATAGTGAGAGATCATTTTGTAATCCATTATATCTCCCAATCATTATATTCTTACCATTCCTTATTTGTAATATGTTAATTGGTGTCACTGCTTCACGATTATTTCGATCAAAATTTATTTCAGCTACTGCTCCAGCAAATGATACACTCTTTAAATGATCTTCAATAACATTAGTAATCACTATATTGTTGTATTCATAATCTTGTAATGATAAATGTTTGGTTTCTAATTCTGGAAGAGAACTGTTAATAGCTAGAGCTAATGCCCAAACTTCATCATACATTGGATTTGCAAAACGATTGTTAACAAAAGTGAAATCAGATAAATATCGTTGAAACTCATCTTCCCCAGACAATGTAGCTACTTCTGAGTCATATTCATCAAGATATTCTCTATAAGTACGACCAGAAACTAGAACATCATCAAGATCTCTTCCCTGTAGAGGCAAGTCTAATAAGGTAACATTTTCTAGAGCTGGAATGAGTATCTCTAAATCACAAACAGCATTATTGATAAATTCTTCTAAGGTACGGGTATACAATATCCATACATATCCAGGCCAGATGAGATTTCTTTTGGCTGCTGCACACAACAATTGTACAGATTCTGGTAAAGTGACTGAAACAAATATAATACGAGCGCCTGCTGTTTGAATCAAATCTAAAGCTGACTGAATGAATGAATCACCTTCATCAATAGCCTGATCTACCAGAAGAGTATAACTACTATTGGATTTGATTCTATTTCTAAAATCATTTGCAGTTGTTTGAAAAAGTACACCATTGCCATCAAATATTTGAGCTACTCTAGTCCAGTGGAATCTCTCCATAAGTGCTATGGTAGTACTAACAAAGACAGATGATGAAGGTAAAACACGCCATAAGTGTCGATATGTTATTTTATCTCTAAATATTTCTGAAATAGACATTGCCATTTGTAAAAGATCAACACCTTCTCTTCCAGCTAAGGGAGATATGCTAGCGGTAACAGTAGAACAAGCTAATCCAATGACAGCTATAGCATTTGTAGTATTAGGTTCATATTGTAATGCATTACCAGCAAAGTTAGACAAACCATTAATAATGACAGATCTACCACAACCATCAGAACTTCTTTCAATCAACTGTATTTCATAACCAGGTAATATTCCAGAGTTGTTATTGATCTCTTTGACAGCTAATCTTGCTGCTGGTAGTAACTCCAAACCTCTATCCCAACCTGAATCATCTCTTGGATCAGGATATGGTAACAATACAAGGACTGGTAGAGACTGTTTCTCACTGGATTGTCCAGTAGATGTAACGATGAAAATGCAGATACACATTAAGAAAGTTGGGAACAGTGACATTGTCCTCTGGTACATGGTATACAAAACTGTGGGTGGTCTTAATTTACGTAAGGTAATTTTTATGTAACTCCGGACACGCCCAAACTTCGGACAGTTTTACCTATTTTTGTACTCGTTCTCAACAAAGAGCAGCATTACAATTACAATAGTTCTACTGTCACTAGCTACACTCATATGCTTGAAAATGAGCATGATGCAATGAGTATCCAATACATTATTTACTCACAAATACGCGATTCACACTAACGGTAGTAGCACTACTACTTATTAGTGTGAATCGCGTATTTGTGAATAATAATGTATTGCATACTCTTTGTATCATGCTCATTTTCAAGCATATGTGTGTAGCTAGTGACAGTAGAACTATTGTAGTTGTAATGCTGCTCTTTGTTGAGAACGAGTACGAAATAGGTATAACTGTCCGAAGTTTGGGCGTGTCCGGAGTTACCCACGATTAGACCTTACTGTAACCAAGGTTACATATCACGCGTAAATCATGGTGCGCGCCCCTGTGCGAACAGAGTTGTGTTGCATTTGGAGGATTGTCTGTGTTTTCTTGCAAGTTCTTGGACTATTAGAGTTTTAAGAAACAAACCCACACTTTCATTGAGTTATTATAGAGGAGGGGCTGGTTCTGCGGCACAATTAAATCAGTTTACAATAATAACTCTTAATTTAATCATAATCATAGAGTCAGGGCTTGTATTATTCGTTTCTTTGTCCCTTCATCATTGGATCTACAGGACAGAAACAGTCTTTACCAGTCTTTGTGTTGTTAGCTTATCCCGATCAATAACAACTCTGAAACAGTTGATTAAAAGAATTTCTGATGGTTGAGATCTGTCATTATTAATGGTTTGTCTAACTTTGCTGGTAATGCATTACAATATGAACCTAATATTAGAAATGCTATAGCTGTCATTGGATTAGCTTGTTCTACTGTTACTGCTAGCATATCTCCCTTAGCTGGAAGAGAAGGTGTGGATCTTTTACAAATGGCAATGTCTATTTCAGAAATATTTAGAGATAAAATAACATATTGACACTTATGGCGTGTTTTACCTTCATCATCTGTCTTTGTTAGTACTACCATAGCACTTATGGAGAGATTCCACTGGACTAGAGCAGCTCAAATATTAATTTTATGGCAATGGTGTTCTCTTTCAAACAACTGCAGATGATTTTAGAAATAGAATCAAATCCAATAGTAGCTATACTCTTCTGGTAGACCAAGCTATTGACGAAGGTGATTCATTCATTCAGTCAACTTTAGATTTAAAATGCAGGTGCTTGTTTCAGTCACTTTACCAAAATCTGTAGAATTATTAATTATTGTGTGCAGCAGCCAAAAGAAATCTCATCAGGCCTGGATATGTATGGATATCATATACCTGTACCTTAGAAGAATTTATCAATAATGCTGTTTGTGATTTGGAGATACTCATTCCAGCTATATATAGAAAATGTTACCTTATTAGACTTGCCTCTACAAGGAAGAGATCTTGATGATGTTCTAGTTTCTGGTCGTACTTATAGAGAATATCTTGATGAATATGACTCAGAAGTAGCTACATTGTCTGGGGAAGATGAGTTTTAACAATATTTATACTTTTGTTAACAATCGTTTTGCAAATCCAATGTATGATGAAGTTTGGGCAATTGAGAGAAAAAACTTCAGAGACACCAAAAAGATCATTGTATTTATTTATGTTTTCTCTATTGACAGTGACTGGAAGTGCTGCATGAGCAGTACGTGCTTAAATCACTAATGTTAGAGGTTGCAGTGATCATATCTCCATCAGTAATTTCATATCAGCTGTACTGGTTCAGGTATTTCTCATGGTACCAATGGTTGTTTGTTAGAAGAAATAGTAGACATTAAAGCAAAAATTGAACCACTGAATATCGGAATTATTATTACACCTTGGTTAATCATTTATGTAAAGTAATTGAGTAATTATAATCTATTATAGAATTTATTTTTACAAAAGTTTATTTATACTTTGTAACGACACGTATAACTGCAAAAACAAAATTGTTGAAATAACTATTTTATTGGTTAGTACAGCTGCAAGGATTTAACAGTTAGTTGGTCATTATTGGCCATTATTTTTACTATTTCTGAACAATGTAACTGATATTGTAAAATGTGTAAATTATGTCATTTCTTGTGATTATAGCATCATTAATTGCTTGTATGATGCTCATAATTATTGAGAAATGCTCATTATCACAGAAACCAGAAGGTGTATAGACAGAATATCGGATCGGTATCGGTTATCGGTACATACACTGCAAAAACGAAGTGTAAAAATAACTCATTTATCAGTTAGCACAGTTGCTCAATCTGGTTGGTTTGTTATATACAATGTCTTATGTCTATAAGTATTACAGTATGAATAATGTGAGCTCCCTATAGTATAGAGTTAAGTTATATCATGTGTCAAAAGTTTACTATAACTAGCTGCTGTGACAGTGACACTGTTTACTGTTAACCAGTATGAATGGTGTCTTGTTTTACAGTATATAGAGTTATTTAGCCGCTTTGAGTGACACTTATTGTCAAGCAATATGAATGACATCTTGTTTTGCAGCTTGTTTAACAAATATTTATGTTTGATGTTTATAACAAATAGGTCAAAATAACTTTTTACAGTGTAACAGGAATAGAAATATTTTATACTAGACAAGTCATTTTTGGATGCACAAGTCGATATGATTACAATCACATAACAGATCTATACTGGTATAATATATTTGCATTGTATACACATAAGATTGCAATGAAGAACTTCTAAGAAACAAAGAAGATTATTGTTTGCATTTGTATATATACACAAATGCAAGCAATAATCCTAATGTCATTAACTCTTTGTTAATTGGCTTAAGATGTATTCCCAAAGGCACACACACTAACCATTGTTGATGCAATTTGGCCCAAAACATATTAAAAACTCTGTTGTTGTTCTAAAAGTGTTTCTAGCAGTTTATTACACAGTAAAGAAAACAAACAGTGCAAAACTTGCCTAACAATGAAACCATTGACTTGCAAGTCTACAGTCCAGCAAATCAAGTCGATCTTTATCAGTAAAATATATAGTTCTCCCAATTTTTACAAATCAGATAGAAACAATTAGAGAAGCCTACACAACTTGACCACAATATGCAATCTGAATGATATTCTGGAGGTGATATGCAAACTGTGGTTGACTAATTAATTTGTATCTGTGATATGATTACAAAATAAATAAATTGCATATTGCAGCAGATTTGTATAGTATATATATATATAGTGCATAGTACATAAAATAATATACAGATATTTAATCAAGTGCCATAAATAAACTCTGCACTGATTGAATGCATAAATAATTATATTGTAAGTTTGCAACTTTAAAATATTCATTATGAAACATTAAAACATAATTTTAGCTTGAGATAACTGAGATGATAAAAATCTGCTGCGTCGACTAATTGTTCTAGTGAATGTGTGAGGACGTGTTTTCTCATCACAAACTCTCCGACTAGACACAGTATTCTTGTTTTTGATACGTGAGTAAGCGACTGGGAAAGTCTTTGGTACAAATAAGCTGACTTGACATATGAAACACACTGACAAAAAGGTAAGACTAAACGTGAAGTTAGAATATGCATACTCTTCTACAAGTAACAGTACTTGACTGGTAGTGAGCAGAACAGCCAAACTGACAGTTAATAAAAAAACAAATGCAACTATTTTTTTTGTGTCTCTGAAATTTCTCTTGTTTATTTTACGAGTTTGAATAGCGAAAAAAACCAAACCGAAAACAAGAAACATAATTAATGTGTACGAAATGGTCACCCAAACCCAGTAATGGGTACAGCTACAATATACAGACACTTCTGTATATACAGGTACAACCTCTGTATGATGGAACAGTTTACTTGTATAAACCAATGGATCAGCAAATCGCCATGTAAGGAACCAGGCACATAAAATAGCACACATACCAAGCACACAAAAAGAAAGAGAGATGTTGCTCCAGAATCTTCCCGTCTTACCAAAATGGTTGAATATGCGAAAAATTCGTGCCAGTTTCAGCACATTCGTAGTCAATATAAGACACATTCCTAATAATCCAAACCATACTTCGAAATTACACAAAAGAGAAAAGATAGTTTCGGAAAGCAAGATAGAATACTGTGCAGTGAACAAAATGGCAGCCAGACACTCCATGTAGCAACCAACAAATATTAGAAAGCTCAGAAAAGGACTTGTAGCTCTGATTTCGTGGTGACCTCGAAGATAAAACATTAAGATGAGATTGATAGTTACTAACAGGGCTAACAGAGAACTAAGAGTATAGACAATGATTGATAAGTATTGAGGTAGCAGTACAGTAACTCTTTCTATTTCATCACTTGGTGGGTCACTAATATTTACTGAAAACGGTGTTCCACTCTCGTAAAAGCCTACTATTTCCTGGCCATTCTGATTACGATAAATTTGAATATTCGTAGACACTTCTTTATTTTCGTTGAACTTGATTTTACCAGTTGCTCCCTGAAAATCCAATTCTTTTAGCTGACTTTCAAGAATATCAGTTATTTCACGTTGTCCAAAACCATAATTAGCAATGGATAAGTTCTTAGCTTCCAGCAACGATAGGGAGTTGTTCAAAGCTAAACTAAAAGCCCAGACCTGATCATAAAGGAGGGCTGAATACTCATCTTCTCCATCCTCTGTTGTATTGTCATATTCCCGTGCAACAATCTTCAACTCTTCCTTATATTTCTGTGAATAATCGTTATAAGTTCCTCCAGAGATGAGTGAGTCATTACGATTATTTGGAATTATACTGAAATAGCTTGTAATGGTACCATTCAACACTTCCATCAATATTTCATCACTACAAAAAGTAGAACCCAGTATATCACATACTCTGTAATCTGCTATAACCCATACATAGTTAGGCCAGGATAGCTTTTCTAAAGCTGCCATACACAACAGTTTAGCTACTTGCTCGGCACTAGTTGACACAAAGATCACTCTGGCTCCTCTATCCTTAATAGTAGTAATTGCTTGCTCAAAGAATGCATTATTCCTGGTCCCAAATAGAACACTGTTAAAAAGAAGTTCTTTATTAGGGCTGTTGTTCATAATTTCAATAAACGAGTTGGCAATACCAAAGTTGAAAGCATTTTCTGCATTGTAAATAACTCCTGCCCTTTTCCAGTCAAATGAATTCATTAACTCCACCATCATCTGTGCATAAACGCTAGCAGACTGTAGGAATCTCCAGAGGTGAGGATAATTATTACTGTTTTGTTGAAAAATTGGTGAATTTGATGCTGAAAGCTGAATTAAATCAACAGCTTTGTTGTTTGCCAATGGAGACAGTAATTTTGTGCTACTTGAACAATACAGACCCAACACAGCAGCTATTGTAGTGTCCAAGCTAATACCATTCTTAACGAGATTTATAATTCCCATATCAGCTCCAGCCAAGGCACATGCTTCATGTCCAGCAATAATCAAATCGATTTCATAATCTGTCAGGAGATCGGTGCGATTGTTTATCTCGTTTCGAGCTACTCTGGCCCCAACTAACAAGTCATGTCCAGCGTCCCAGCCAGCAGAGATCCTATTGTCAGGCCATGGTACTAAGACCAGCAAGTTTATACTCGTCTTATCGCTGGCTTGAATCTCCTTCAGTAATACAATTAGATAAAAAATATATAAACAAACCATCTCTAACTTCATATTATGGATTCATCACATATAGTAAGTAAATCCTCCTTATTTTAACTGAGTGACTTTTCTTCCTTAGTAAATATCTAGCCTCTTGCAAACGCAACACTTCCCCCTTGACGACGTGGGCCGTGGGTGGGTTCAGGATACAAACCCACAACTTCAAAATGTCATCTGGCAAGAAGACCCCAGAATATGAAGCTCTTAGATCAAATCTCCACGATATATGCAGTTCATTGAGCTCACGACACAGTACTATTACTCCATTAGCAAATGATTTATGTGGAACCAAGTTAATTGCTGAAGCTACCAAAGATGCAGTGACATCTCTACGAAGTACACCTCCGTATGAATTAGCGTCACAATTAATGAGTTCTATACAGATTAGTGTTCAGTATGATATAAAAAAGTTTTATGTTTTAGCACAAAAACTACATCTCCATGGTAACACCGAGGTTGCAATCAAGTTATTAGAGGAATGTGGTGAGTGCAGTATAAATGACATACAAAATACCACAAAATCATGATGATTTAAATATATATGTAATTGGAACTATGGATATCTGTACATGTATAATATTTACATGAATATTGATATACCCCCACCTCCCCGGAGTTTGTCTTGCATGCACTCTCCCTACCTCCCTCGTCTCTCTCTCTCTCTCTCTCTCTCTCTCTCTCTCTTTCTCTGTTTGTCTCTCTGTCTCTATCTGTCTCTCTCCTGGTTTGGCTTAAAGGAGTAATTTGGTTTTTCCTACAGAACGACGAGGAGGAAGAAAGAAAGATGAAACCTTACAGTTAGTGAATGAGGATGCACCTATTGATCTAAGTAGTCATGAAGTATTAAAACAAGAACCAAATTTACGACTTTTTGTAAAATTTGTTGCTAACCGACTGGAAGATAAATGGAGAGAGGTGGGCATTCTGCTTGGTGTGCCACATAATGACCTTGAGAAATTGAAAAAGGAGTTTAAAGATGACCAAAGTAGGTGTTTTTGGGAAATTTTCGAAATGTGGAGACGGCATTGTAAAGTACCCTTCACTTGGGAAAGTTTATTAAAAGAACTAGACTCACATGGTGAAACAAGAATTGTTACAATGATTAAGAAAGATATCATTAGGGAGTTGGAGAATAATGAAACAGTCTACAAAAATCTAGTTTGAATTTAGCAAATAAATGTACATGTGTGTGTGTTTGTATGTACATATGTATGTATGTACATAATATATATGTTTATATATCATGTATTTATGTATTGATGTACGGTATATATTGTGTATGATATGTGATAATGTGAGTACATACAAAATATGTCTTCAATAATTTTATCTTTATAAAATAGATACACATTTAGAAATATATACAGTCAACTTCAATCTTTCCTTGGAATGGTATGTATGTATGTATATAATAGCATACCTCAATTAATAAAATATTCTAATCATCACTTAATATATCAGTACCTTCATCCTCACTAGTTTGTAAACCTGACCCATTACTGGATATGTCATCATGTAGTGTGCTCAAACTGTTAGTGTTAGAATCAAGATAGCTGTTAGTCATACTTGACTCATCGTCTAAGTCAATATGTTGACTTCTCACTAATCTTGAACGTGATGTTATACAATCTTTTTCCACTGGTATGTTTAGTTCATTATCCATTATGATGGAACTTGCTCTTTGTGATTCTTCGACTGTTTTCTTTCTTTGTATTTCCATTAAAACATTATTAATTGCATTTCTGATAACTCTACATGCCATCAAGTCTATTGCCTGTTTGATGAGATATATTACAACTAAGATATGCCAATCTATATATAGATAATATATTTTATGAGTGGTATGTATGAAATCAGAGTACTTCTGTGAAATTAAGTAATAAGTAGTCTTACAAGTGTTCTTGGAAGTGATTTCATAACAATATGTAATATAATGCAGTTATCAAATGTAATGTACTGTTGCATATAGTATTCATGTATGTACATTATAGATGCTCATAGAAGTGCACTCCTAACTAAGTACTTCCAACGTATATATTTCATATAAGTGGTAGGTATGAAATTAGAGTAATTCTGTACATTCTATCTTTAAGAATAGAGAAAACAAATATTGTAAGTGTTCTTGGAAGTGATTTCATCACAATCTGTAATATAATACAGTTCTGAAATTACAGTATAATGTACTGTTGCATATAGTATTCATGTAATGTATGTACATTATAGATGCTCATAGAAGTGTACTCCAAAACTTGGTACTTTCAATGTAATATCATTATGATATTGTCAACAACAGATAAATACTAGTACACAAATATGTTCATAGATATGTACTCCCAACTGACAAACTAGTTACCCTTCGCATGAATTTGATGTCGTATACAAAGTGATTATTATTTAAATTTTAATTTTGAGGTCATCGTGGATGTCAACAGACTTAAGTGTTTTATTGGTTTGGCAAAATGACCACTTTTAGTTGTAGTTATAGTATGCTCAAACCTTCAGTTTAGTTATAATTTAATTAACTAAAACAATTTTAGGCTTACTAAAAGAGTTAGTTAACTAACTAAAAGTGGCCATCAATTTCATTTTAGTTAGTTATAGTTATTACAATAGACTTAGTTATAGTTTGATTAACTAAAAGTCATAATACCTTACTAAAAGGATTTTAGTTATAGTTAACTAAAACAACACTATTTTTGATGTTATATACATATAATAATTATACCCAATATTATATAGTATACAATTATACATATGCATGTACATTACAGATGTTCATAGACATGCTCTATTGTCAAACTAGCTTACTCTTTGATGTTGTATACAAAATGAATATTAATTTTTTATTATTATTATGCAGAATACTAAAATATACTTCCTCATCCTGTTTGTACAAGATGATAGGGTGATAGTACATAGTACATGTACATAGTTAAAATTAATGTCTCCATATAATTAAATTAAAATTTTATTAGTACACAAGAGAATTTCAAAATTGAATGTGTATACATATGTATGTCTGTATGTATATGTGTACGTGTGTATTTGTGTGTGTGTGTATATGTATGTACGTATGTACGTACGTATGTATATGTGTGTGTTTATATGTGTGTGTATTTGTATTATGTGTATGTGTGTGTGTACATGTGTGTATATATGTATGTATGTGTGCCTATATGTGTGTGTCTGTATGTGTGTATTTGTACGTGTATATGTGTGTACGTATGTATGTGTGTGTGTTTATATGTGTATTTGTGTATATGTGTGTATGTATGTATGCGTGTATTGTGTATGTGTGTATATGCATGTGTGTATATGTGTGTATGTATGTATGTGTGTATTGTGTATGTGTGTGTGTCTGTATGTGTGTATAAGCATGTGTGTATGTATGTATGCGTGTATTGTGTATGTGTCTGTATGTGTGTATAAGCATGTGTATATGTGTGTAGGTATGTATGCGTGTATTGTGTATGTGTGTGTGTCTGTATGTGTGTATATGCATGTGTGTATATGTGTCTTATTTCACTATCATATAATTATATGTACATGTATTATTAACTTACCATCCATTGCAAACGACTACCATCTAGTAATTGAATTAGATTTTCTATTAACTCTTCATAAGCGGGATTTCTATAAATATAATTAATATGACATCAGTTAATTAATATAATTATAATTAATATGACATCAGTTAATTAATATAATTATAATTTTAATTATTATGACGACATCAGTTAATTATAATACAACATCAGTTAACTAATATAATAACTATTCTAGACCTACGGCTACAAGATCCTTTAAAAAATAGATAATCAACTATAATAAGCTGTTGTGCTTCAGGCATGAGAAAGTCAGCCATGATTAATGAATGTTGGGATACCATAAAGGATACTTTTATCTATCAATAAACGTATTAATCTATAAAGTATGTTTTGAGATTCATATTAATAATATTAAAGGTCATTCATGTTCACTATGACCTCAGATAAATGTTCACAATCTGTAGTTTGCAATGATCAAAAATCTTTTTACCTACACCTTTTTTATACAATTATCCTTTCTTCTGTATGTCAACTTTTTAAATTCATAATTCCATTATTGAGTTACAGTATAATCATGTATTAACCTTATGACATTAAACTATACATATACAGTCATCACATCCTAGTTTTTAAGGTCATCGTGAATGTGAACATACTTTAGTATGTAAACTGATACATTATATGATTTGAATTGTGATCATCACATGTTTTTCTTCCTACACTTATTAGTAATACATGTACATATAGTATAGTAATGTCAGTATACGTGTCTCATTTTTCCATTGCCTCAGGTGTCTTTCTTTCTTTCTTTCTTTCTTTCTTTCTTTCTTTCTACATCTCGGATAACATCATGTATGTATAATAGTATGAGTACAGTAATGCGTCATTACATTGATTATATCTATTTAAAATACTCAATATTCATAACATACATACATGATGATGTCAGAGTGACTAATAATATTATAATGTGGAGGATGATATTGTTTACAGATTCCCAGAATAACAAATGATGATTAGTCATAATACTGTACTCATTTGGGAGCTTTGTTGTATTACGTGCACATACATGTATACCTACGTACATGTACCTGTAAGTGTAACTAGTAATGTGTTCTATATACACAACACATACTGTACATAATAGTACTGTGTATTATCATAAGTGGTAATTATCAGGGCTGGGAATCGGCTGAGATTCTGAAATCAATTATCACTAACTTCAAGTCGACTGATTAAAATCAGCAGAAGTAATTAGGCCAATTAAGTCAATTAATGCAGGAAACTCCGCCCATTTGATGATCAAAAAGGCTTCCTGTCACTTACATTATTTGCTGTTGCATGCTTGAAAAGTATGTCTTCTGGAATAATTGATATCACAGACTTATAATTGATAATGAGAAGAATTTTCAATATCGATTGATTAATCGATTAATCATCCCAGCCCTAGTGTTACTAAAATATTACAATTAATAATTAATGAATAGTACAAATATATACAATGTAGTAATTATACAAGGAAAACAAAAGTGAAATAAAAACAATGGTAATAAAGATGCCAGCCCTAGTAATTATTAATTGTACAATCCAATTATAAATTATAATTATTAGCTGTTTCTCACCTTACTGCATCCTCAAACAGTTTGTTCATACTGATACAATATTCATTAGTATATTTCTATCAAAAGACACGAAGAGTATTTACACAAAGAGTATTTACAAGTATAATGAGTGTGTTAGTATATCACTAACTTTTAACAATCTCTCACATTCAACAGTTTGATTTGATTGAGCTAAGATGAACAAGACCTGTGTATATATGTATTATCATAATGAATATAATAATAATTACACATTTAGGTTGTAAGTATTGCCATTTTGAGTTATTTGGAGATCACATAACATACTAGGAATGTTAATCTTGTTATAAACGAAATACAATGTCTTCATTAGCTAGTATTTTAAGATGTCGTTCTTTTATTTGGACTTTCAGACGGAGCACATGAATTAGAACCCAGAGCTCATTTTGGGTATCCATGAATGCAAGCCTCCTTGAGATCGTTACGGTTGTGTGTGAACGCTATCACTGTCAACTCTTTGGGATACAAAATGTACAATTGACAATTTGACATGATGCATGAGTATATACACAGTTTACATGTCAGTACTTCCCCACTATGAGTTTACACAAGAACTGACATCATATCAGTCATTGTGAACAACAACATTTCAACACTAAGAATCAAAAATGCAAAATGGCTTACCTTTCAACACCTCAATACAGTGTGAAAACCCATATTATTAAAATGGCATGCAGTTGAGGTAACCAACTGATTGGTCAAACTTTTTTTTTTGCAGTGTAAGTAACTGAGTTCTTGTATGAAGGCTTTTGTTATAAAGAACTATTTAGAAGAACTTGAACTGTGTTAACGAGTAGTGTGGAAATAGCCAATCAGGTAGGTAATTGTCCGATATTTCTAGTTAATGTCCAATGTATAAAAACACATATATGCAACAAGAGAGGTGAGAATCAGGCATGGGGCATGCACTTTGGTCCTGTATTTGGCACACATGGCTGAGTATAATCATATGATAATTATTATAATTATGTTTCCTAGGTTACGAAATGTGCCTGGAATTCATAACAAAATATTGTAATTTCAACACACCTCAAAAATATCACAGAGTGGAGGATGTGAAGATATGAAAGAATATGCCAATTCCATTCGTGGGTATGTATAGAGCAGAGATATGATATCTATGTGTGTAAACATGTTATTCAATACAGTTAATAAACATATATACATGGCCAATACATGTACATGTATATACATGGTCAATACATGTATATACATGTACATGTAATATATGCAATGGTGTAGTGACCAATACAAATAAATACATGACTGTATTTTTTTAATTTTGTTTATACAACACCAAATTTGAATTGACCAATCGGATATTACATACCTCAGTTTCGGTTGCTTTGAAGCAAATTAATTTAGATCAAATGCTTATCTTCAATCGCTTGTCATTTTACCATTTGGTACAGGAAGTCAAAGAAGGTATATAACAGTTCTTCCTGGTTAAAAAATTTCATTGAGGACATGTACCAAATGGTAGAATGGTGGGCATTGTATACTATTATATAAATTATGTATGTATGTTATAACACACCTATGAGTGTTATATCAGATTTATAAATACTGAGGTATTATCTGCTATAGGACGAGTAGGCATGAGTATATTTCCAGAAAGCCAAAACTAGCATAGCTGCGTATAGCTTATTTAATGTTTCATATTGAGTTTGGACCAGGTGAGGTTGTAGTCTTGTAGTTTGTGTCGCTGTGGTCAATGGCAGGTTTTATATCTGATGTATAAAACCTGTAGTTACTTTGAAGTTATGCCATATAAGGATATACGTAACTATATACATAATCACTGTAGTAAGCCAATGGATGTATATATATAC
This sequence comes from Petrosia ficiformis, assembly GCA_947044365.1. Classification (NCBI taxonomy): domain Eukaryota; kingdom Metazoa; phylum Porifera; class Demospongiae; order Haplosclerida; family Petrosiidae; genus Petrosia; species Petrosia ficiformis. Next base: position 530,630 of record OX345652.1, read on the forward strand.
ATACAGTGAATCATTAGATATGCATATGTATAGTTTCAGGAAACATCACTACTCTATTGAATGGTGTTAGTTTACTATTAATCATGTAATTAAGCATTTCAGTGATATGATATCCTGTCATTCATATGATAAAAGTGTAACACAAACGATGCTTGTCCAATAATTCATACCTTAGGCTGCTTGATATATAGTTCAATTTGAAATACTTAAATGTAGCCAAGCTAATGAACACACACACTAGTGTTTAAACCATATCATTATACTTTTAGTAATTACACTATAAACTAAGTTTAGAAATATTATGTATATAAAACTAAAATTGAATTCAAATAGTTGGAAAAGCTATAACTAAAACCAAAGCTTGACCCTTGCTTTTCACTAACACCAAACACAGCATCCTAACTAAAACAACACTAGTATATATATATTATATGTACATACACGCATACCATCCTAACTAAAACAACACTAGTATATATATATTATAATTATGTACATACACGCATACCATCCTAACTAAAACAACACTAGTACATACATATACATACACACATAGGTTACCATTTTTGGCAAATGTTTTATCTTTTATAAGAGTTAACAATGTATTATATCTTGCCAATTTGGCCAGACACGATGCAACCTACATAGTGTTATATGAATATCATTAAATAAGTATTTGAGATACACAGACACACACTGACAGATATGAATATCTTTATATAAAATTATGTACATACATACATGTGCATACACACATACACACTGTATACACATAAACACATATAAATATACTTACACATGTACACGTATTCACATATACATGTACATGTATTAACATATACATGTACATGTATTAACATATACATGTACACACACATGTACATGTATTCACATACACATGTACACGTATTCACATACACATGTACACACACATACCTCCATGTCACACTGTAATTTTTGGAATATCATTAGTGCTGACTCAACACATCGACATCTACGTGTAGTAATGACATCACAGATTCATATTAATTATAACACAATCAATTATCATTAGTTTGTATATGTACATATACACAACATGTACATGTACCTCATATAGATTATAACATGACTAATAATTATCATTAGTTTGTATATGTACATATACACAATATGTACATGTACCTCATATAGATTATAACATGACTAATAATTATCATTAGTTTGTATATGTACATATACACAATATGTACATGTACCTCATATAGATTATAACATGATTAATTATCATTAGTTTGTATATGTACATATACACAATATGTACATGTACCTCATATAGATTATAACACAATCAATTATCATTAGTTTGTATATGTACATATACACAACATGTACATGTACCTCATATAGATTATAACACAATCAATTATCATTAGTTTGTATATGTACATATACACAACATGTACATGTACCTCATATAGATTATAACACGATTAATTATCATTAGTTTGTATATGTACGTACATATACACAACATGTACATGTACCTCATATAGATTATAACACGATTAATTATCATTAGTTTGTATATGTACATATACACAACATGTACATGTACCTCATATAGATTATAACATGACTAATTATCTATATGTACATATACACAACATGTACATGTACATCATATAGATTATAACACGATTAATTATCATTAGTTTGTATATGTACATGTAATATAATGTAAATGTGGATCGTATTGACTAACTAACTTTAAATTGTACATACATATAATTATACTTCGCCATATCATAATTACACATGAAGTAATAGTATTGGATAATATTGATAGTAATAGCTAATTAAACAAGTGTATATAGAGAAAAAAAGTATCCCTATGATTGCTTTATGGTGTCCAGCATTCAGTAATCATGGCTGACTTTATCATGCCTGAAACACATCAGCCTATTATAGTTATTATTTTGATTATCTACTCTCTTTACCTTCTAAAACCGAGGTAATAGTATTAGTAATAGTAATAGACAGTCAACTAATAGTATTACAATGGTAATAGTACGTAATTATAATTGACCTAAATAATTATGTTTATTTAAAGTACAGCGAATAGAAAGACATTTTAATACTGGAGAGAAAAGTGTCGACCAGAAAGGTACAAACTTCCGGATTCTGTTATGAGAAACTCATGAACATTAAACGCAATGGTCATTTAGTTTATAACATGAAAGAATTTCAAAGAAACCTCAATACTGTACTAATAATATTATACTGATTTTTAAGGTAATAGTAATAGTTTAGGTAGTACAGTAATAGTAATATATAGTAATATACTGATTTATAAGGTAATAGTAATAGTAATATATTACATTGACTTAGGTAGTTAGTAATAGTAATATATAGTAATATACTGATTTATAAGGTAATAGTAATAGTAATATATTACATTGACTTAGGTAGTTAGTAATAGTAATATATAGTAATATACTGATTTATAAGGTAATAGTAATAGTAATATATTACATTGACTTAGGTAGTACAGTAATAGTAATATATAGTAATATACTGATTTATAAGGTAATAGTTATAGTAATATATTACATTGCAATGTAATTGATCCCATGTCTGAATTCATAATTCATGTATATCAAACTCATATACAGTATATGTATAGTACTATACTTTATATATGTACATGTACGAACATGAATAATTGTACACAGCTGAACATACATACACAACTGAATTAGACGTGTACATGTACACAACCGAATGAGACGTGTACATGTACACTACTGAATCAGATGTGTACATGTACACAACTGAATGAGACGTGTACATGTACACAACCGAATGAGACGTGTACATGTACATATACACAACTGAATCAGATGTGTACATGTACACAACTGAATGAGACGTGTACATGTACATGTACACAACTGAATGAGATGTGTACATGTACACAACTGAATGAGACGTGTACATGTACATGTACACAACTGAATGAGATGTGTACATGTACACAACTGAATGAGATGTGTACATGTACACAACCGAATGAGACGTGTACATGTACACAACTGAATCAGATGTGTACATGTACACAACTGAATGAGACGTGTACATGTACACAACCGAATGAGACGTGTACATGTACATATACACAACTGAATCAGATGTGTACATGTACACAACTGAATGAGACGTGTACATGTACACAACCGAATGAGACGTGTACATGTACATGTACACAACTGAATCAGATGTGTACATGTACACAACTGAATGAGACGTGTACATGTACATGTACACAACTGAATCAGATGTGTACATGTACACAACTGAATGAGACGTGTACATGTACACAAACTGACTAGTGTTATATCAAAAGATATGTACATTATATTTATATATATTATATAGAATACATGTATTATGTACATGTACATACGTTTGTTGGCAATGGCATTTTTGATACAACTCAATTCCCATCTCTTTATTCAATGGTAACTATTAAAAATAAAGTAATTAATAAATAATTATTAATCCTACAGAAGTATACTTACATTATCATTACAGATCCAATGCAAGAGTTTATCATATTTTCTACATTCAACAGCACATATAACACATTCTCTAGCCTCTTCAGGGGACAATGGTTTATATGTATCTGCTGAATGCATCAACGCTGTACAATATTGTAATAATGGATTGGAATTATTTGATGTATTTATGTTTTTGAATTTATTAAGAGTTTCCATCGTCCTCAAAACTCCCTACGGAGATAAATATATATATATGTGTGTGTGTATGAATGCTAAACATGTATGTATGTGTGTGTATACGCAACGTGAGGATAGGATCTTTGCATCAGCTGCGTCTTTATGTGAACCCAGCCTTAGGGAGGACTTGGGTGACTTCTTTACTAGAACATCATACTCACACAATAAAAAGTTAATATGTATGTATGTATGTACGTATGTATGTATGTATGTACGTATGTATGTATGTATGTATGTATGTACGTATGTATGTATGTATGTATGTATGTATGTATGTACATGTATGTATGTACGTATGTATGTATGTATGTACATGTGTATGTATGTAAGTATGTATGTATGTATGTATGTATGTATGTATGTATGTATGTATGTATGTATGTATGTATGTATGTATGTATGTATGTATGTATGTATGTATGTTTGCGTGTACACATAGTAAGTGTGGTGTATGTTTATGTTGTAAATGTCCAAAGTTCTGACTTTTGGAGATGTAGCAGCAAACAGAGCAGCTTCTTCATATTGTTCATTATCAAATAGCTACATGAAATGATATTAATCATAATATGCATCAGATGAATATGTATACACATGTATATGTACATACATACATGTACATGTACATACATGCATGCAAATGTACATACATACATGTACATGTACATACATGCATGCAAATGTACATACATACATGTACATGTACATACATACATGTACATGTACATACATGCATGCAAATGTACATACATACATGTACATGTACATACATACATGTACATGTACATACATGCATGCAAATGTACATACATACATGTACATGTACATACATGCATGCAAATGTACATACATACATGTACATGTACATACATACATGTACATGTACATACATGCATGCAAATGTACATACATACATGTAAATGTACATACATACATGTACATGTACATACATGTATATATACATACATGTACATGCATATACATATGTATACATAAAATGATTAATTTCTTTGTATTTCATACCTCATGAAACGTTTCACAGCAATGTAAAATAAACTCTGCCTCATTTTCTTCATCTGAATCCTACGATAAAGAATAAGTTACTCTTAACGTAGTAATCTATCAATAATCAATTTAAGACACTGTGTTAACTAGTTTAAAATGAGCGATTTTGTAATTTAGGTCACAACTTCTGTATACATGGAAATATTAACGGTGTCTTTCATTTGGTGGTTTTGGATTCAAATCGTCAAATTAAAATTTGCCATTTAGTTCACAAATAATTATACATGTGCATTGTAACTAAGAAATATAAAACAAACAGCTGACATCTTCCTTGGTACGTATGTGTCTAGTAAGTATAGTCTCCATTTCTCAGTTCTCACCTTCCACTACTAAGTGTTTCCAGTGAAATGAAACACGCCCACATAATTGCAGCAAATTGTCATTATTTACCACCATCAATATTACAACATATACAGTACACACAATACTCAGCACTGTTATTTTATAATGATATTCATAGTGTATTATTACTTCTTCATTAAACTGTTCCATGGCCGTTGCCACATCCTCTCTTGTTATCTGATTAAAAGAGTCCAGAACAGCATTAACCATTGTATATCCATCTGGAATACAACCATCTGATTGAAGAGTTGAATAGAAAGTGCTCGCTGCCTGATAGTTACGTAATAAGAAAGAAACACTTTAAATATTTTCATTGATTTTAGACTCCGCTTTCTAACTGTCAGTCTCTATTCATTATTTGTGAGTATGTTTGCATCTATCTATCCATCTACATGTATCTATCCACTCACCATTCTATACATGAATGTATGTATGTACGTCATGTATGTATGTACATGTACATGTACATGTATGTATATATTTATACGTACACACCTTAATATCAAAGTTAAAGGTAGAGTCTATATGTATGCATGTACATGTATGTACACATATCGATATAACAATTTACAGATACTAGATAATTGTATAGACAGATCTTTCTTACTAAGTAGTGTTTTGGTCACAAATCAACGCAATTGACAAATTGAAAGTTGACTTTATCATTTTTCAAAATATAGGTGTGAACTGCAATTGTTTAATTACTCGATGCAAAACATGTACATGTACATGTATATACGTGTACATGTACATGTATATACATGTACATACATAGTTATACGTACATACCTCAATACCAAAAGATAGTTGAAGGTAAAGTTGTCCCAGATATTTATTTTCTCTTTCTAATCTATCTCTCTTTTTCTTTACCATGAAGAAAATGAAAGATAAATAAAAGCTCATTAAAATTAGTCTCGTCCCCAAACCGCCATGCCCAACGGGTGAAAAACAGTCTGGAACAGTTGCTTCAAGTTCTTGGTCGAAGCGTCAAATGTCTTTTGCACTCAAAAAGGACATTTAATGAACATCCTTTTGGAGTGGAAAGATGTTTGATGCTTGGACCAAGAATCTGAAGCAACTGTTCCAGACTGATTTTCACTCGTAGGGCGTGGCAGTCTGGGAATGAGACTACATTAAATTACTAATATATTACAGTAACATCAGTTAATAAAATGGCAGCTTACATCTTTATCTTGTAGTTGATATTGTAAAGACACTTTTCTTGAGACTGGCACATGTCTATAGTTACAATTATTATTATAAATTTATAAATTTATATTATATTTTTTCTTACCTTTTTTCTGTATTAAGTCTAATATCTTCTAATTCACGTCTGACTCTCTCTAACTAATATGGTTTTATAGTGTGTATTTATACATATTACATAATTATTATATATAATACAGAGCTTTTGATATGTTTTGAAGCATCGGCTAAATTGGCTCAAAAATGGTTAGTGTGTGCCATTGGGAATACATCTTGAGCCAATTAACAAAGATTTAATTCTGTTAGTGACAATATAATCATAATTAATTGTGGCACTGGCCCAAAGATAGAACTGTGCAGTACCAAATGAGAAGCATTTTGGGGCAATGGTGTGGCATATAAGCTTATCAAAAACACTGATGTAATATAATATCTATGTAATATTATATGTACCCACAAACATAATTATATATGTTATTATACATTCATAATATTACACACACATACATGTACAATATATTACATTATCCTACATACACAGTCACACACCACACATATACCTAATTTGTATAATTATATACATGTACAGTGTACATACATACATAAGATACTACAGTATTGTCTTACTTCTATTTCTAGGAAAGATAAATCACTAGCTTCTTTAGAGCTCAAACAAAGTTGACGTCTCTTACTACTATTTATCCTAACTCCTTGTCGAGAGGGCCCTTTATGTTTTTCTCTCTCCTGCTTGGTTACCTCACTTTTAATCCTGAATATGTAAGAAACTATAATACACCAAACAAATGAATTGTTATAAGAGCTAGGATACATTCATACTCAAAAATATTTGGTTTGCATGTATGTTTTGATTCCAGTACAAAATATTATTGTAATTTATAATTATTATGAGAATAATGATGGAGTTACGAAGGTGAATACAATAAAGACCATTACAATACAATGCCTTTATTATTTTATTACTAAATATAACAGATAATCAGAAGTTTGGATATAATGAGCCGACTGTGGACGTTTTGAGTCCTAGTGTTGTTTTGGTTAACTATAACTATAACTAAAACCACTTTTAGCAGTAAGGCATTTTGACTTTTAGTTAACTAAACTATAACTAAATTACAAGTTTATTGTAATAACTATAACTAATTAAAATGAAAAATGGCCAATAATGGGCACTTTTAGTTAGTTAACTAAAACTAAAACCCTTTTAGTAAGCCTAAAATTGTTTTAGTTAATTAACTGTAACTAAACAGTGATAAACCAGTCATACTATAACTATAACTAAAAGTGGTCATACTAAACAGCACTAATTTTGACCTAATACCAAACAATTCAGTTTAACATTTATCAGACATTCACTGACAATGTCCTGCTGTTTCCACAACAATGATAGATATATGATATTGTTTTCATGTAATTCAGACTAGCTGACCTATCATTTTCAATAGATTGTTTTAGTCTCATATTCTCGGATCTCAGGTTTGCTAATTTAATTTCTAATTCTTGTTTACGATGTTTGAAATTCCTAAACAAGAAAATGAAATGTAATCAAAGCTAATGAAATTACATACATATCCTTCAGGTAATTACACACCAGTAATAGTGCTGCCATGATATGGAAACGTTCCACGTCATATGTCATGGCCAGGGGTGTGGAAATAGCCAGTCATGTAGGACATTGTCCAATAAATCTAGTGAATGTCTGGTAAATTGAAACTGAGCTGTATACAAAGTACATGGGAGCAGGACAAGGGCGTTGAAAATAGACAGAAATGTGCGCAATTGGCTCACTATTTCCACACCCTGGTGATGGCACTTTATGTCATGGTATGATATATGTCATGACCATAGTTTTTGATACATTTTGAAGCACGGGCCAAATTGGGTTAGTGTGTGCGTCATTGAGAATACATCTTCAGGCAACGGCTCACTATTTCCACACCCTGGTCATGGCACTTTATGTCATATGATATGATATATGTCATGACCATAGTTAATGAAGTTAGTAACAATATATTCATAATTAGACTCTATATTTACAATAATACTTATATCATAGGTATATTATTATTATTATTATTTATAGCTCTTTATTTTTCTTATGTTTTCCTGCCTTTGTTTTGTCAAGTTGCTAACCAGCCATTGACTATCTATCTTGAAATGATATCTTAATACCTATTATATTTAGTATGACAATTCTTTCCATCAAATATATTAATTTGTATTTTCCAAACAGTAATTACTACGTTATTATTAATAAACTTTAACAGTTGTATCTCTGGATAATAGCTGATAATTATGTTATGAATTTAGTAATAATTATTTACTGCATCATTTTGTCAGATTTCATCCGTTACTTCATTATTGAGTTACAGTATAAAAATTTGACAATAACTATACACTATAGTACATATAAGTTAATCACAGTATAATCATGTATTAACCATATGATAATAAATTATACACTATATCATTAAGTAATTAACCTTATGAAACTATACAATACATATATAGATATCATAAATACGAAGATTATGAACTCAGTTACCTCATGGTAGCTGCCTGTACCATCATTTGTGAATCCCTAAGCTGCACGACAGAATGAACACGATGGAAGTCTCTTATACTTTTCATAGCAGATTCATAAACACACTATAATGATACATTATCATGAAATGAGGATTACATGTACAATTGTGTGTACTTTTATTTTTGCAAGGGTAGGACCATAAGCTGGAAGTTCGGAGATGATTTCATCAAATTTATGCTGCATTTGATGAAACTCCTGGAAGAAATGTGTAAATATAATTTGTGTGTGACAGATAACATACTTCATCATCAAATGTCTTATTCTCTTGTAAATTTAAGCCTCCATTAGTAACTTGTCTCGTCATATTGAATACTGTTGTTTCTCCAAAATTCTTGTTGTTAAGGCAACAAATGACACACCCTCCAAATTAAATAATTAATATTTATTCATTAGCTAACTTGGGCATGTACATAATTATACAATCCATAACTGGATACTATAAAAAATAATGTAATTGTACGCACGTAAATGCACGCACGTAATTTTTACGCAATGCGTAATTGTACGCGCGTAATGCATTATGGTTTGTGAGCCCTTCCATGCAGGCATTCAACAAACTTCTATGACACCATCAGGCAGGATACATATATACCTAGAAATGGTGGATATAATCCTTCGCCTCCAATTTTGAATAATGCAATACTTAGTCATTAATGCACAAAGAATCATAAACCGGTTCCGAAGTATGACTACTTTACCATGGTAAGTATCAGTGTGGAGTTTATGTTGCTAAGGCTATTGGGTGGGTGAAAGGACTAGCAGCAAAGAAACTAGAAAAAGCTGAAGAATATCATCAGTGTAGCTGCTGCATTATGCTCTCATGTCCATATAACAAAATGAATCTTCAAAATATAAGTAAAAAGTCATCTTTATAACTAAAAACACTATCACAATACATTCAATTTAGTAAAAACTGAAATAAGTTTACAATCTACACTTTAAAAATGGAAGGGGATACCTATATAACACTGTTTTTTGCAAGGTAGTCAAGAGCTGCTTCTGCTGCAGTTTGTTTTGCATCTTGCTTACTTCTCCTCCATTCACCCTTTATTCCTTCTCTTGGAAAACAAGAATGGTAAGCTGTGCATTGGTATTTCACCCCTCGCTGCTTTATCTCACTGTAATTAACTGGTTCTTTTTCCATTTTATCAACGAGTATATTTTTCAACATTTCAACATGTTCTTTTCCTTTTCTTGGTGCTCCTCTTGGACGTTGAATTGGAATTGGCAAGGGTGAAGAATCCACACTAACTTTCTTAATACTTTGTTCAGTATCTTTGTTAAGCATTTCAGATTTCAAATGACAAACAGCATGTTTGGCCACTGTTTCTCTTGCGTTATTGATACATTCATAAGACTTGCTATAAGCTTCACTCTTGAACGTATCAACTCTGCCATCGTTATGAGTAACTTGTAATTCCACATGGTTACCAGGACCTGGCAAATCCATATAATCTCTTTTCTTGATCTGTGGCATTTCATTTACCAGTACGTTGAGCTCTTGTGTGTACTGTTTTGTATCTATTGTATTATCATTGATATTAGATGTAGTTACATAAATTGGCTTCTGTCTATCAGTGAATATGAGTGTATGCCTTTGATACTGATATTTATGGCACACTGGATCAGCTGGTTTATAAAAATATATAATTATGAACACAATCTTCCCGCATTCTTAGTTAATGAGATACATGATTGTTCAGTGTAAATGATTTAGCCTGTTTACTATTACTTAATGAAGTATACAAACCAGAGTTATTATTATTCATGGCTGAATAATTTCAAAAGCTGTGGGTAAATTCCTCAGCAAGCATATATACCTTATACTACACTCGTAGCATATAAATATTCCAGTGTATTATAAATAAATATACACATTATGTCATTGATTTCTGTACAAGAGATATTACCTGTTGTTATTGCTGGTTTAACACAAGAAGGAACCACTATGTTGGAATAAGTAGTTATAACAACACAATTACATCTGGAGCTTATAAGTGATGAAGCCACAAAGCAGCGTCCCTAATTTTATTCATAAAAACTTCTATAAAAGGAGTTTTATGTGGGTAGTGCTATACCAACAGGCAGACTGTGGCTGATGAATAGGTAAACACTCCCCTTACATACACACCTATAAAATAATATTATCACAGGCAGTTAAACTGTGCAAACAATTCAGAAGTATTTCAGTTGGATTCTCCTTCATGGCCTATAAGCTCCTGATTATAATGCATGTCATTATAATAATATTTAACATGTATGCATAATTATGTATGTGTGTGTATCACAGTGTGTTGATCTTAGTTGTGTACCTTTTTTAAATTTAAGAACATCATGAAGAGTTGAGATATATTCAGCTTGCTGCATGCTCATTGCTCTTCCATTGCTTTCAGGGTATCTCTCCTGGTAGTAATCGCGTATATCTCCATTTACCTTTTGAAGAATATCTGCAACTGATAGGTCGTCATTGCCTGCTAATCTATCGAGTACTTTATTTAACCACAGTCCACCCTCACCATCTATTTCGTAACTCTGTGTATGGGAAAGAGTTGGGTAGGCCACTAGCATGTTTCCTTTGGGAGGAAATGCCACCGAGTCCTGTCCAGTGCCACCTCTGGGAGTAAATCCATCTGGTCCTCGCGGAATAAAAATTGGCCGTGTTTTCTCATTCCCTCGGCATGCATCAATGAAAAACAGTTTCGGAATCTTGGCAATTGGCACGGATCGTTCAGGTTGGAATGGATCGATGATATCATACTGAACATATACACATTTTCCATCTTGTGCCAGCAAAGCATTTGCATCTGCACCATGTCCACAGTAAACAAAGACAATCCAGCCATATGAGGAAGGGTAAGACATTGTAGAAGCCATGTTGATAATAGTTTTTGTTTCACATGCTGTTGCATTAAGCTTAAGATAGCAAGCAGCACCAAATTGTTTAAACACACTTTCAGCTTTCAAGACATCCTTCTTGGGTCCTTTCAATATACGTAAATTTTGTTTTTTACAAATTTCATTATCATAATCATTTCCAATCAGAATAGCAACTCCATTTGCTGTTTCATTTTCCTCAATAATCTTTAAAAAGTCTGCACTACAATCATGATCAGGAAGTGCAGTTGCCATCAAAAGATTTAAAAGAATCAGAATGTTTGCTGAAATAAATTCCCCTTTACCTATGAATCTAATTATGATTAATAATTGCCACCTCATGAATATCAAATAACACATGATGTTTTCCCAGAGTGTAGTGAGGTATTCATAGCTTATAGTTAAGGGGAATAAACCATTCTATGGAAACATAATGTTGAATTCATTGTATTGTTAAATAGCATATATAGTGTGGTGCATATAATGTCATAGATATAATATGAATTCTGAATGCTAATATTCAGTCATCAATGTGATATTCTAAATGTGACCAGCTCGCTAGCAGTAAGGTAACTTCATTTTGATAATATTAATGCGATATTCTAAATGTGACCAGCTCGCTAGCAATAAGGTAACTTCATTTTGATAATATTAATGCGATATTCTAAATGTGACCAGCTCGCTAGCAATAAGGTAACTTCATTTTGATAATATTAATGCGATATTCTAAATGTGACCAGCTCGCTAGCAATATGGTAACTTCATTTTGATAATATTAAAGATTTAAACAAATATGTATACAAAAATTATTATTAGCACATCAAAATATGGTATTGGTTTACTGGTTCACAAGATATCTGAATTAAAGCTAATAATTAAACTAAACTACAAAGAGAGAGTGTATTATTGATAAACATCTTTAAACACTAAAGTTTATCTCTACATTGTATAACAGCACTGACACTAAACCATGAAGAGAGAAACTTTAGTGTACAAACATGTTTATCAACAATACACTCTCTCTTTGTGGTTTAGTGTAGTTATACACATCAATTCATACATCTCAAGTAAAAGCAACTTACATGAATACAAAAAAACAGTTAGAATGTTACAATTCAATAAAATATATGCTACGAAACTAAATGAACAAAATTAAAACTAAATGATAGATTATATATTAGTTCTATTAATTTTACACCAAGCTCTCCAAGCAGCACTGTTTTCAGCTTCTTTCTTGGTAGGGAAAATACTTCCTTGAATACTTCCAAATAAACTATGAACTATAACACATTGATAACCATATCCTACAGACTCTGTAGTGTACTGCGGGAGGCTCTCTCTTTTTTGATGTTGTATATAGTTATTTAATGTCTGCTTGTACACTTTCTCTTTCGGACTCACAGAATTTGTACTTTCAGTGGACATTGGTGGAAGAGACGATGTTGTTGAATTTACACACTGTACGAAACTTGTAGTAGATTTATTATGAACACCATCCATAGTGGATAGTGAAGTAGTAGATTTAGATGGCTGATCGTTCCTAGGTAGCTCAAGACTTGGCAAACTAGAGTGTTCAAATTGCTCACATGGCAGATTGAGGTCAACTGGATGACTACATTGTGTCTGAAAGCCCTGGCTTGAAGATTGAGAAATGTGACTATTATCGAAAATGGCACTTAGTTGTACAACTGCATCCTCTGCAGCAATGTCTTCAGAAATGGCTTTCTTACCTGGGTAATACATTTTACTATCTCCTTTTATCTGCTTCTCATCACCATATGATAGTGTACAAAGAACAGTACTATGAAAGACGGGACATTTCCTATAGTCATCGTACTGTTCGTTTGTATCGAACTCAAAAGATTTCAGCTTTCCTTTCATTTTGTACTGGTTCAACAGATCTCTGTGTTTTCTGATATCTCTGTTTGTAGCCACTCTACCAACAAGTATTGGTTCTACATATAATAGAAAATAAAATATTAATTTTGAATTGGATGAAGCTCTGAAGACCATTTGATACATACCTGAGGATGGTAGCTTTGGAGGTGTACTTTGAATACGACAAGCACCAATTTGAGGTGTCACAACAGGTGAATTTGTAAACTTAGCTGCAATGACAGGATATTTTTGTTTAACTACGTCTTTGTCGGTTACATCTGTACTACATTGAGTCAGTGTGCTATGCAGTGAAGATGTCTGTTCTGTCATTCCTGGTAATGTCTGTGTCAGTATGCTATGCAGTTGTGGAGTTGCATCTTGGGATTTCGAATGAGAGGGTTCTGAAAGGAAGATACACAAATAATAACAATTATTTTATTTAGTATGATATGATATGTAAATCACCTGGTCTCCTTGCTGCTTCTTCTAAAAGGTTGACTCGCTCATTGAGACGATGTATGCTCTCTGGGTTCATCATGAATTTATGGCCAGGATCTTGGAATTTCTTATGCAATTCTTTGTTCACCTCAGTCATAACGACAGATATATCATCGTTAACCGTTATCAACTTTCTTGCTACACACTGCATCCATAAACCACCTTGATCTTTAACTTCGTAAGATTGAAATCCAGATACTGTTGAATATGCGATGTAAAGATTTGTAAGGGTGGATGGAATTCTAAGCGGTTCAGTTGATTTACCTCCACGAGGACTAACCATCAGCCCTAGGTCATTTCTCTCTCCTCTGCAAGCATCAATAAAAAAAAGTCGGACCATGTGACCCAATGGACTGGAGATCGCTGGTTTACAACTTGAAGGAGAGAGTTTATTAAGAATGGTGTCAATTTGTATTGAATTCCCATCATTCGTAAAGAGGCATCCGTTCTCTTCCCCATGACCTGAAAACACAAAAGCAAGACGCCTGTATGAAGGAAGATAGCAAATATCATTAGCTGCTTTTTGCAATATAGACATCGTGAAGTTGCGAGATGCATTGTGTTTATGGATTACAGCAAATCTGAGAGATCGGAATGATTTCTCCATCTCTTCTCCATCTTTTTTTGCACCATGAAGATCTTGTTTGTGAGGATTTTCTATATAATCATTAGTGATAATGATTGCAAGTCCCAAGGCAGTAGGGTTATCATCAATTATCTGCTGTATGTTAAGAGCCATCCAGCTCCAGCATTTACAGTTCTCAGCTCTTAGGATTGACTGTGGTTATTGCTGTCCTTTATCAACAGTTCTCTGGTCGTATAAACCGCAACCTCCTTGCACTCTACGTCTCAGCTTTCTTTTTATAGGGGAGGGACTACACTCGACTAGTAGCTATGACGTCATCTTTGAAAAGTAGGAAAGATGGAAGAATTAGATAATCACCAGCAAGAGGTTAGCTGAAGACTATTTTATTTGTATACCTATTATAATAATTATAATTATATATTTATATAATATTATTGGCTATAATATATCGCTTGTATTTTAAGTATTCAGTGTTGATATCTGTTATTCATAACATGATCACTGTTATATTATTATAATATAGTTTAGTAAAACTTTTAATAAATGCATTACTGTACAGAACTGGTTGTGTTTTATATGAATGATCAAATGGACACAGTCAATAGTATATTATAATCGCTGTTGTTAGCCAGCATACTGTGAATCTGTGTCACATCGGGTGGAGCTCAGCAATTAACTATAATAAAATACCCATAATATTAACACAGCTAATCGTCATTATAATTTCTATTCATTTTATCTCTCTATTTAAATGTGCATCTATATTTATCGATTCATCTTTCTCTCCACATATTCGTCTATCTATCTATCCTTTTATCAATCTATCTATCTATCTCATATTATATAAATTCTTCATGTGTATACATTACTATACTCTAGTGTTTGAACCATCATCCATTCTTCATTATTTGTCCATTGTCTTACAATCCTATAATCTTTGTTATTGATTACTATATTATTTGTTTGTGTTATGTTATTCACAGTTTCCTCTTATGAGTTGATAATTATTGATATCTTTTTATGAAATCTAATACTCATTAAAATAGAATATACATAATTATAATCATACATTCATACATACATACATACGTACATACATAAATACATACATACATACATACACACGTACATACATACATACATACATACGTACATACATACACACACAAATCATTATTGTATTCACACAGGATGTAACATTACTTCCTAATCAAAAATGTTTAGCCACAGAATCATTTGATGGTGATCAAGCTGGGGTATGTCTCTGTGTTACCATTTTCACTATGTGATGAATAATACAAGTGTCTGTGTGTGTTGTGCCTATGTGTACGTGTGTGTGTATGTGTGTGTGTTGTGCCTATGTGTATGTGTGTGTGTGTGTGTGTGTGTGTGTGTGTGTGTGTGTGTGTGTGTGTGTGTGTGTGTGTGTGTTGTGCCTATGTGTAGTTGTGTACGTGTGTGTGTGTGTGTGTGTGTGTGTGTGTGTGTGTGTCTATATAGTAGTATTAATAGTAATGTTTTATAGGACCTCAGTTTTGAAGTTGGTGAATATATCACTATAGTAAGACCATCAGAGGTAAGTAATCATATATATTTCAAGGTATATTCCCTTTACTCACTTATGGGGAATTATCCCTAATGACTTTATTCATAGTACAGTATTACTATACGGCTATACCAGATAATACATGAAGAGGTTAAGTTTAGCAGTTTTTATGAGATGACAGTGACACGTTTTGTGGATTATTCCCAATAACTTCATCTGTAGTTTATGTATTACAGTACAAATAAACAGTTTAGTTAGCTAATTAATATAGTGCATAGTTTAAAATAATGATGTCATTGCAAATTGTACAAGCATGTAAGTAGCTAGTAACTGGCCAATGGTTACAACCTCATTATCTATGTCTGAGATAATTCAATACTTACCATTTTGTTATTTTCATTTCTTTATAAACTTTTAGTGTTTATTTATAAACTATTAATAAACATGTTGTTTACTGTACAATGATATTGTGTACTCAATATGTTGTTCAGATGATGTATTGGTATATTGGACGGAATGAAAAGGGAGAAGTGGGTACTGTCCCCAGAACATACCTAGAACCTTTACAAATGGAACCACCACCACCAAGTAACTATGTGTGTGTCTGTGTGTGTCTGTGTTTCTGTCTGTCTGTCTACCTGTCTGTCTGTCTGTCTGGTTGTTGTTATGGAGGTATCTTCCCTGGGTTGTTTCCTCATATATAGTTTCTGTTTGGTTTGCAATATTATACATTATCAGATAATTACTCACTCCATGTTGTGTTATGATTAGTAATTGATCAGTAATTTTTCATGCAATCGGCATTTATTTAATCTGCAAAGAGGCAATAAATGTGTATATGTATGTATTTATGTATGTATGTATGTATGTATGTATGTATGTATGTATGTATGTATGTATGTATGTATGTATGTATGTATGTATGTATGTATATATGTTGTATGTATGTATGTATATATGTATGTATGTATGTATGTATGTGTGTATGTATGCATGTATATATACATATATATATGTATGTATGTATGTATGTATGCATATATACATATATATATGTACATATGTATGTTATCATGAGTAACAGGAGTACTATTAATTACTGAAATATGTATCTGCTAGATCACCACTTTATTTAATTTACAGGTGTAGTGTAATAACTATAACTAATAATGACTAATCTGTTTGAACACGAGATATATGATTCTAAAAGGGTTGTTACATATACATGTACCTGTGCATGTAGTTAGTACTAAGGCCACTTATTATGTCAATCGGACATCAGGACTACATACGTTATCACTCTGGTCCCTAAGTGGCTCTCTGAATTATAATTATAGTTTTCTTTACTTTTGTATTTTAGAATTGCCTCCAAAACCAGCTAAAACAACATTAAGTAAGACAGGCTCTTACGATGATGATTATCAGAAGATGAGACCCGGTATTGATACTCCTATACTACCTCCCAAAGCACAAAAACCGCTAAGAGAAGATGAATTGGTAATTACAACTGGTTTAAAATACTTGTATATTACACTAACAGAAGATGAATTGGTAATTATTATAAAACAGTATTGAATATTGCTGACATAAATGTTGTGATATCAAATACTGTATATACAGTATGATATTAACATTGCTTGGAAATAATGTTTGTAAGATGTGAATAAATGCCTACTAGTTGTCAAGACATGATAAAAGATATTTTAATATTACATGTAGGAAATAATGAAACTGATGGAAAAAGAAAGACAGAAAAGATATTTAAAAGGAACTCTTGTGGTTGCTACAGGAACGTACAGAGCGCAGAATCCTAAGGTGTGAAGACTCGTATAATGATGTTTGTTACCATTTGTCACTGATTTAAAATAGATATAATATTGTAGAGTATATTTGTTATGATCTTTAAGGAATCATTATTAATATTATAATTAGTGTTTTTAGTTAACTAAAACTTAAAATCCCTTTTAGTAAGGCATTGTGCCTTTCAGTTAACTAAACTATAACTAAATTACAAAGTCTACTGCAATAACTAAAATGAAAATTGGCCAATAATGGGCACTTTTAGTTAGTTAACTAAAACTAAAACCCTTTTAGTAAGCCTAATATTAATTAAACTATAACTAAACTAAAAGTTTGAGAAACTAGGCATACCATAACTATAACTAAAAGTAGTCATTTTTGTCAAACTAAAATTATAAAGAACGTTATAAAAGATTTAGTGTCTATCGTTTGATGTGTGTTCCGTCAGTCACATGATTATCACAGGTTACTGTGCATTAAATAGCTAATGCATTACGCTGATCAGGTGACTAGTATATGAAATGTGATTGGCTAATGAAATTATAATTCTTATAAAATAATTTTATGATTATAATGATTATATTTTTCTTCTCACTCTAAATCATTTCAAAATGCAGGATCTGTCTTTCAATGTACACGAGGAGATGGTAATTATCAATCCAATGCCTGTGAGTCCACATATATCTTCAATGTGTTTAATATATTCCTTAGATATACAGTGTTACCTCTAAAGGGTGGTACCATGGCGCTCCCCTATCCTTTAATTTAAAGAAAGTTAACTAAAAGTCATAATAGCTTACTATAAGAAGTTTTAGTTTTAGTTTAGTTAACTGAAGCAACACTGTTGTATTTGTGTGCATATATTCAATATGAGTTATTTAATATATACATAGGATTTATGTTGGTATCAAGCTCACAAAGCAGGTAATCCAAGACAAAAAGGAGTAATTCCCATTACCCATGTCAGATTAGTATATATGTCTGATGACGAAGATGAAGATAATTATCAGTTAGCATCTGTGTGTGTATGACGCGTGTGTGTGTGTGTGTCTGTGTGTTTCTGTGTGTGTTTATATTTATATCATAATCACAAATGTACTCTATTTCGTTTCATTAGGACGCCTACATTACCAGGACATGATAGAATATATGATGGTATGTAAATGTACATGTGCATTCAAAGTTTAAATAGATGGATGAATGGATAGATGGATCGATGGATCAGGACGGATAATAGATGGATGGATGGATGGATTGGTGGATCAATGGAGGAATGGAATGGAAGGATGGATGGATGTATGAACGAGTAGCCGGTAGATAGGTGAATTGATAGATATATAAAATGGATGGATACATGCTAGATTTATGGAGATGGAGAATTGTAAGTTGCATCAATAATTGACCAAATTGTCTGATGAATGGATAGACAAGTATACCAGCTTCTTTCATAAATGTTTATATCTATTTAGATCTTAATGACTTTATTAGTAACTCCGGTTGGTTCTCTTATCCTAATATTCCTCTGGGCAAAGAAGCTCAACTCAATTGTTTGGCTAAGAAGGCAGGAATCCCTTTTGAAGATTTCATGTCCACAAAAGAAGCTATTTACATGTTCAAATACAGAGAAGAGAAAGTAAGTATCTTCTGAACTTTATCTACTTGTTTCCATAGCAATTTTTCATGAATTTCTAATGAGCTCAGTTTAACTCAATGTGATTATACTCCAATCATTCTATTTCTACTAGTTATATATAATTATTATCTCATTATACTAGTTATAATTATCTCATTGTACTAGTTATATATCGGAAAAGCTGAAGTTCTTTTTGAGGAACTGTTAAAGCATTTTGAATGCTTTGGAAAACGTCGTACGGAAATAAGAGAAATTGATGATGAGTTGTGTCATCATACTGATATATCTGGTTGGGAGGTACGACACATAACCTATATAATGATACTCAACACTTACCCTTTAGTCAGGTACCCAGGTAGCCATTGGTAGCAACATGTTCAGTACCCAGGTAGCCATTGGTAGCAATAGATTCAGTACCCAGGTAGGCATTGGTAGCAATAGATTCAGTACCCAGGTAGCCATTGGTAGCAATAGATTCAGTACCCAGGTAGCCATTGGTAGCAATAGATTCAGTACCCAGGTAGCCATTGGTAGCAAAAGATTCAGTACCCAGGTAGCCATTGGTAGCAAAAGATTCAGTACCCAGGTAGCCATTGGTAGCAATAGATTCAATACCTAAGTAGTGATAGATTCAGTACCCAGGTATAGATGTAGTACCCAGATGGCGATAGATTCAGTACCCAGGTAGCCATGGCAGAAGGTCCAGTACCTGCAGATAGTAATAGAGTCCACGCCTTTTCCAAATCTTTATGCTTATTATTCTACCTTTTGTACAGAATGGCTCTATAGTATTGTCATATAATGATATGTACCGTATATAGGCAACTTTAGTCAATGGTATACAGATGTAAATGTTGTATACGTACTATCACTGCCCTTTTATATTTCTGGTATCTCTTCTCAAACCTCTTAGTTAAAAGTATGGGTTATCAACACAAATGAAGATATTGAAGTAGAGTATGGAAAGAAAATTATAGAATATGATGCTTTGACATCACCTAGTGGAATAGGTATCAATGAACACATGACGTTTACTAGTATGGATACTTTTGATACGTTTTGGGAGTGGCTATCGCCGAATTAATGAAGACTGTTTTCAGATCAATTTGTGTTCACCAGACATCATCTTCTTTGTGTGTATATACGTAGATATTTATATTATATAGTTAATATTAGTTAATATCACTGTGCCACTTTCTTAATTGATCTCAATTTCACATAGTGTAATTATTTGGTTTTAAAAGGAATTGACATTCAATAAGTCCGTCCACATATCCAGAACTATACATGGTTTCACACACTATATTTCAAAGATCAATTACTAGAAAAGAGATCTTTCTATTTAAGTCACACTTAAATAACGTGTGGTACTAGAGACAAACATGTCCACAGAAATCAGAATGATGTAAAGAAGATGAGAATAATATGTTAAAAACAAAATATCACTTATTAACGATTATGTCTGAATGAATAAAACCGGGTATAATATCCATCTTAATCTTGTATATTGACTTTTGCACATCATCATCACTACAATCTCATTGTGTACTTTGTCAGTAGTGATAAGTACATCCACTAACTCCAAATATGGTAATAGTCTATTTATAAATGTTACTAATAAAAGCCCAGACCTTAGTATTACCATATATGGTTATGTTATAGTTGACCTTCAAGTCACTCAGTGCTCATATTCAGAGCTACACACAATTTATTCTTTGATATAAAGTGGAGACGTTTAAAATGGCAAAGAAATCTTCAACTCCCTCTGATGCCGTCAAGAAAGTTGAGGAACAATCCATTTCGTTGATCTCATCTTGTAAAGTACGAAATGTTGATCATCATCTTGCCTTGATGGGAATAGAATCTACCAGTACCATAGTCTTTGAATTTCCTGATGACCAATCTCCTGTTCCTCTTTCTCCTTCTCACATCAGCTGTTATTTGACTACTCCCGATAAACGTCAACCTATAGAGTGTACAGTGAAGGAATCCACACAGTCAGGACAGTACAAGATTGTCTTTACTCCCATCACTCGTGGTCTTCATCAACTACATGTAAGATTGCATGATATCAACATCCCAGGCAGTCCACTCAGTATTCCTGTCTCGATCTCTCCTAAGATGAGAGGCCCTAATCCTGTGAAGATTATCACTGGGATTTTTAAATACCCATGGGGAATTGATGTGACTGATGATGGACTAATTATAGTTTGTGAGTACAGGAGCCACTGTATCACCATATTAGATAGAGAGGGAAAGAAAATAAATTCATTTGGATCAGCAGGGAGTGAGAGGGGCCAGTTTAATAGTCCTTGTGGTATAGCTGTTACTTCAAAAGGAACCATTCTAGTTGTAGACACATACAATAATCGAATCCAAGAGTTAACAATGAAAGGAGAATGTATATCATGTGTTGGAGAACGAGGAAATGGACCTCATCAGTATGAACATCTCAGGGGTATCACTATGATGGAAGGAGAGTATTGTATTGAAAGAACAAATGGACCTCTTCAGTTTGGTTGTCCCAGAGGCATAGCTATCAACAAAACCACTGGACAAGTATATGTTACTGATGAATTTAGTCATCAAATACAAGTCCTCAATCCTGATCTCACATTCTCGTATATTCTCGGTAGTAATGGTTCAGGAAAAGGAGAGTTTAGTAAACCCAGTGATGTGACATTAGATAGTAAAGGATTCGTATACGTGGCAGATACTTCTAACAGTCGTATTCAGAAATTCACTCCCGAGGGTAAGTTTGTGAATATGTTTGGTACAAAGGGACCCAAACCAGGTCAACTCCGTCATCCATCAGGTATTACAGTGGATGATAATGATCTACTGTATGTTACTGAGAGTATTAATCATCGTGTTTCCATTTTCAATACAAGTGGAAAGTTTATTCATTGTTTTGGAGAGTGTGATAACAAGATGGACTGGTTTCTTAATCCACAACAAGTAACACTTGATAAATTCGGATACTTATATGTTTGCGACTATGAGAACTCTAGAGTTATAGTATATTGAGTTTTGTGATACATATTGATATAAGATGTAGTTCTAGTATTATTATTAATTTAATGTCATAATTAATTTTAATTATTGAATCTATTATGAGAGGAAAGACATAAAATATTACTAATAGTTAGGGCTGGAAATCAGCTGAGATTCTGAAATCAATCATACTATCTAGACCATTTTTTAAATTGAGTTTTTATGATAATTTCAATTTCCTAACACATTTATAATTACAATGATTGTGTTGTTTTTGTAAAAAAAAAAAATTGGTAAATTAAAAATAGATTTTGATCAAATACATGTACATGTGTATTAAGGGATAAACAAGAACAGTCAGCGAATAATTAATAAAGAAATTTTATATCTTGACTTGAAACTCACTAGAAGTACCGTTATAAGAATTAGTACCTCCGTTATGATAGTTCCCAAAATGTTGAATACGATATGTACCATCAGATACTGTGGATGGTATAGTCCATTCAATAGTAGCTATACTAGTACATCCACCAATTATCTCTTCTATTATACATATAACTTCACTATGTGAATACTTCCAATGGAATCTATTAATAAGAAAGCACATGTATAACACAGATACCATGACTTAGATACAGTGTTGTAGTATGGAGGTCAGTCTGTACATAAAACAACAGTCTCAGTATTGTAGTATGGGAATCAGTTTATACATGTACTGTACATAAAACAACAGTCTCAGTATTGTAGTATACGGATTAGTTGCTAAAATAACTATCATACACGCTATTAAAAGTAGGTTTAAGATAACAATAGTCCACATGTACATGTACATGTACACCTAGTCTCAGTTCCTGCATAGGAATATGGAACAATAACACAATACAGTGTACTGGACAAACACCAAGACCTAGATCAAGTTCTATATAATACTCATTGGACAAACGCCCCAAGTTCCATACAATACTCATTGGACAGACACTCAGACCTAGACCCAATCTCATACAATACTCATTGGACAGACACTCAGGACTAGACCCAATCTCATACAATAATCATTGGACAGACACTCAGACTAAGACCCAATCTCATACAATATTCATTTTGTCCATTAGAAACACTCACTTTGTTTCCCAAGAGCCATCATTAAACAATACTTCCCAATGACCTGAAGAGCTCTTCTTCTCTACTGTAAGGAAAGTCTTCTCTGTCTATATAAACAAATGACATTACAGACCTTTGTTATAATATTTGTAACGTCCCACTTACCATCAAGTCACTACGTGGATTACCTGCCCAAAACTCAACTTTAACTGTGTCATTCTGTAACATAATTAAGTATGAGAATCAGACTATATACAAGTATGAGAATCAGACTATAACTAGTGGCCATACAATGAATGAGTGCACGGATGAATGAATGAATGGATAGGTGGATGGATGAATGGATGATAGGTAGATGGTGAATGGATGAATGATCTATTGATGAATCAATGGGTAGTTAAATAGATGTAGACATTTGGATAGATGAATAGATGGATGTATAGATGTATAGTATGGTCTATATACTCACAACTGTGTAAGTGCGTTTAGTATCAACATCAACATTAACATCTCCAAACTTCTTTCCACGAGGTGCTGCATCCTTGAGTATTCCTAATTCAAAGGAGATTTGACGATCGAGATAATTTGGAGGGTATGGACCGGCTGGAACAGATTGGTTCTAGACAGAAAATAAAAATGAGAGTAGAGATGAGTCAGATGACAATAAAGAGTTAATATTCAAGTCAGTGGTAGGTTGTTAATTATAAAACGCATTTAGTAAGTATTGAAATTGATCGATATGCTCTCAGCATTGATGCGACAGTTTCACAGGTCTAACTAATTCTACTAATCTACTAAAAGTGAATTATCTACATGTATGATAATTATACTTTAAATTATGAAGCAAGTTTTATAATTTTATAAAACCCATTTAGTAAGGTATTGTGACTTTTACTTAACTAAACTATAACTAAATTATACAAGTCTACTGTAATAACTATAACAAACTAAAATGAAATTGGTCAATAATGAACTCACTAACTAAAAATTTTTTAGCAAGTTATATACATGTATTACATTAACTGTAACTACAACTATAGTTACATTATTGTATAACTGATAGAACACAATGTGTACATACTTTAGCCATTGCTTCTGCAAGTTTACTATATTCCTGTATGTGAGCATCTAATGTGTAGGGACCAAAAATAGTGGAAGCTGCCTCGTAACGTTGTTGCTAATGAGAAAGATGAGAAGATAGATAGGTATAATTATAGATGAATATAAGAATAGATCAGAATGGATGGATGGTTGGTAGGTTGGATAATGGATGGAAGTGATGGATGAATAGATCGGATGGCCGGATGGATGCTTGATGGACAAATGGACTAAAAATGGATGGATAAATGACTGAATAGATAGATAGATGGATGGATTAAATATTGACTAGATGAGAATAAGTAAAAGCATGGAAAAAAGATGAACCAGACCCAGATTAATAAACCTGATATTCATGATAAGTGGTGATATAATCTGAATATGTATTAGCTAGTCCTGCTATTACTACAACAGCATCTTTAGTAAATCCATTATCAGTGAGTTTCTGCAATGAAAGTAATAAATCATTAGACTTATATAATTAATAATTATATATAAATCACTTTCTGAACAGCGTCTCGTAGAAAACGACCGGACATTGTAGTGAATTCACCAGGTACTGCAATAATTACTAACTGTCCTACACGAAGTAACTGTATAGGTATGATCTTTGGTTGCCATGGATACGGTATGTCAATAGAACCTGTAGCAGAGTGCAATTATTATCCAATATCAAATATAAAGTACATGTTTTAAATATTTGCTAGAAGCCAATCAAATTTGGTATCCAGGAAAAACATTAATTTTGAAATGTATTGTTACTGGCTAGTTGTTAATGCGACTTTCTAGTAAATTACTAACTGTATGTCACTTATAAACATCGTTACTATAAGTTACTGATGATGTCATTAACCTGTGTCCAATAGAATTGGTTTAGGATGATGACACTCCTTCTGTTCTTTAGTTGGATTATGTAGAATATGACCAACGAAATCCCAAAATTCATTTCCAGTTGTGTCATCTAAATATGAATAAATAATACATGTACATGTTCATGTATATACATGTACATATACATGTATATACGTATATAAATGTATATTAATTCTTATGCATTTCCATCTGAGGCACTACTACTTCAGTATAAAAATACAAAGTATTATTATCAATTCTTACTTTGTCTAAAGTTGAAGGCTCCTGTACCATCAATAGTACCAGCTGCAAAACTGTCTCCCATTGCTGGTGAGCACGTATGTTTCTAAATATATTAGATATTAGTAATAAATCATCTATCAATTTATCAATCTATCAAATGATTCATCCATCTGTCCAGTGATTTATCCATCTGTCATCTACTGATTCATCCATCCATCCATCCATCCATCCACCTACATGTATTCATCCATTCATCACAACCTGTTTACTTACCTTACTGCCATTAACGGTGACTGTAATATTAGAATAGTCCACAAAAGAATGTCTAAACTGTATATCACCAGATATTGGAGTTTTAGCATCTTTATATAGCTCCTAAAAATAACATTGACAAAAAGATTACTTGAAATCATTCAAACACAGACAGACAGACATACACGCGGATACAAACACAAAGACACACACCTTAGCTTTCATGTACTGTCTCTCTCCAATAATACGTGTACTATCAAACATATCTTTACCTGGCCCAGGTGAATAACATTTCTCATTCTAACAAAACAAGATTAAAAGAATAAATACTAATAGCAAGTAATTGATGTTTTTCCTTTTATAGTTTAGATTGGAATGGTGATCATGTGATGATCATGTGATGATCATGTGATCCAAACTAAGTGGAGAAGGAATAACTGATATAGCACATATAGGAAGACGAGATGACATCATAAAGTCATGTGATGATCTCATGGCAAATGAATGTGCAATAAATAATTAGTTACACATACATGTATATGTATGTACATGTATGTACATGTAGTTATCTAAAAAAACTATGAATGTATTATAATTATAATAATAATGAATATTTAATGAGTACTACCTGTCCATTACATGTGGAAGAGATGGCATCACATTGCTTTCCAGTATCACTGCACCGTGGTCCCAATATATTAGGAGATACATCTCCTTCATTACTCTGACCAAATGCTGCTATAAACTTCCCCTGAATAGAGATGAATAGATAAGTGAATAAATGAATGAATGAATGAATGAATGGATGAATAAATGGCTAGACATATAGATTAGATGAATGAATGGATGTAGAGTAGACCCTCAGTTATCAATAACATCAGGATCACTTTATTTTCCCAGTCTGTCTAGGATCTCAATCTTCTTTTACAAACTCAGTACTTTTCTCTTTCTATTTTGACATATCCAATGAGTCTGATCTAGCCATACTCAACTTGTTATTGTAGTTAGATAGCTAACATCACAAAATCACTGCAGCTGTATGCACATGGATGGCCCCGCTCTGCTGTGTACCATGTGCATGTAAAAATGTTTTTATTATATAATACTAATCTGGAGATTTGGATAAATGTTGTTTGGATAACTGAGGGTGTACTGTATATATATGAATGATGTACATTGAGACATGGTAATGTAATGTTATTACCACATGTCTCATAACAGTGTACATACCTGACCAGGTAATGATCCTGGGTTTTTATCCTGTTCCATGAGATATGAGGCATATCCTTTATTATCTCCACTGATTAAACCATTAGTACGATTCATGCTGGTGCAATGAACAGCAAACCAACTGAAAGAGAAAGAAACAAAGTCAATATCATCAACGTTCTGTTTTAAAATAGATATTACCTGATCATTCCAACATCTTTCCCTTCTTTGTCAACCATCTTTAAAACTGTCATTTCTTTATCAGTGTCATGTTTATAACTGTGAAATGTACATGTATGTTACCGTAGCAACCACACAGAGCATATTACAGTAATGTATTGATGATAGTATGTACACAGTACTAATCTATTATGTAGTACTAACAATAATTATCTAATTGAAGCAATGTAACTATTTGAATAGTTCTTACTTTCCACGCTCAGGATTAAGAAGATATGCTGTGGGGCTCCTATTAAAACTAGCATCAAGAAGCTCTCCACTGTTTACATAAAGCTTTCCTTCTTTCATGTTGTCATGAGCTCTGGATATACTCTCTACAATACCTATATGAAGACAGAATGGATGGATGGATGGATGGATGAATGGATTTATCCATGAATGGATTGACGTAAGGATGGATGGATGAATGGATTAATGGATGGATGGTATGATGAATGGTTTGATGGATGGATAGGATGGATGGAATGGATTGATGGATAAAAATACTGATGGATGGATGGATGAATGGATTGACAGAAGGATGGATGGATGAATGGATTAATGGATGGATGGATGGATGAATGGTTTGATGGATGGATGGATGGATGATGAATGAATGAATGGATCGATAACAGTTTCCACTCAGATGTGATAATTTGACAGAATGTGAAAGAAAACTATAGATATTTAAAAAAGAATAACTTACCATCCACCAAAACATCGAGAGTGGATTTGACGAATCCTTTAGACATAACTTCATACAATACATACTGGAAATATCCAGCTGGTCCAGAATGAGTATGAATACCAGATATACACACATTATCATCAGTATATAATCCACCATACTTTGCTTTCAGCTTTCTAACTACCTGTAAGAAATTATTAAATGTATTACTATAGTATATGACTGTATTAATTTTATATACTATGACGAGAGCTACATTTTAATAAGGTGATAGTCAACTGTACTTCTAAGTAGTACTATAGAACTACTTTATACTGTAATCATAGTAATATGTGAATTCCCTTTACATTTGTATGTGATAGCATAGTACTAAGGTGTAATACTGTGTAGTATACTCAAAGTGCAGTGTACTTCACTCACATAAGTATACTGTAGTCAAGTGATAGCAAGTAAACTGAAAAATGTCAGATACTGTAACTATCAATTAGGGCAACGAAAAACAGTTCACCTTCAACCTTTATTCATGCAATAGTTATACATTTTATTTGAAGCTTCGTTGTCGCACTTACTGTACAATACAGTTTAGAACTGAGGGGTTTTTAGAGGTTTTAGTATTACGATTGTTAATAATAAATATTCACAATTTTCAATTCTTAAATTGTTGAATTTTTTTGTTTGTAAATATAAGATTAGAATAACTATTATAATAAACTTTCACAAGAAGTGGATAGACCACGAATGTCCTTTTTGAGTGGAAAAGACATTTGACACTTGGACCAAGAATTTGAAGCAACTGTTCCAGACCCTCTTTCGCCCATAGGGCATGGTGGTCTGGGAATGAGACTACACTTACATGGGGTTTAACACACACACTCCTTTTCCACACTCTGATTTGTGTAAATACTTTAAAAAACATCTTAATGGATTTCTAACCATAAACTCATTCATAGTCCAAGTTTATATAATGAAGCCTTTCTGTTGAAGTGGTTGACAAAATGTAATATACATGTATATATAGTTCATCTAGTTGCCATGGTAATGGAGTCTAAGGTCTATATAATGATTGTTATTATAAAAGCGTCAGTTATCAGATGACATAATTTCAGTGTCAGCAGAAAACATGTATGCACATGTGATCATCACCTGATGATAATTATTAACACATGATAAGATTAAGAGTTAACTAACCTCCATTTTCATTGCCTGTGTTGCCATACAGGCATCAATATTAACAAACACAACTCGAGTCTTTTTCTTGGAATCTGCTATAATGTAGGCTCTGCTTCTTTGACGAAAATGGATTCCATTATTAATTTGACCAGGCATGGCGTAACCCATCTGCAATATACATATAATGTACATAAATATATAATCATTATATAATTTAGAATAATAATAACTACAAGTATGTAAGTATGTAAGTACGTCAAATCGGATTGCTTGAAACTTACAACCTAATAGCGCAATACATCATTTTCTGCAAACAAATATAATTACTATTGTAATTCTGGCTGAAGGCCTTCGAGCCAAAACATTGTAGAATATTGTATTATCATAATACTCTCGTGATGGATATAGAAAACACTTTTATGGAATTATTACAACTTAACTTACCATTTCCACTTCAACTGCAGGCCCTGTGATATCATATATTCCAGTACCAATATAATAAGTACTACCATCATCTGATTGTACACTTACAACAGCAGAGAGGAGAATTAAGAGAACAGCAAAACTCAAAAGAACCTTCATAGCTATGGTGGTCAAGATAGTGATCTGAACATGACGCAAATGTGATTACGTTACTGACCGGGGCCGCTAAACGTGACGTATACGCGTACGCGCCCTAATGGGTGTGTCTACTACTATAGACACGCCCATGTTATAGGCGTGGCTGACAATAAATTTGCAAAGTTGGTTTCTTGATCAGTTGCGCTTCTGCATCTTCTTAAAAAAGTAAGTACAAGCAAGTGTTTTAGTATTTAAGTAATGCTTACTATGGTATGAAATTATGTACTCTGGATATTTTGTTATTTATTTTAGGATTGAGATGTCATCTCCACCATCTTATGATGAAACTGTGAAACCAGGAGGTTTGTTACAATACATACACACTATATTATAGGCATTGTGTCTGTAGGTACAGTGGAAAGATGATTCTGTTGTAAATACAAAACCATACATTGCCTTAACTATCGTCTAGAAACGACTCTGTAGTATAATTTATATAATTCTCAATAATCAAATTGTGTGGGTGTTACAATGACACACTATATCAAAATATATAGTGACATGCAGAAACGAGGTAATAGTAACTCAGTAATAGAAAGTACTAATAATGGTAATATACAATCTCAATGTTGAGGTAATAGTAATTGACCTTAAGTAATATGTTCATAGGGCTAGTAGAAAGACATTTGAGGGACTTTTTTTGACCATAAAGGTGTAGACTTACTGATTCTGTTTTTGAGAGACCCACCCAGTGGTCATTCAATTTAAAACATGAAAGAGAAACCTTTGATGCTATAGTAATCCATAACAGTAACACTGACTTAGGCAGTAATAGTAATAGTAACAAATTACATTGACTTAGGTAGTACAGTAATAGTATTAGTAATAGTAATAATGATTTTTAAGGTAATAGTAATAGTAATATATTACATTGACTTAGGTAGTACAGTAATAGTATTAGTAATAGTAATATACTGATTTTTATGTTAACATTAATACATTGCATTGTAATTGATTCCATGTCTGGGACTTCCCTGATATATATCTGTTTGTACGATTCATAAAATCTTATCGTTAACTGATCAGAATCAGTAGTAGCTAGTTATCAATTGTCTACCAGGATTGGTTCTTCACATAAAAGAACTCACAAGTGACACAATCACTCATCAGATTTATAAAGGAACTGGAAAGTACACACGAGACTTGTTTCATAATCTGATAATTTTGTTATTTGAGCAGTAAATTTATATATTTTATCCAGTGTGATTTTCATAAACACAATCTAAAATATCTATTAGATATCACCTTCATATTCATGCTATAGGCAGTGCTTGTAATAATGTTGAGAATTAGCCATTCTCCAGACATTCCCTCCTTTTCCAGACAAAATTGCATTTGACTGTAACCTCACAAGGTGGTTAATTATTAGTCAAAAGCAGTCATGGGTTGGTTGGTTACTTCTATAGTTCATAAGCCATAAATGGGTACAGTGTTGGTTTGCTGGTCAAATATTGTTTTGTCCAGGTGTTTCTGCGAGGCACTTTCAAAGAATATTTTCAGCACTGCTAGGGTACTGTTTAGATACTCACTATTCATATAAGGAAGCCAATGAAATATTGTATCCAGGAAGAGTAGTCATAGTTACCAGATTTTGCTACTGAATATATAGAAAGGGTTTGTGATATGTAGCCTTGTACCCAGACACTTTAAGATGGCGGAGTAAAAGAGCCTGGACTCAACTGTTTGTGTATTTCACAGATTTCTAAGGTGACCGTGACACTATCGTAATCTTTCTGTTTCACTTAGCTGAAAATAGTAGTATAATCAATATGGCTAGTTTTGATCCAGCGATCTCTATTCTGTACAGCACCTTGGATTACTGTCTCGTTCCAAACCAGGAGCAGATGTTGGCCGTGTTATTGTGTACTACAAACTGACGCACGCTTTAGTAGCCACGTGTTATTTTGCATGCTAATCAGTACATGTCCAAACAGCTGAATCCAGGCTCTTTTTCTCTGCCTGAGTACGAGGCTGCAGAGAATGATAGCTTTTTTGTATGACAGATCACAAGTGATATTGAATCAATCTTTAATCTTGTTTCAGGTGCTCCTCCTAGCTATACCGATCTCTTTCCCATGCAAGAAATTAGATCACAAGTTGACCAAGCAAGAGAGGAAGGAAGACAAGCTACTGTGCCATTAACTGTGTGTGAAATTCTATGCAAATCTTGTGAGTTATAAATTAGATATATACATCAGATCATTACTTGTCAGATGGATATACAGGAAGTATAGTTAAGATGGTTTGTTTCTCTTCACTTACAGTTGCTTGTGGTATTTGTTACATTATTCTTGCTGCTCTACCTGTTTCTATGATGATTATGGGTAAGTTACATGTTTGACTGGTTTTTAAATGAGGAATTTTTAATAACTAACTATTGAATTGTAGCAAAACTTACTTTTTGTACTATGCACCAAAAAAGATCTGTTACTAAATTTAGCTATCATTAGTCTGTTACTAAATTTAGCTATCATTGAGTCATACCTGTTACTAAATTTAGCTATCATTAGTCTGTTACTAAATTTAGCTATCATTAGTCTGTTACTAAATTTAGCTATCATTAGTCTGTTACTAAATTTAGCTATCATTAATCTGTTACTAAATTTAGCTATCATTGAGTCATACCTGTTACTAAATTTAGCTATCATTGAGTCATACCTGTTACTAAATTTAGCTATCATTAATCTGTTACTAAATTTAGCTATCATTAGTCTGTTACTAAATTTAGCTATCATTAGTCTTACTAAATTTAGCTATCATTAATCTGTTACTAAATTTAGCTATCATTGAGTCATACCTGTTACTAAATTTAGCTATCATTAATCTGTTACTAAATTTAGCTATCATTAGTCTGTTACTAAATTTAGCTATCATTAGTCTTACTAAATTTAGCTATCATTAATCTGTTACTAAATTTAGCTATCATTAATCTGTTACAAAATTTAGCTATCATTGAGTCATACCTGTTACTAAATTTAGCTATCCTTAATCTGTTACAAAATTTAGTTATCATTGAGTCATACCTGTTACTAAATTTAGCTATCATTAGTCTGTTACTAAATTTAGCTATCATTAATCTGTTACTAAATTTAGCTGTCATTGAGTCATACCTGTTACTAAATTTAGTTAAAATTAAGAGTTTATCATTATTTTAGGTACTACGACAAATTTGCTAAATAATTACAAGTTATAATCATGTGAATCATGATGATACTACTCACTTCACTTTAGGGTCTATTTATCTCAATGATTGTGATATTGAGCGATTGATACCAATCTTTCTCATTGTATTTGGTTGTGTTAGTCTTCTGCAAACTACGATTCATTTGATTAAAATGTGCGTCTGCAGAAAAAAGGAAAATCAAGAAGGTCCCGATAAAAAAGCTCAGGGCGGAAACTGCTGCGAGAGTCTTGTTACAATTTTCTTATTTGTCTGGATTATAGTGGGGAGTTATTACACATTCCGTGCCTGGGAGGATTGGGACAATGCTGGTCGGCAATCCTGTACTGGTGGAAACTCAGACGACTGTTGTGCCCCACCTGTGATGTACTTTACATTCAGTGTGCTCATTGTAATTTATGGTATTGCAGCCTTGGTGTGCTGTTGTGGATGTTTTTGTTGCTGTTTGCTGGGTCTATTAGCTGGAGTGACTAATACTAATGAGTAATGTACAATAACTATATATTCCTTAAATAATTACATATGTTGGTCTCTTAACACTACATTTCATGTTTTTATATCATTTAAACTGTCTCTGTCTTGAATATAATTATTTTTGATGTTTCTGTTTTAAGATCAGTATTCATTTGAAGGTGTGGCTCACAAAACTTTTGTAAGTACGTATGCTAAACTTTTAAAAGGGTCCCAGGATACTGCTGTGAGGGTCTCGCTACAGGATTCGTGAAAATTTCCTGCCTGGTCGCCACTGCTGTGTCAGAGTTTGATGTACGGGGGCAGATATATATATAAATATATACAGCATAAAAATGGCTCAGGGTGGTGTTATTGTTGGTCGTGTAGTTGATGTTAATCCAAATCCTGAAGTAATTGATGTGAGTGAAAAGGATGGACTACTTGCTGAGAAGAATGGAGAAACAGCAACAACAAACGGTTGTGATTGTACAATTATGTGAGTTTTGTTACAAAATTAAAAAAATAATAATAGTATTGCTACTTCTTCATTGTGGTGATTCTTAAACTTTGAATAAAAGAACCGTTTCCTTTTTATATGAATGCATTAAGATCCAGAATCATCACACGGAATACTGAAAAAACAGCATGGAACCTTTATATATTATATATAATAATTTATGTATATATATAATTATATATAATTATAATTATATCTAATATATATAACATAGCTTCGAGGTGTGTATCAGCAATATCAGACCTGAACCCCGAGATAGCAGCCTGAGGCGAAGCCGAGGGCTGCTATTGCTGATACACACCGAGAAGCCATGCTACATATAATATATTCTATACCCTAACATGTACATCCGACATCTACGGCTCTACGCTATTTGTAAACAACTTGTGTCCAAACGTTTTCTTGACTGCACATGCTCAGATTGATGCAATCTATTATGAATATCATTATAGGTCTTATATCGGCCCTGTCGTTTCATATCCTCCTGTGGTTGGGTGTATATTGCCACCTGTCAGTAAATTTGATGTATCAGATTTATAAAAACCGAGCCCAAGGGTGAGGTTTTTATTAATCTGATATAGTACGAGTGGCTGTGATATAACCAATGTATATCACGAAAGACAAAATCTTTGTTGATGTCTGATGCTTCTCCTACCTTTTTGTTGGCACTTTGGAGAAGGTAAGCGTTGTTTACTTGTAGTCTGTTTCGACGGCAGGTGCTATATCTGACCACAGGGTGCTATATCATATATATAAACCTGTGGTTTACTTTGATGTTTCGCCGTATCGGGATATATATATATATATATATATGGAATACTGTTGCTTGTTGCTGTATTGTAACTTTGCACTGTAAGTATAAAGTGTGTTCTGCATAATCAAGAACAAGTGGTTTAAATCTTTACGAATAAATAACAAAAGCCACAGAATAGTTATGTATGTATATATTCACTTGTGTTGAATAATGATTTTTCTCTTCCTATTTTCAGTTGCTGGTATTTGTTAGTATATGCTATCAGCATTGTATGTATAGCTATGGGTAAGTTACTTATTTGACATGTTTAAAATCGAGAATTATTTTGTAACTAACCCAGTGTTTGGCCAAGGATATTTAGAGTGGTGATTGGATTCTAACTTGCATTTAGTGCTGTTTATCTAGTACATACTCAGTACCTATACATGTGTTATCTGAGAGGTGGTTCATTAATCTGAGAGGTGGTTAACTCATCTGAGTGGCGGTTGATTCATGTTGAGTAGTGGTTATTCCCAACCAGTGCTGACCAGTGTGGGCAGAATGCTGTAACCTAATGAAGAGCAGATTGTTGCATTTTTTTGTGCCGCCTGCTGCTACCATTATGGGAGACCTGTTGCTATATTTAGCTATACAGTCACCATACCCATACAACTATTAGTACATAACCTGTTACTAAATTTAGATATACAACTATTAGTACATAAACTGTTACTAAATTTAGATATACAACTATTAGTACATAACCTGTTACTAAATTTTGATATACAACTATTAGTACATAACCTGTTACTAAATTTAGATATACAACTATTAGTACATAACCTGTTACTAAATTTAGATATACAACTATTAGTACATAACCTGTTACTAAATTTAGATATACAACTATTAGTACATAACCTGTTACTAAATTTAGATATACAACTATTGTACGTAACCTGTTACTAAATTTAGATATACAACTATTAGTACATAACCTGTTACTAAATTTAGATATACAACTATTAGTACATAACCTGTTACTAAATTTAGACTATTGGTAATAACTTACTAAATTTAGATACACAGCTGTTAGATAGATACATAGCTATTAGTAGACAACTTGTTACTAAATTTAGCTAATGCCCTTGACAGATAGGTCATACCTGTTACTAAATTTAACTATATGCCTGTCACTACATAGTTCTGTTACTAAATTAACCACTGATATTACAGAATTTGTAATCTATCTTCACATTTTCCTTTAGGCTCAGCTTACCTGAAGGATTGTCATGTTCAGCAAGGAATACCAGTCTACCTGATTGTGTTTGGTTGTCTCCTTATAGCCCTAACAACTATACAGCTATGTTGTTGTAAGAAAAAGGTTAATCAAGAAGATCCTATTACAAATGCTGGTTTTAATATAAAAGTTGTTACAATCATCCGGAAATTATTTGATACAGTTGTGTTGCTTGTAAAGATTATAATGGGTAGTTATTTTACATTCACTGGGTGGAAGGATTGGGACAATGCTGGGCGGCCCTCTTGTTCAAATGATTCTGATGATTTTGATGATATCGTTGATTGTTGTGCCCCACAAGTGATTTATTTTGCACTTGTTATACAAGTTATACTGTATGTAATTGCAGCTTTGTTATGTTTATATGTATTTTATCGATTATGTTACTTATCTGTTAACAAAACTAAAAGTGTTGAAAGCGCATAAATTGATTTTAAACTCTAGTATGTATGTATAATCTATTAATGATCTCGTGTGCTATTTTATGATTATTTTGTTAAAGAGCATAAATTGATTTTAAACTCTAGTATGTATGTATAATCTATTAATGATTTCGTGTGCTATTTTATGATTATTTTGTTAAAGAGCATAAATTGATAATATAATCTATTAATGATTTCGTGTGCTATTTTATGATTATTTTGTTAATTGTTGAAAATACTCACTGAACTTGAAAAGCGTGCCTCAACTTACACAATGACAGAATGGCCCCCTTACAGCATGACAGGTAAGTCATCTTTCTGTTTGTATATATAATCTGCAATATTGAATGACTGCACGGAATATCTCATTTAGTGTTAAAATACTCGGGGCAGATATTGATTTGAAGGTGTGGCTCACAACAGTGACAACACAAAACTTGCATCTCTGAATTTAAAAATGGCTCTTGCAGGACGACAAGTCCAGGTGCATCAAGATGGTGGTGTTACTGTTGGTCGTGTAGTTGATACAGTTATTGATCCGAGATCTGGCCTAGTTGCTGAGAGGGAAAGAGTTGCTGTTCAAGTACCCACAAGGGACGGCGGAACAGCTGTACTTGTAGGAGAAAAGATCAGAGCTGCTCGCGTTGTAAGTTATGCAAATTGAATCATAATACATAATAATTATTATAATTATATTATATAATTATAATATATAATTATATATATATATATAATATATAATTAAATTGTGTAAGTGAGTGACTGTGTATGTATTTGCATAGTGTTATTACATACTAAAAATTTATTGCATTGGTGTGTATTTGCAAAATCTATCTGTTTGTCTATATCTAATCTATCTGTCTGTCTGTATTATTATTAGTCTATATATGATATCTATTTTTCTCTCTTCCAGCCAAATTGGATACAAAGTAATAGTAAGTATTTATATAGTGATGAAACTGAACACTGTGTAACTAATGTGTGACTTCCGCTACATTTAGATTTAATACCCAGTATAATATTAATAGATGGATGGATGAACGAATGGATGAAGGGATGGATGAAGGGATGGTTGGATGGATGGATGGATGGAAGGTTGGATGGACGGAAGGTTGGATGGATGGATGAAGGGATGGATGAAGGGATGGATGGATGAAGGGATGGTTGGATGGATGGATGGATGGATGGATGGACTATAGACTATAGACAGATTTTAATAATATAATTTACATTTAAACAGTGCAACAGGTAAATGAACAAATGGATATGTTCATCAAAAAATTATGAATATAAATACAAAGAACTTTAAACTCACTTTTTAGTTGCGGAACAAAGAGTTCGCCCTCCTGCTATTGGTGGTGGACGTGCTGGATATTCTAATAATGAAGTGAATGACGACGATGAAAGCAGTCTTTTACTGCTGTTCAAATTCTGCTGTGTTCCATGTTTTCTACCTTGTGCTGTACACAGTGAGTCATGCATTATATAACACAATACAAATTTGTAATTTAGTTTATAACAACCAAAGGATATGCTCTTTCTTCATTGAACGATATCTTTCTACAGAGCTGTGCCTAGCCATTTGGCAGGTGGTTATGCTGATAGGAATAGCTTGTCTGATCGGGTTTACAGGTATGTTAAACAGGTTGAGTAGTATAATAGAGTTCATTAGCACTGTATAATAGACCGATTGGTTGTTGTAACCAATTAATTGGTTACATCAGTTTCATGTACTTAATAGTCCAAGCAGTTGTAGAAACTTATCCAACTAGACAATATTATCATGTTTTTTATGTAAAAACAATTTCTCCTTCCTGTTATGAACATATCTATTACAGATGTATTACAATAACTATTAATACTTACAGAAAAACGGATACTCCATTCTGTGTATGCAATATATATGTATGTGTACATTAATAGTTGTTTAATCTAGTATAATATTTGTAGTAAGCTGCTATTTTGGATTGGTGGAGTATATTCAAGCTTCAATGGTAGTAACATTTAGACCCAAAAGTCTTCAGGAATTTGTTAACTTTTGGGTCAAACATCATTTTATAAAACTCTATAAAATATATTATATATTATGAGTATATTATAATATAATAGAAATCTATATACTGTATATGTATTGTGTTATAATCACACCACAATCCACAAGAAGTTCCCCCACTCTGTCAGTTTACTCAAAGTTATTATAAATGTGAAGACGATTGTCTCGGTCATTTTGAAAGTTGCTAGTCTGGCAAAATTTAGCATAAACAATATTTGAATAGTATAATAATTATATTCATGATTATATTTAATGATATATAACATGTATGGATGTCAAAACGACATCCATATAACTATACAGTACAGTACTTTGTATATTAATAGTAGCATAGGTACTTATAACCCAATACAGTACAGTACTTTGTATATTACTATATATTAATAGTAGCATAGGTACTTATAGCCCAATATAGTACAGTACTTTGTATATTACTATATATTAATAGTAGCATAGGTACTTATAGCCCAATACAGTACAGTACTTTGTATATTACTATATATTAATAGTAGCATAGGTACTTATAACCCAATATAGTACAGTACTTTGTATATTACTATATATTAATAGTAGCATAGGTACTTATAACCCAATACAGTACAGTACTTTGTATATTACTATATATTAATAGTAGCATAGGTACTTATAACCCAATATAGTACAGTACTTTGTATATTACTATATATTAATAGTAGCATAGGTACTTATAACCCAATACAGTACAGTACTTTGTATATTACTATATATTAATAGTAGCATAGGTACTTATAGCCCAATATAGTACAGTACTTTGTATATTACTATATATTAATAGTAGCATAGGTACTTATAGCCCAATACAGTACAGTACTTTGTATATTACTATATATTAATAGTAGCATAGGTACTTATAACCCAATACAGTACAGTACTTTGTATATTACTATATATTAATAGTAGCATAGGTACTTATAACCCAATATAGTACAGTACTTTGTATATTACTATATATTAATAGTAGCATAGATACTTATAACCCAATATAGTACAGTACTTTGTATATTACTATATATTAATAGTAGCATAGGTACTTATAGCCCAATATAGTACAGTACTTTGTATATTACTATATATTAATAGTAGCTTATAACCCAATACAGTACAGTACTTTGTATATTACTATATATTAATAGTAGCATAGGTACTTATAGCCCAATACAGTACAGTACTTTGTATATTACTATATATTAATAGTAGGACAGTTAATTCGTAGTCAGACCCACCTACATGAGACTAGGGGTCCTTGTATCATAACCTTTGTAGGTGATATGTATATTATGTATGTTATTGTGATATTTCTTGTTTATCTCTGTAGCTGCTGGTCCCCTGAATTGCTCACCACTCCAAGATACTAGTATTGTTACGTTTGTACTCCTTGGAATAATTCTTTGTATATCAGTCATTTGTATTTGCTTTGTAGTATTCCAAGGTGAAGACAAAGCTCTGTGTCAGTGCTGTCTGTACTGCTGTGCAGCAATATGTGGATTGCTGTTCCTAGGATTCGTGATTGCTGGTTCTGTTCTGGTATTCACAGAGCCTGTCTTCAGCGATATAGTGAATGGCTCATCAGATTGCAAGTTTATTGCAGCTCCTGTGGCAACTATGAGTTTTTCGTATGGCCTGATGTTGCTCTTCTCCTGTTGTTGGATTTGTTGTTGTTGCATGATACTGGGTGTTGCTGGAAATGAAAACTAATCATTATGATGATTATTAACCTCTCTATAAATGGATACTTTAGAATTGGGTTATAGTTATACTTTACTTTATTTCTAGTTCAATAATTAGAGATGATGTACATTTATATAGTGTTGCGTGACTTAAATCCACAGTGATGTTATACCTTTTCATTATTAAATACTTTAAAATAAATTTAAAAAAAAGATATTAAAATGTAGTTTGTCTACCGAGTGACAATTATTGTTGATCATACTCTCAGTTTTCTGGAAATCATTAATGTAAGTTAACTACACATCTCTATACGCTACATAGTATATACATACATATGTACTACAGATGTAGGTGTACGTTTGTGCATACAAATATGCACTCCTACACATACCCCTACCATCCATAATCAAATTGTAATTTCTAGTATTATATATGTATGTATGTTATTGGACATTGGATGTACTATATGTTGTATGAATCAGAGGTCAGTATAGACTAATACACAAGAATCTAGTAGCAGCTCTTTACATGACAAGCCATTACACACATAATCAAGAGTCAATACAGACTACTAAATTATGCTCCTCCGATAGTTGAAGGAAAGAGTAAGATCAAATTAATTATTGCAATATATAATTATAGATCTATAGCAGGGTGCAATGATTAATGTATCATGAAAGTTTATTCATGCATCAAAATAATTTTGCCATCGTTGCAAATACTTCTTTTAATTTGCTGTTATTACAAATTCTTGTTGTAGTTGTATTGAAAGAGGAGTCACATCCACAGCTTGAAACTTGAGTGATAGACAAAATGGCTAGAATTGGACAGGTTGCAATTGTAGGTGGTGATGATGGGATCGCAGTTGTAAGGAAAGAAGTAATTATTGATCCAGAAACAGGTCTTCTAATTGAAGTTCAACACATCAAAGCTGCTGTTGATATTGGTGGAGGAGATATTGCTGTTCGGGAACAAAAGAAAATCAGAGTTATAGGAGTTGCAGTATGTCACTA
Source organism: Petrosia ficiformis (assembly GCA_947044365.1). NCBI lineage: Eukaryota > Metazoa > Porifera > Demospongiae > Haplosclerida > Petrosiidae > Petrosia > Petrosia ficiformis. The sequence goes on from OX345652.1 coordinate 572,262, forward strand.
TAAATCAATTAGAGTGTAAACCTAATATCCTGCAGTACATGTATATACCTAATGTATTAAATAGATAGGAGGTTTGGGTAAGTAAAATATTTTCATGATTAAGAGTAGTACAATCTTTGGATGCACTAGTATTGTAATGCTGTAATATGATAGTAAATAATATCATTTTTATATATAACAACAGAGGCAGAAACACTAATTGGAAAGTGGGGGGGCAGGGTATTGTTAATGTAATCCACCACATCACTATGCACATGCATCATTAAGTTTAGCCAGCCCCTTCGCAAAGAAGCTGGCAGGCGAGACTACATTAAGTTCTATAGACATGCAAAATAGTTTTTCAAAATTTAATCTGTAAAATTACCGAAATATTGGACAATTATTGGAGCTGCACATAATATACAATCAAGTTATCAAGTGGCTAAAAGGGGGAGCAATTGGCCCCCTGCCCCCCCCCCCCCCCCCAGTATCTCTGCCACTGAACAGTTATGATGACAAAAATGCATTGAATTACACACACTTCTCCATTTTCTAACACAGCCACAAACTCAATCCAGACCTGCAATTCAGCCTCGCCCAGCAAACAACAGTGAGTTCATTAATAGTGATTATAATAATAATTATTAGTAAAATTATCATAGACAAGTTTCTCTTTCATTATAATTATTCAGGCAGTCGACCTCGTAGCAGCTGTTCCATACAGTAAGAGATTAGTACTATATATAGTCTATCTCAAGATTATATAATTATGCTAGTCTATGTATGGCTTAAATATATTTGTTTTGTAAAACACATTCTATAGTGTTACATAGCTATTCCCCTTTTGAGTTTAATATACAAAATAATGTTCCATTGTCAGTTATTGTAAATCGATACTAGTATCTGCCATCTATCAATGATTTTTAAGAAACAGAATAATTGAGATCAGTTGTTGTATTTCCAAAGATAGCTTTTATAATTATAATTGTAATAAGTGACATCAATTGTGGAGAACAGGTAATTATATAATTCAGGTGTATATAGCAGTAACAGCTGTTGAGAATTCCGAGTCATGGTAAGGCATATTTAAATTTAATTTGCCACATATATATATTTTGTATTTTTATAGTTTAATACCATTCATGAGGACAATAATAATATTCACAGGTATAAATGTTGGTGCAACATGTACCCCCATCAAATTCCAGGAATTACAAACCAACGCCGCACAAATATAGAGTATATATATACATGCATGCTATTATTATCTTACCATGAACTAGCTAACAGTCAAAAAGTAAGTTTTTAGTGTCAGAGACATGCATTTTCTAATAAGCACAGCTTATCAATTTAATTATTAACTAATGAAGTGTAATAGTAGTGGATAATTTAATATCAACAACAAGAATAACATCAAAATTATATAATTATCAGGTCCTATCACCTAAGCTGTAGCCGTATGTGTAGCTTACTAATATTAACATGGATAGTGTTTTTCATAATTCAGATCATTCACATCCTGATGTTTACACATTATGTACAACATGAAACTGTTTGACCTCACAAAAATATCCACAATTAATACGGTATATATAATGATTATTAAATCAATAGTGAATTAATAAAATAACAAAACTTGAAGCATCAGAAATAAAATAAATATACAATGGCAGTGAGTTCCAGTTCCAGTTCCAACAAATAAAAACGAGTAGTTTTGAAAGACATTCAGTGATCCTCAATCTATAAACTTGGATATCCGATATAATTATATATATATAATTTATGTGTATGTATATATATATATATATATATATGCAGAGGTACGTATAATTCTGTTTTGTGGCTCTGCATTGGATCCTTATATCACAATTGATAGTGGAGCAGAGAGTGCAGTCAAATCATGACTACTGTAGACTGATGATAATTAGAGGAAAATTGGAAGTGATTTTAGAAATATTCAGAGAAGATTACCAGTATGTAAAATGTCAATATCTTTATCATTTTGCAGTACATTGTATTAATTCAATTGTACGTCCAGTTCTTGAGATGAAAGGTCGCTCCTTTACTTGTAATACACAACGAATGGATCAAAGTTAAGTCGTCCGCTCATCAATCTAGAATTCTTAAAATAGTAACATGATTATACACATTGATATTTATGCTGTCACATGACATACGTACAGGTCTTAAAACATATTGTTCAGTCATGTGAACATACACATAATATACTGTCACATGACATGTTAAAACATATTGTTCAGTTACATGGATTGTCACTGTCACATGATGTGTACATTCAGTCACATGCACAATATACTGTCACATCATTGGTACATATATACAGGTCTTAAAATATATTGTTCAGTCACATGATTGTCATTGTCACATGACATGTACACACAGGTCTTAAAATATGTTGCTAAGTCACATCACATTATTGTACACAATATACTGTCACATGATTGGTGCATACAGGTCTAAATGTTTAGTCATATGATTGTACACAATATACTGTCACATGACATGTTAAAACATAATATTCAGTTACATGGATTGTCACTATCACATGACATGTACATTCAGTCACATGCACAATATACTGTCACAAGATTGGTACATATATACAGGTCTTAAAATATATTGTTCAGTCACATGATTGTCATTGTCACATGACATGTACACACAGGTCTTAAAATATGTTGCTAAGTCACATCACATTATTGTACACAATATACTGTCACATGATTGGTACATACAGGTCTAAATGTTTAGTCATATGATTGGACATAGGTCTTGAAAATATTTGTTAGTTAAATGATTATACACATAATATGTCACATGACATATACATACACATATTATCTGTCACATGACATGTACATAGTTACATGTCTTCAAACATTTTCAGTTACATGATTGTATAAATATAATAATTATAATGTCACATGACATTTACATAAAGGATTAAAACATTGTTCAGTCACATGACATGTACATTTAAGTCTTACAACATATTGTTCAGTTACATGATTGTACATAATATACTGTCACATGACATGTACATACATGTCTTAAAAACATATTCTTTAGTTACATGATTATCGGTCCACACACAATACAGTCACATGACTGTACATACACGATAACATATTTTTCAGTCACATGACTAGTACTATTGGTCCACACACAATACATTGTACATGTATTATCTACAGTTATGTGTATAACATTCTTCAGGTACAAATTATTCTTCACTCATCACATTCCCTCATTCTTATATAATGGTTTTAGTCTTCAAGGTGCCATAAATCTGGTTTTCTGATCTATTATGCTCAATATAAAGATACAAGATACAAGATGAAAGAAGATGTACGGTCAATGATGGTATCACACATTTAAAATACAACATTTCCGAATTAATATGCCATTCCAGTAACACAGACTGTTACATTTCCAATTTTTCCTTGTCTGATTGAATACAAGATCATAATCAACAATTATTAATTAATGCGCTCGCTATTCAGTAACACCATGCTATGGTTCCAATATTTCTTGAGCTGGTGCCACAATCAACAATTATGAATTAATGCACTCGCTATTCAGTAACACCATGCTATGCTTCCAATATTTCTTGAGCTGGTGCCATAATCAACAATTATTAATTAATGCGCTCGCTATTCAGCAACGCCATGCTATGGTTCCAATATTTCTTGAGCTGGTGTCACAATCAACGATTACGAATTAATGCACTCGCTATTCAGTAACACCATGCTATACTTCCAATATTTCTTGAGCTGGTGCCATAATCAACGATTACGAATTAATGGGCTATTCAACTACGAATGCGCTATTCAGTAACATTTTAATAATATCAAATTTTTCTTGTTTCATTAAAAATGAAGTATATTAGGACCCTTCAACTACAAGTGATTTAGAATGGATAATGTGAATGATGTAGCACTTAGTCTTTCAAGGTACTTGGTTTTGTGAAATGTGGTCTTCAAGGTTTATTCCAAACCTCTTCGGCAGTACAAACCCAGTGTTGAGCGTAACTTACCCTTCCAACTGCAAGGCTTGCTTTCGAAACTTAGTCTTTAAGACATTCTCTAAATGAAACCCAGTCTTCAGTGTAACTTACCCTTAGGGGCTTGGTCTACTCTTAGTCTTCAAGGCACTTTCGGAATCATGGCTTGCTCGAAACGTAGTCTTCAGCATAACTTGCTCTTCAATTCTTCAACTTCAAGGTACTCTCAGAACAACGCCCATTCTTTATTTTCATGGCTTGTTTAAAACCCAGTCTTCAAGGCTTGATCATAAAGATGAATTCGAATGCTTGTTATTGCTAAAAAAAAATTCTAAAGGCTTGAACACAATATCATAAATATTACATGCTCACTACTCTCTAAAGGCTTGATATTCAGGTAACACTCTTCTTGTAAATATTACATGCTCACTACTCTCTAAAGGCTTGATATTCAGGCAACACACCATCATAAATATTACATGCTCACTACTCTCTAAAGGCTTGATATTCATGTAACACTCTTGTAAATATTTCATGCTCACTACTCCCTAAAGGCTTGATATTCAGGCAACACTCTTCTTGTAAATATTACATGCTCACTACTCTCTAAAGGCTTGATATTCAGGCAACACTCTTCTTGTAAATATTACATGCTCACTACTCTCTAAAGGCTTGATATTCAGGCAACACGCTATCATAAATATTACATGCTCATTAGTCTCTATATATAGGCATTTGCTATATCAGCAATCCCAAACTCTCTACTTAAAATCTTCTCTCGCTGTTTAATCATGTGTATTTGAACTATCTTATACATACAATTCTACACTACTCTATTATACATGTACAGTACATGCAAAGTTATAAAAAATTAAAGTTGTGTACATAAAATAAAATTATAAAGTACTTTTAAATATAATCTACTCTACATTTCTACACAGTTATGCTACATTATATACATAATAGGAACAATACATGTATTCACCTACCTGTAGGGGTCAATATGTACACTTAATCATTATATATATCATATTTACAATTATTCATAATACATACTAGATCTATAATCTATTTTAACTTGTATATTTCTATTTATAGTTCAATTATATAATATTATTTAAAGATGGAGAGCTTTTCACTTCCATGTTCTAAGATAAGATACAAGTGCTGTTAACGTTGCAATGGATGTGATACTATATTATATATATATATGTATTAGTACCTTACCAATCATATTTTAAGATTGAGGAAATTATATATTCCTATTACACCATATTACAGACAAAATCAACTACTTCAAATAAATCAAATAAATTAAATTCATTTGTAATGCAAGATTGGGGAAATGCCAAACGAAGACTTCATTTTGTATATGCGACTACAAATTGCGTATCCATCAATCGTTAGTGTATGATGAATGCAGTTAATCACAACTAATCTCATTATATTCCTCAATGCTTATTTATGCTGGCTCTATAAGTTCCTCAATCCTAGTTGTGTTGTGTGAAAGCAATGCATTATAGATTGATTGAGAATAAGAAACGTGACTTTTCATTAATTAATGGATACTAATAGAAGAGTAGAGGCTTGAGGTTGTACTTTCAAATGAAGCATTTTGATTGTAAGCATTCGTAACAAGACGAGATTAGTCTAGATGTAGAGAACAAAGTTCCAAGAAATTTTATAATCCAACGAAAAGCCACTTATCTTATTCTCGGTCAGTATATTAACAAATAACAATATTGTTTGCTCAAGTAATCTTCTTAGAGTCTGGAGACTGCAACAAGAAAAAGAGCACATCAGACAGGCTAAGCTACTCCACAATACCTAGGATAATAATCAATAGATAAAAGATGAGATCCTAAAGATTCGTGTTTTACCTTGTACGTCAGGACATCACAAAGATCTGGACGAACAAGATAGTGTGGACTAGCTATAGCCTGTTATAGGTAGTTCCACCTCTGTAGATCTGTGGAAAATATTCAATGCTATCTATAAGCTTAGGCTAAACATATTTTGAATACATGATGTCTAAAAAGAATTTAAAATTTTATTTCAAAAAGACAAACAGACACAAATTTAACACAAATGGTGGGTATGTATGTATGTATGTAACTTATCTATTTGGCATAGTGCTGGTGTGTACCTTATCTATTTGGCATAGCGCTGACTGAATACATGATCTATACAAGCCCCAGTACGTTACCTTGGTATACTGAGGTCATGTTACATATATAAATACATTACATTATATTACACTTAATAGATTACATTACCACTATACACTATTGATTATATATAACATACAGTAACTTGATCCCTTGAGTCTCACGATGAACCTCAGGTATTCATGATACTATGAACAGCTGGTATTCATGGTACAATGAAGAACATCAGGTACTCTCAATACGATACGATCCAACAGGAAGAGTAGAGGGGGTAGATACAGGTAGTACCTGTAAAAACAAGAGGTAAACTGATATTATAAAATGAATGAGAAGAGCAGTTGTTAGAATTAATAGCAAGTTATCTGCTAATAGCTGTATATCTAAATTTAGTAACATGTTAAATAGTATTAGCTGTAAATCTAAATTTAGTAACATGTTAAATAGTATTAGCTGTATATCTAAATTTAGTAACATGTTAAATAGTATTAGCTGTATATCTAAATTTAGTAACATGTTAAATAGTATTAGCTGTATATCTAAATTTAGTAACATGTTAAATAGTATTAGCTGTACATCTAAATTTAGTAACATGTTAAATAGTATTAGCTGTATATCTAAATTTAGTAACATGTTAAATAGTATTAGCTGTATATCTAAATTTAGTAACATGTTAAATAGTATTAGCTGTAAATCTAAATTTAGTAACATGTTAAATAGTATTAGCTGTATATCTAAATTTAGTAACAGGTTAAATAGTATTAGCTGTATATCTAAATTTAGTAACATGTTAAATAGTATTAGCTGTACATCTAAATTTAGTAACATGTTAAATAGTATTAGCTGTACATCTAAATTTAGTAACATGTTAAATAGTATTAGCTAAATTTAGTAACATGTTAAATAGTATTAGCTGTATATCTAAATTTAGTAACAGGTTAAATAGTATTAGCTGTATATCTAAATTTAGTAACATGTTAAATAGTATTAGCTGTATATCTAAATTTAGTAACATGTTAAATAGTATTAGCTGTACATCTAAATTTAGTAACAGGTTAAATAAATAATATTAGCTGTACATCTAAATTTAGTAACATGTTAAATAGTATTAGCTGTATATCTAAATTTAGTAACCTGCTACTAAATTTAGATATACAGCTCAATGTCATGTGATATGCACTAATACTACACTCACTATTAACATGCAATACTGGATACACATCTTAAAAACCTTTGGGACTCAATGTTAGTATTTACATCAAAGAATCAACATGCATATATTATATCTATGAATGTAAGATCCTTAATTATAATTATAATTAATTAATAATTATTATTCATAACACATACACTATTACATGCCACACAAGTAGTTCCCAACCCAAGCAGACAAAAACCTATATGTACACAGGTAATTAGAACCTAGTTCCCTCCCCCTAAGCAGACAAAGGTCTACTTGTACACCACATGTATATAATTGAGGGACAGTCCCCAGCTCACATCTTTAATTAATGCATGCTTGTTTTTAATTACTGTTTACAGCTATTGAGTATTATACAAGAGAGTATCACATTTAGTCCCTCCCTTAGTAGACACACAACTACATGCAATTAACAATTGAACATATGATGTTAACCACAATATACTATACAATACTTTGTAATATATAATACAAATAGAGAATAGTCAATAATAATATACCTTGCTTATACAGTTCTTATAATAATAATTATTATGTATTTATTAATAATGCCATAGCTTATAAACATATAATGCTACAGTCCCCGGCACTTCCTACCTGCTCTACAGACAAAAAGTACAACATATATATGTATTTATAGAATATACATTGTCTTTTACTGAGGGCAGCATATCTGAGTTTGTATAATTACATTCATTAAGCCAGGGGCTTGTGAATGAGATAACTCTGTTACCATGGTTACAGTGTCTACCACTATGCTGGGAAACTAGAATATAACTTTCAATAATATTAATATTATTGTTTTACAATGTTTAATGTTATGATAGTACATTAATTACTGTGGTATTTAACCTAGCTCCCTCCCTTAGTGGTACACACATTGCTGTTAACTCCTGCTATAATAATACATTATAGCAATACAACTATACAAGCACACAAATCAACACATTACAGCAGGACATGATTGTCTGAAACTAAATAATTATCTACTAAACCTATTATGATAGTACTGTGTATATAATAAATATAACCAGCTTAATACCGCCTTCTGTAGGCAAGCATATTCCAGGTGTAGTATGTTCTAAACCTATTATGATAGTACTGTGTATATAATAAATATAACCAGCTTAATACCGCCTTCTGTAGGCAAGCATATTCCAGGTGTAGTATGTTCTAAACCTATTACAATTTAAGTGTAGATGCTATGGTTTTATTGCATATAGGTACAGCTAAAAGGGCTCCAGACACACAGGTAATTATATATAGACTGTTACAAGTCAATACCAAACTATGTCACAGCTTGAACACTGCTTAGTATATGGATTATAATTATACATACATAATGTAATATCTATTATTAGTTGCTGTTTAATTTAATATGCAGTAAAGAGTAGCTCACCCCCCTCAGACAAAACTACATAAATACAACAAGCCATTATACATGTGGTTATTTGAAAGTAGACACATTGTCTGGTACCTCACAATAGTAATTATCTACAATATTACTTAAGTATAATACACAGAAAATAATACATTATTTATACTGTTAAACACAATACAAATTAATAAACAATATTTTAATTTGCTATACTAACTTATGAATATTATTGTATGATGGACAGTTCCTATCCTAAAATACTTATAAATGATTATAGTATTAATTAGTGATGTAGCGATAACATATTTTACCGATATTCCGATAAACTGATAACTACTTTAGATATGTACTGATATGATATTATATCTACCTTCTGGTTTCTGATTCTTTAAATAAAAATGAGAATTTTCTCAATAAATAAAAGCAATCAACAATGGTATTAGTCACAAGAAATAATATTATCGGCACACTTCCTACAGTATCGGTTACATCTGTCAGAAATAACCAGTACTAAAAACAATGGATGATAATGACCGATACCAACTACTGATCCAGTGCATCACTAGTAATGATACACATAGTATAATATTATTGGAGGTACAATGCTAGCATTATTAACTATTAACGTTGCAATACTCATGAAACAAATGCTATATACAATTTTTGATATATATACAGACATATATAGATATACCTATTATCGATATAAACATGTATATTGATTAAACATTGTATATACCATTAGATACTAAACAATACTACACGGCCCGAGTCCTTTCTATAATACAATAAATATTAAATGCAGGTTGCTTCATTTTGGTTAAAGTGTGAGCGTTAAAAAAAAAAATGTATGTCATATATATAGGTATGACTCAATCGTTAGGAATAGAGCATGCATAATAAAGGTACTAGATACATATATATAGCTCTTTGGTTGCAACTACTGAACAAGAGCCATTTGACTTCAGCCACATGAAGTGTGGCAATTGCAGTTGAGCACACGTCTAATAAATACTCGAAAGCTACAGGTTAAAACTTTGAATTTTTTTTGGCTGACAATAACAGCAGTTTCTTCAGGCACCATAAAGTGTAGCAATTGTATATTTGAGTATTTCAGTACATGACATGAATGCTCACTTTGTAGGACGAAACAGCTCTCCAGTTTTGAGCGAGCTAACAGCATCCCATGCAACCTCGAATGACTTGAGACTCACAAGAATATCCAAATTCATTGTTACTCTATAGTAAAAAAAAAAAGCAAGTAGAGTTATAATATTATGCATGAGACATACGAATTTCACACGCTGATAAAGAGAGCTTGGCGCTTCTCTGAAATGAATTCTACAAAAATACAATTGTCTAGTTTAAGTATTTCTGTACATGACATAAAAGCTCACCCTGTATGCTGCCATAAACAAGTCTATAGAGACAGCTAATACATCTTTAGGGACAGCATCCCATGAAGAACGACTTGCGATACCAACACGAATATCCGAATACACTGCTACTAGTAAAAAAGTAAAGTCATAATATTATGTAAGCAGTTGGTAAATTACTATGATAGAATTTCACACAGAGACACAGCAGACAGCAACCACCAGAGCTTCTCTGTCGTGCATCTTCTACAAAGTGCATTTGAAAGACGTTAGCGGGATAGATAACTGCGCATGCGTATATCACCACGTGGGTACATAATTATTTATTCACATAATAATCATGAATAATAATGAGTATCATAGTGTAATTATAATTATAATTATATTATATAACACAAAATTTGCACAATGATTTTTGATAATCAGATCAATAAACTTTTTGGTTTGAATTTCTCTCCAGTACTATTTGGTCGGCTCCAAGATCAGGTTCTACAATATTCACTGAGGCTGGCCTGAAGCACTCTCTGATCGTAAACTTGAAGAAATTTCATTGGTATAATTATAATTATTGATAGTATAACAAATTATAACTATGTTAAATAAAATCAAATTATTGAACAAATTAATTAAAAATTACTAAGTTTTCAAACTCTAGAGAAATAGTTCACAGTGTTTTTGCAATTTCTGGTGTTTAGCCTTCAAAGTCTTCAGTTTAAGACTTGAAATATATTTGTCATTAAGCTATAGAGACATATAATATAATATTCATAAAGGTGATATCATGTATGCACTACTTCAGTACCAATATTTATTACTATAAATTACACTTTAAAGTATGAAAAGTATACGTGCTCTGACTAAAAAGTGTCTTTCAGTAGTAGCTCAGCATACTAGTAATGTAAACTGTGTTACAGTTAGTGATACTCATGTCAGTGTACCAACCAGAAAGACTAGTCCTCTTATATCTCGTTGGCTTTCTGTGCAAAACCACAGAACAGCAAACATTTAAAGGTATAGAGAGGCATTGCATCACAAATAGAATGACAGAGCCAGTCATATTATATGTACCTTATCATCAAGCTCTAGTGTCCTTGTAATAGATTGTTTATATGACAGCCTATGAATAACAGATATTACCACTGTGTTAATATAAATATGTATTGTTATACCATGAATCTTCAGTGATGTGTTTTAAACTAACTTCAATCATGTGATTAATACTTCTGAGTCTATCAAAGATAAGATACCAATGAGACACTTATATAACAAGTTAACAATTATAATAGTACATTATACATTGATATTAATAAACTCCACTACTGCATATAGATTAGTGATAAAAATATGATTGTGTGGATAATTATATATTATGGGATGTATATTCACCGCTCATCATCAAGTGTAACTAATTCCATACAGCCATCATCATCTTTAATTTGTCTCTCAAGAGCATCAATACGATTCTATAAATAGACCCAAACAGTAATAATCAAGATTTGAGAGTTCTATTTTCTACCTGTGTAAATAGTATTTGATCTTCAACAGATTGATTACAAGCTGTGGATTCGTGAAGTGAAGAATTTTCTCGCACTAATTGAGCAACAGGGTTTTTAGCTGATATAATTTGTTTATGGTTTAGGAGATGATCTGATTGGTCGCTTGAAAATTTCCATAAAACATTGGTAGTACTTGTGTATGAACTGTCAGGCTCAATCCCATTCTGTTGAGTATGGAATGTGGATATGGAGTAAGGTTTATCCTCAGTAGAATCTTGCTCATATTGTACAGGCTCAGTCCCATTCTGTTGAGTTTGGAATGTGGATATAGAGTAAGGTTTATCGTTAGTAGAATCTTTCTCATATTGTACAGGCTCATTCTCATTCTGTTGAGTTTGGAATGTGGATATGGAGTAAGGTTTATCGTCAGTAGAATCTTTCTCATATTGTACAGGCTCAATACCATTCTGTTGAGTGTGGAATGTGGATATGGAATAAGGTTTATCCTCAGTAGTTTCTTTCTCATATTGTACAGGCTCAATCCCAAACTGTTGAGTTTGGAATGTGGATATAGAGTAAGGTTTATCCTCAGTAGAATCTTTCTTATATTGTACAGGAGATTGATTTGATTGTAACATAGTCATATGTTCTGCATCAACAACAGAGGATTTGTTAATCTTCTTGTCTTCAGGAGTCCCACTACCAAACACAGCAGCAATTCTCACTCGTCTTTTCTTTTTGTTGCTCATAGGAATATGTGATTTAGTATTCTTTATATCATCTATCAGTTCAGGCATAGGAGATAGTTTATCTTCATTACTACCATTACAAGATTCCTGTTCATTATTCAACATGTCAGTTGCTTTACTTACAGAATCATTTTTAACTGGCTGGTATGGGTTATCCAGTACAGGAACATTAGCTTCAGTCTCACTATCAGTGGAGGCTATAACTTTCTCATTAAAACTCTCACAAAGAATTTGTTTTTCTAAAATACTAATTGCCTCATCAGGTATAGATAAGTATCTGTTATCATTCCTGTAGTTATAGGTAAGTATACAAATTGAGGTAACAAATTAGTTGAGCTCATTTTGAATCGTGAATATCACATATCCTGCAGTAACTCACAAGATATTATTTCGTCTAGAAATTCAATTATATGATATTGTAATGTAACAAACTTTTCTATTATTATCATAGATGCAAAACTATTAGTTCACATTCTTCTCCTGCAGAAAGCTAATCCTAATACACTAGTACATCAAGAAGTATATACATTATAGATAGTATATAACTAAAGGGGTGAGGTACAGTTTTGTATTTACAATCACAATATGTATTTCATGCTGTACTGATAGCCACTGTGACAAATCAGGAATTGTAAATTGGACTGTCACTGTATAGACAAACCAATATCCTTAATTGTGACCGTCTTCACTAGTTAGGAGTATGGAAGGGCGAATTAATCCGTACATCAGGCTTTATTCTAGATAGTATAAATGTAGTACATTATAATAGATAATGCAGTATGCTGTACGACTCTACCAACGTGAATGCTTAATTAAAGACAGACCCAGTATCCTCTGTGAAACCATGTTCATTGGTGAAGTGTATATCATTTTCTTCATACATGTCCCCTATCATCATCATATCTATCCATTCTGTATAATTATAAATGCACAGATTGTTACTATGTGAATTGAATAACTTACCATCCATTCCACGTGGCAAGCCAAGTAGGTGTGGTTCACAACCTCAGCATGCAAGACTGCAAGTACTTTAGTGACCACCATAACTTATATAAATGGGTATATTAATATTGACCTTCATTCAATTATACAGACAGATATGAGGTGGAGAGGTTTAAAATGGCAAAAAGATCTTCTGATGCTCTCAAGAAACTTGAAGTACAGCTTACTAGTCTAGATGACTACACTAATCAAAAACTTGAGAACTTCTGTATCTTTACTCATTTTGTCATCAAGAGAGACTACCATTTGATCTTCAAAGAAAGAAATTGTTTCTCATGTTCTACCTGTCGTACACCCACAGAACTACGTACCTGAAGCAGGTGTAGCTGATTTCCACATTCTCATATACATTTAGTAGTAGTGGTTCAGGACAAGGACGGTTTAAAGGACCCAGGGATGTGACAGGATTTGTATATGTTGCAGATGCCGTATTCGGAAGTTCACTCCTGAGGTTAGGTTTGTGGATATGCTTGGTACACAGGGATCCAAACCAGGTCAACTCCATGGTCCATCAGATATTACAGCAGATGATAACAATCTACTGTGAGAACGATAATCATTGCATTTCTATTTTCATTACAAGTGGAGAGTTTATTCGCTGTTTTGGAGAGAAGGGTAGGAAAGAAGGACAGTTTAATTCACCCAAAGAATTATCACTAAATAGATATGGATATTTATATGTTTCTGACATGGGTAACTGTAGAGGTGTAATATACAGAATTATGTGATATTTATAAGATGTAAATGTATGTATTAGTAATAATAATAGTTGTTATAAATTGTAGTTCTAGTATATAGTTGTTATTAAATCTGCTTATCTGAGAGGGAAGACACAAGAACTAATCATATTAATATTCTCATTACTCCAGATCTGATGAATGGGTTTTAGAATGTGAATATGCATGAGGGTATTGGTACATTGATCTTATTACACTCGTGTTCTATGAATCCATAAATCTCCCACGTAGTCTAAAGGTCATTCACGTTCACCTTGTCCTCAGCAAAATGCTTAGTTTGAAATGACCAACAATCTTTTTACCTGTATCATTTTCATATAATTATCCTTCCCGTTCTTTTTTGTGTATGTCAAATTTCAATCCATTGCTTCATTATTGAGTTACAGTATAATCATGTATTAACCTTATGACATTAAACTATACACTATATTACATATAAGTTATTGAGTTACAGTATAATCACATATTAACCTTATGACATTAAACTATACACTATATTACATATAAGTTATTGAGTTACAGTATAATCATGTATTAACCTTATGACATTAAACTATACACTATAGTACATATAAAGTCATTACATCATAATTTTGAGGACATTGTGAATGTGAACAGACTTTAATTTAACTAATGCTCAATACTTAGTGAACAAGTTGAAGATAATGTTCCAACAAGAAACAATGAGAACAAACGGACAAATATTAATAGGTATTTACATACAAGTGATTATATATAATGAGATAACAGAAGAGAAGATAATAACATTATAACATGTTAGTAATATATAATATATACTTGAGAATGATACTCAAAAAATTTGAAAATAAATACTAAAAAATTAACCACCTTTTAAAATAAAGGTATTATAATTATTTTAATAATATTTATTATTTTCGTTGTAGATAATTTCGTGTCCGTTAATAATCTTCCCAGAAAGAAAGCAGAGAGAGGGATGAACGAGTATATTGTTATAGGAAACCAGTTTATATGTGTTAGTTATTATATTACAAGAAGAAAACAGTACCGAGAACAGGTGATTCATAAGTACTGACTTAGACAGAGATAGGAAGAGATGCGAAGAGTAGATATTTAGTAGAGACTCAGTTAGTATCTTACGAATAAATCAAAATGGCCTTTCTGATTATCAAATTCAATTTCTATAATGAAGTCATCTTCGTCATTAAATCTGGCTACCATGTCATCATCAAATCTAACAATTAATCTATGTGAGAGGAGAGGGAGGGAGGGAGGGAGGAGGGAGAAAAGGATTGAGGAAGGGAGAGAGAGAAAGAGAGAGAGAGAGAGAGAGAGAGAGAGAGAGCGAGCGAGTAATGGCTTGATATATATGTAACACCTCTCTCATATGATTTGTATAATTATTATCTTATGATTATCTTATAAATAAAACTCACCCTTTCTTGGTTTTCTTATAAACATATCTTATCATTTCCTCCGGAATATCATACTTCTTTGATATCTATAAATATATACAATAAAGATCAGGTTACTATGGTTACTAATATGCCCTCATCTCCATGACAACATCAATGCTAAACTTGTGATTGGAATTGTCTATAATGACTAATTATACATCCATATACTAAAATAGTAATTTTGAGCAACAAAAGGCTCATAACAGTAAACTATTCAAAATAAACTACTAGTAATTGACCATAATGTATTAAAATCGTATATACTCCACTACCAATTTCTTTAAACTCCTGAAACACATTTTGAGTGTTCTCATGTTAACATAACTATATTACTGTTTTATGCATTAGGCTGCTAATTATATCACATTCAAAATAATGGAAAACTTCATTTAAATCCTAACCTGAGTCTTTAGTCCGTCCACAGTCGGTATATTTAATAAGAGTGCATTATATATCTTCTCTTCTTCTTTACGAACATATATTGTAGTAACTGTAATTATAGAATTGATACTATAAATAGATAGACATGTACTGTTGATACATTACATCATTGATACTA
Organism: Petrosia ficiformis; assembly: GCA_947044365.1. Taxonomy (NCBI): domain Eukaryota; kingdom Metazoa; phylum Porifera; class Demospongiae; order Haplosclerida; family Petrosiidae; genus Petrosia; species Petrosia ficiformis. The sequence goes on from OX345652.1 coordinate 588,364, forward strand.
TAAATAGATAGACATGTACTGTTGATATATTACATCATTTATAATTGATACTATAAATAGATACGCATGTACTGTTGATATATTACATCATTTATAATTGATACTATAAATAGATAGTTAGATACACATGTACTGTTGATATATTACATCATTTATAATTGATACTATAAATAGTATAATTATTAAGATTACCAGGAGTAGAAGGCACTTTCATAGACTTATATTTTGGTCCTACTTCAAGTTGATCGAGATCTTCCTATCAGAAACGATAATAATAATAATAATAATAATAATAATAATAATAATCGTACTTTTGTCTGAGTTAATGTTTTAGTAAAAGTTCTTTTCATTTCGCGATCCCTAATAAGAGAAGTGTACAAAATTACATCATTGTAAATCGATACTATAAATAGAACAAAGACTACAGTGATACTAAAAATAGGATATTAGTAAACCTGATACTATAAATAGAACAAAGACTACAGTGATACTAAAAATAGGACATTACACATTTGACCGATACTATAAATAGGATATTAGTAAACTTGATACTATAAATAGAACAAAGACTACAGTGATACTAAAAATAGGACATTACACATTTGACCGATACTATAAATAGGATATTAGTAAACTTGATACTATAAATAGAACAAAGACTACAGTGATACTAAAAATAGGACATTACACATTTGACCGATACTATAAATAGGATATTAGTAAACTTGATACTATAAATAGAACAAAGACTACAGTGATACTAAAAATAGGACATTACACATTTGACCGATACTATAAATAGGATATTAGTAAACTTGATACTATAAATAGAACAAAGACTACAGTGATACTAAAAATAGGACATTACACATTTGACCGATACTATAAATAGGATATTAGTAAACCTGATACTATAAATAGAACAAAGACTACAGTGATACTAAAAATAGGACATTACACATTTGACCAATACTATAAATAGGATATTAGTAAACTTGATACTATAAATAGAACAAAGACTACTGTGATACTAAAAATAGGACATTACACATTTGACCGATACTATAAATAGGATATTAGTAAACTTGATACTATAAATAGAACAAAGACTACAGTGATACTAAAAATAGGACATTACACATTTGACCGATACTATAAATAGGATATTAGTAAATTTGATACTATAAATAGAACAAAAACTACAGTGATACTAAAAATAGGACATTACACATTTGACCGATACTATAAATAGGATATTAGTAAATTTGATACTATAAATAGAACAAAGACTACAGTGATACTAAAAATAGAACATTACACATTTGATTGATACTAAAAATAGGAGATTAGAATACTGTAAACTTGATACTATAAATAGAATAACTAAATAGACAGTAAAACTGATACTATAAATAGGACAGTACATCATTGTTAGTTGATATTATTAATAGCATAGTTATTCTATTTATAGTAACACATACCTGATGTTTGCTAGGAATGTTGCTTTGTTAGAAAACATGGCTAAAGGTGTGGGAGAGACACCAGAAGGAGAGCAAGAAGAAAGAGGGGAAGGGTCTTGAGAAGTGTTTGGAAGAGGAATAGCTACACCTTTAGAAGATTCACGATCACCCTATGAAGAGGAGTAGGAAGAGGAGGAGGAAAAGGAGGAGGAGGAGGAGGAGGAGGAGGAGGAGGAGGAGGAGGAGGAGGAGGAGAAGGGGAAGGAGGAAGACAACACAAATGAATATTGTTGACCTAACGACATGTACCACTGATGCATTCCTTCCACCCTTAATATTTATCCTGAGGGTACATGTATACATTGTAACTGATATCCATGTATGTACATGTACATGTACTTACAGGTTTGGGATTAAATAAAGATGGTTTAGCACCAAATGTACTAGTAGGAGTTAATATGGTTTCTTTGCATGGAGGATGAAACACAGCAGATGGACCTATCTCTGTATCCAAACTGACACCTTGTTGAGATCGAATAAACTTTTGTAATCTTCTTTCTACCGTTTTAGTTTCATCTTTGTTTTTACGTTCAGCACCCTGAGGAATGTATGGAATGTAATTAATGAGAAAACCTAATTCTTTTTCGCTACATACATAAGTACATGTACATGTATATGTACAAATACATACATGTAGTTAAGAGAAAGTGATATATACAAGTACATATACATGTACAAGTATAAGTTAGTACATGTACATGTAGTTAAGAGAAAGTGATATATACACATGTATATACAAGTACATATATGTACAACATATATGTACTTGTACATGTACATGTACAAGTACATATATGTATAAGTACATGTACAAGTATATGTAATTAAGAATAAGGTATAGATTAATTATGTGGGCGTAACTTGACCCCACCCCTAATTTTATACCTTATCTCTGAAGATCTTTACTTTACAATATCCTCTATGAGTTGGTTCACTATCACCATCTACATCTTCATATGTATCTGTTACTATATGAATAGGTAAACCTTTAACACCTTTCTGACTTGAAAACTCTGTACTGAGACAATTTATACGAAGAACAATCTAGAAGATGAGACAAAAAAGTATACTGTGAATGTGTGATATACACACTTACAATAGGAACAAAAACATACAGACATACATGTATAGACAGACATATAGACAGACAGACCTATAGAGACATATAACCAGAAAGACATATAGACAGACAGACATATAGACAGACATATAGAGACATATGGACAGAGAGACAGAGAGAGAGAGATAGAGAGAGAGAGAGAGAGAGAGAGAGAGACAAACTTTAGCCCCAATCTCTGGATTCCATATAAAAGATGATCCATTATACGATAAATCTAAAGGTTTCTCAGTGAGACCTTCACAATTCTTACGATCTGAAATAATGTACACATGTATATTCACATAACATATTCTACTTAAACCCAGATCAATACTAAGCCTCAGGCTCAAACCCAGACCCACCTACATGTACCTATGTCAAATGCCTTTTGATTGGGGTTGGCTTGTAAATTGTAATCACAGGCTCAGACCCAGGCCCACCCACTCACCTACATGTATGTCAAATGCCTTTTGATTTGGATTAGCTTGACCCAGACTCAGACCCATAACCAAGCAGATTCAGACCCAGGCCCATCCACTCACCTATATCAAATGCCTTTTGATTTGGATTAGCTTGCAAGTCATACCAATATTGCCAATGATTAAATTCCACTCTTCTATCAGGTTCATCAAGAAATGACAAATGAATGACTGATTTAACGGTCTCTGGTAATGATAGGGCAGAATTAGCTCGAAAATATAAGTTGTAAAATTGACCTAAATGAAAAGATGAATGAATAGATGGATGGATGGATGGATAGATGAATGAACAGATGGATGGATAGATGAATGGATGAATGGATGGAAGGATGAATAGATGGATGGATGGATGGATGGATGGATAGATGAATGGATGAATGGATGGATGAATGGATGGATGGATGGATAGATGAATAGATGGATGGATGGATAGAGGAATGGATGGATGAATGGATGAATGGATGGACAGATGAATGGACGGATGGATGGATAGATAGATGAATGGATGGATGGATAGATGGATGGATGGATAGATGGATGGATAGATGGATGGATGAATAGATGAATGGATGGATGGATGGATGGATGGATGGATGAATAGATGAATGGATGAATGGATGGATGGATGGATGGATGGATGAATGGATGGATGGATGGATAGATGAATGGATGGATGGATGAATAGATGAATGGATGGATGGATGGATGGATGGATGAATAGATGAATGGATGGATGGATGAATGGATGGATGGATGGATGGACAGATGGATGAATGGATGGATGAATGGACAGATGGATGAATGGATGGATGGATGGACAGATGGATGAATGGATGGATGAATCGGATAGATGAATGGATGGATGAATGGATGAATGGACAAATTGATGGACCAGATGGACAGTTGCATGGATGGATGGATGAATGGGAAAATGAGTGGATGGATGAATATATATATAGCATAACTCACCTTTGTTTAAGTAAGTGAGAGTGTCTTCACCATGTCTTTGAGCAATAGATGTTGGTGCTCCTAAAATAACTAGATATTTCTCTTGAGCTCTGAAGACCGTTGTGGGCTCCTTAGGAAAGTCAACTTCCTGCGAGAAGAACTTCAGGCATGTAAAATGACATGATACAAATACACACATATAGACATAGGTTTATAAATACAGACCCAGACATACACATAGATCTTTAAAAAGAGACACATACATAAGCCTAGGCCCAGACCCAAACAGACACATATAGACATAGATCTATAAAGAGACACATACATAAGCCTAGACCCAGACCCAAACAGACACATACATGTATAGACATAGATCTATAAAAAGAGACCCAGACCAAAACCAGACTGACATAGACCTATAGATATAGACACAAACATAGACCCAGACCCAGACCCACACACACACACACACACACACCATTTTCATGTCTGGTGGTGGTCCTGAAGTCGACAGAAGAGATGAAGGTGGTGAATTTTGATCTGATTTAGCCATCATAGATCCAATCTCAGGAGAGACAGATATTGGTTGAGGATTAGGTGGGGTACCTACATGCAGAGGTCCTCCTCCTCCTCCTCCTACTGGTGATCTCATTTTATCAATCTTATGACTACATAAAAATATACAAAGTAATTATTATATATCTACATGTGTATTATAGTACTATGTACATGTAACTATAGCAACATGCATGTACATGTGTATTGTAATTATGTAACTATAGCAACATGCATGTACATGTGTATTGTAATTACGTAACTATAGCAACACACATGTACATGTACATGTACATTTGCATTATATTACTAACCAATTACATTATGTAACTATAGCAACATGCATGTACATGCATTGTACATGTGTATTCCACATGTATTTTTTAACCTATTCTGTAACTATATGTAACTATAGCAACACGCATGTACATGTACATGTGTATTATATTCTAACCAATTATGTAACTATAGCAACACACATGTACATGCATTGTACATGTGTATTCCACATGTATTTTTTAACCTATTCTGTAACTATATGTAACTATATGTAACTATAGCAACACGCATGTACATGTATATGTACATGTGTATTATATTACTAACCAATTACATTATGTAACTATAGCAACATGCATGTACATACATTGCACATGTGTATTCCACATGTATTTTTTAACCTATTCTGTAACTATATGTAACTATATGTAACTATAGCAACACACATGTACATGTATATGTACATGTGTATTCCACATGTATTTTTATGGCCCGTAGGGCCATCCCTATAATTGCTTTCCACGGGGTTTAATGTATATATATATATATAATTATATATATATATATATATATATATATATGTTTGTGTCACTTGCGCGACTATGCGTTGTATACGTAGTTAAGGAAGTTGCGTCATTCCCGGGGAGCTCGGTCAATTAATGGGTGTGGCGCGTAAAAGAACGCGCGTTCTAGGCTCTTCGAGGTACAGACAAGCCAGGAAGATTCAGAAACTGCTAATAACTGTTGTATATACCAGAGAAACAGTATAAATATTATGCAAGAATCTTTAACAAGTAAGTATAATAAGTTGTTAAGTTTAAGATATGAGGAAGTCATCATTTAGAACCTTGTAGGAATACTTCAGTCAGTTCATCAAAGATCTGTGTACTTAGACTGCAATCAGGCTTACACTTACTTCTTCAGCCCCCAGCTTTCGAGTACACAGAAAGGTAGAGACACTAGTGCCATCAGCAATGCTTAATACATAGTCATCACAAAGCAAATATATAGTCTGGCGGCACCGCCAGACTAGCAAATATAGGGATGTTTTTTTTCTCTATATACACTTGTTTAACCTATTCTGTAACTATATGTAACATGCATGTACATAATTATATATATTATATATATATATAAATATATACATGTGTATTCTATTTTTAACCCATTCTGTTACTATAGCAACATACATAGTAAAATCTATTATCTACTGTATATCTACAATATTAATTGATAAAAGTAATAATTAAATATGTTATGACTACATCACTATTAATTAATTAATACATCCTGTTTGTAAAATAGAAGTTAAGATAATTACATTAAAAGATTACATTCGAATATTTATTATCATTCTCTTTGGTACTTCAATACAAATGATATTATACGGATATTTATATTGTAATTTGATTTGTGACATAGAGAGGTAGGTAGTGAATGCTTACCCAGCAGCCATTTGTGAAGTACCGACAGCAGGAGCATACAGATCATATAACCAGTTAATATATGTACCATTAGAATCATCACCCATTGAACTATGTGTGTGTGTGTGTGTGTGTGTGTGTGTGTGTGTGTGTGTGTGTGTGTGTGTATGTGTGTATGTGTGTGTGTGTATGTGTGTATGTGTGTGTGCGCGCGTGTGTGTGTATGTGTGTGTGTTTATACATTAAGTGTTGTGTGTGTGAGTGTGTGTGTATAGTTTGTGTAATAAAGAAAATAAATTTGTCATACATTAATAAACTTTTTTCCACAAAATGTTATAGAACCCATTTCAAAATGGCCGTCACATATGGTGGATACTTAATTCTACTTGAAGACAATACGATACTCAAGCAATCTATTACTATAGTACATGTATACCTGGGTGTGAATACAAATGGTCTGTTTGGAATTAGTTGTGTGTTAGTCGCTGTTGCTGTTAATAATTCACTGATATCACCAATACTTGATGATGTATTGGTCTGTGGATGAGGAGAGAGAGAGAGAGAGAGAGAGAGAGAGAGAGAGAGAGAGAGAGAGAGAGAGAGAGAGAGAGAGAGAGAGAGAGAGAGAGAGAGAGAGAGAGAGAGAGAGAGAGGTAATCATAAACTACAAATAAATGATGTACATGTATATTGTACATGTACATACTATATACATAAACATGTACATACAGGTACAATGGACATTTCACACTTACGTCAGTATGAGCCATTATTGTAGCCTGCATTTGACTTGGTATGGGAATGGGGACAGTGGTTCCAAAACCTCCTGTACCTCTTGGGTCAACACCTCCAATATTACTTGACTTATCTAATGGTGTATTATAGTATTTAACAGCGGGATAAGTATTAGTATTGACACTCCCTCCACTAGTATTACTGGTGTTGCTACTACTACTGCCAATACTACGAGGGGAACCCTCTATATGATTGGGGGGTGACCCCTTATGTACTGATAATCCAATGTTTATGTCCCTACATAAAAAAAAACATAAACTAGTATTAAACATACATGTACATGTAGTTACAACTTACACATACATGTATTATAAATGTATAGTACAGTGTGGTACAGTACAGTACATGTACTGCACTGTGCATGTACTGTACAGTACAGTGAGTGCAGTGCAGTGCAGTGCAGTGCAGTACAGCACATGTAGTGTACAGTGTGGTACAGTACAGTACATGTACTGCACTGTGCATGTACTATACAGTACAGTGAGTGCAGTGCAGTGCAATACAGCAGTGCAGTACAGCACATGTACAGTGTAGTGTAGTGTAGTACAGTACAGTGCAGTGCAGTGCAGTACAGTACAGTACACACAGACACATACACATGCAGACACACACTCACATTACTATATTATATTACAGGTGGTTTAGGAAACTAAAATCATTACTATTACTTCTAATTCTACAGAACACATGTACATGTACACATGTATGTGTTTATTCCCAACATTCACCATGTACATGTACACATATCCGTATATTGTACAGGTACAAGTGTATGTTTATATCTCACTACATGTACATGTGCATTACATGTATATCATGTACATGTACATGTACATATACGTGTAGTTATTATATAATTTACAACTGTACATGTCAGTGTCACTATGGATAACATACCACAACAAAGGAGAATATTAATTTTATTACAATAACAGAACACAACAGCATCATAAATATCCCATGTCTAATCCAATATCTATCATGATATCACATGACTAATAGTGTAATAATAATAATAATAATAATAATAATAATATCATATATCTATCATGATATCACATGACTAATAGTGTAATAATAATAATAATAATAATAATAATAATAATAATAATAATAATTATATCATATAATTATAATTATATTATTGACAGAAATAGCTTTATTCTTTGTACATATACATGTACATACATGTACATGTACATGTACATATACATGTACATACATGTATATGTACATACATGTATATGTACATACAATACATTAGTTATAGTACTATGATAGACATGTGATGGAAAGGTAACCTTTTATTAATAATAGATTAATTATAGCATAGGATATACATGTATTATAATTACAATAAACAGGTAGATCACTAGTATAATCATATTATAATACATACATACATGTACATGTACATATACATGTATTATAATTACAATAAACAGGTAGATCACTAGTATAATTATATTATAATACATACATACATGTACATATACATGTATTATAATTACAATAAACAGGTAGATCGCTAGTATAATTATATTATAATACATACATACATGTACATATACATGTATTATAATTACAATAAACAGGTAGATCACTAGTATAATCATATTATAATACATACATACATGTACATATACATGTATTATAATTACAATAAACAGGTAGATCGCTAGTATAATCATATTATAATACACACATACATGTACATATACATGTATTATTATAATACTGTACATGTATATGTACATGTAGTACTAGCTATATACATGTTTATTATACACTATAGTACACAGTTGAAAACATAATAATTACAATTAGACATCAATTACAAAGGTAGCAGCTGTAAACACATACACACAGACAGACACAGACACACAGACACACTTCCACTGCTAGTATATTATCAGCTGACAATGAATCATAAACAAATAATTATCATTTTATGGTTGTACCAGGTAACCATTACAATCATGTATACATGTAATAATAACATTTATTATGTATAATACTAACCATAAATATGGTGTTGTGCAGACATACATGTATATGTGTAATTGTACATGTACATGTATATCATCATTAATTATTATGAAGAATTACCAGAGAATCAACAAACCTGATCCATACCAAGTCTAAGGAGACTTGTACCTATTTCTAATAGACTCATTCCTAAACATAATAGACTAACATCTATTCCTACACTGTAATAGACTCATTCCTAAACATAATAGACTCACACCTATTCCTAATAGACTCATTCCTAACCATAATAGACTCACACCTATTTCTAATATACTTATTCCTAGACATAAAAATCATACCTATTCCTAATAGACCCATTCCTAAACATAATGGACTTGTACCTATTCCTAATAGACTCATTCCTAAACATAACAGACTCATTCCTAAACATAATAGACTCATACCTAATCCTAATAGACTCATTCCTAGACATAACAGAATCATACCTATTCCTAATAGACTCATTCTTTAACATAACAGAATCATACATATTCCTAATAGACTCATTCCTAAACATAATAGACTCATACCTATTCCTAATAGACTCATTCCTAGACATAACAGAATCATACCTATTCCTAATAGACTCATTCCTTAACATAACAGAATCATACATATTCCTAATAGACTCATTCCTAAACATAATAGACTCATACCTATTCCTAATAGACTCATTCCTAAACATAATAGACTCATACCTATTCCTAATGGACTCATTCCTAAACATAATAGACTCATACCTATTCCTAATGGACTCATTCCTAAACATAATAGACTCATACCTATTCCTAATGGACTCATTCCTCTATACTATTTCACAGATATGTCAGACTATTAATGTACATGTAATTACATTAAAAAGTGATGTTGATTTACCAAACATCATTTTCAGTAAGGTACATGTAAATGTGAGCTAACTACAACTAAACTAAACCCCTTCTAGTAAGGCATTGTGACTTTTAGTTAACTAAACTATAACTAAAATACAGGTCTACTGCTGTAATTATAACTAGTCAATAATATGTTAGTTAACTAAAACTAAACACCTTTTAATAACCATACTATATATAACTATAACTAAAAGTGGTCAGTATCGAACAACATTAATAACATGATACTGATAATAGAAAGGAGTGACTTAATTACCAATATTTACATTATGTATACACACCCTAACCAATATTCAGACATGTATTAACAATTAAATCAATTAACAAATTATAGAAAGGATGTATAAATTATACCAGTAATTGAAATTATTTTAGTAATGACATGAAGCCAGTTGAGAGTGCAGAGGAAACATCCAATATTTGACTAGCAAGTACTGTACCCACTCATAGCTTATGAGATATAGAACTAACCCACTAGGCCATGATAATAATATCTAGCTGTGATGGTATTATTAATTGTATAGTCAATTGTAATTTTATCAGGACAAGGAGGTGAAATATCTGACACTGCTAGAAGCATTACCTTATACATGTTGTAGATAGTAACATTATCAGTTTATGGAGAAGTGAGTACAAAATAGAAATTGGGAACATTCATGTATGTATGTGTTTAAAAGCTGATTTAACCAGTTGCTCATCAGACAGGATAGAGATGGATAGACATAACATATAGCCCTGGGGATAGATTACTTAGGAATAAAACAACAACTTCCTGTTTGAAATAAACCATTTACAGTGACTATTATGTGACTATCATAACTGTTAGTTTAACTACCAACAAGTGAATAATTATCATTGATATTCATTTAACTAGTGTGGTAGTGACATTTGCACAAGGTTAAATAAATTGATTGCAAAAATTCCGACGACAAATACAATCTCCACATAACTATAACTAAATAAAATGATGGATACGTACACATGTAGATATGTGAGCTGTGTGCTTAGCTTCTTTAAAATGGCGGAGAAGCCTGGACTGCACATCCACTAATTAACTATTTAATCTCCCATATTTCTGAGGCAATTGTGACACTATGTAATCTTTCCGTTTCAATTTGCTAGTATAATCAATATGGCTAGTTTCAATTTGCTAGTATAATCAATATGGCTAGTTTCAATTTGCTAGTATAATTAATATGGCTAGTTTCCATTTGCTAGTATAATCAATATGGCTAGTTTCAATTTGCTAGTATAATCAATATGGCTAGTTTCAATTTGCTAGTATAATCAATATGGCTAGTTTCAATTTGCTAGTATAATCAATATGGCTAGTTTCAATTTGCTAGTATAATCAATATGGCTAGTTTCAATTTGCTAGTATAATCAATATGGCTAGTTTCCATTTGCTAGTATAATCAATATGGCTAGTTTCCATTTGCTAGTATAATCAATATGGCTAGTTTCCATTTGCTAGTATAATCAATATGGCTAGTTTCAATTTGCTAGTATAATCAATATGGCTAGTTTCCATTTGCTAGTATAATCAATATGGCTAGTTTCAATTTGCTAGTATAATCAATATGGCTAGTTTCAATTTGCTAGTATAATCAATATGGCTAGTTTCAATTTGCTAGTATAATCAATATGGCTAGTTTCCATTTGCTAGTATAATCAATATGGCTAGTTTCAATTTGCTAGTATAATCAATATGGCTAGTTTCAATTTGCTAGTATAATCAATATGGCTAGTTTCCATTTGCTAGTATAATCAATATGGCTAGTTTCCATTTGCTAGTATAATCAATATGGCTAGTTTCAATTTGCTAGTATAATTAATATGGCTAGTTTCCATTTGCTAGTATAATCAATATGGCTAGTTTCAATTTGCTAGTATAATCAATATGGCTAGTTTCAATTTGCTAGTATAATCAATATGGCTAGTTTCAATTTGCTAGTATAATCAATATGGCTAGTTTCAATTTGCTAGTATAATCAATATGGCTAGTTTCCATTTGCTAGTATAATTAATATGGCTAGTTTCAATTTGCTAGTATAATCAATATGGCTAGTTTCAATTTGCTAGTATAATCAATATGGCTAGTTTCAATTTGCTAGTATAATCAATATGGCTAGTTTCAATCCAGTGGATCTGTTCTGTACAGCACTTGGGTATCCCAATCTCATTCCAAACCAGGAGCAGATCTTGGTAGTGTTATTGTGTACTACAAACTGACACATTCTTTAGTGACCACGTGTTGTTTTGCACGTTAATTAACATGTCAAATCTGGGCTCTTTCTCTCCACCATATAAAGAGCTTGAGTATGAGGCTAATGTGTGCAAACATAGATGCATAAATCATCCATCCAACACACATTCATAATTCATATGGCACACCATTGACCCAAAGAGCTTCTTATTTGGTGCTGCACAGTTCTCTCTTTGGGTCAAATGGCACAATTAATATGATTATATTGTCACTAACAGCATTAAATCTTTGTTAATTGGCTCAAGATGTATTCCCAATGGCGCACACACTAACCATTTGTGAAGCAATTTGGCACATGATTGAAAACATATCAAAAACTCTGACACACATGTAGCATGTACATGGATGTTGTAGCTACACATTTTAGCGAAGGTACATACATGTAAAGATAGAAACTTGCTCATGTACATGTACATATGATACAACACAACTGTCCTTCATTACTGACCACAACAGACAGGCAGTGTAATTGTAATTAGAGGAAGTCAACAATAATAATAATAGTGTAATAGTGGGCTGGATTAGCAACCACTAACAGTCAGCTGTTTCCATTATGATACCAGTCACTGGTATCTAGTACAGGAATAAACAGGTTTATATAACCTGTTTAGTATATTAAAACTGTAAGGGGAATACAAGAGGTTGGGCCAGTATTCAATCATATAATAATCGTATTGAAATTATTTTTTACAATTAATATCAGCACTTTATTTAGAAATATTGCAATATTGGAAACATACCAATATTTACTAAATATAACATGTACATGCCTAAATTAACTGTCATAAAAACTATTGAGACTGTCTGTTAGGAGGAGAAACAATGGCAACAAAGTATATGTCAGTTTATGATCTATTTGTACCTGTTTGAGGTAGCTATTACTTCATATTAAGAATACATAATTAATTACATCAGATAATATCAATATCGGAGTATTAACATTGTTATTTTCCAAGAAGACATGCAACAATTAATTAGTGAAATGAGGTCATACTGAACATGTGCATATATACATGTACATGTATATGTACACATCGGGGTTTCAAACAGGAATTTTAGCTATGGACAGCAATGTATTCCTCTTGGTGAAGGGTCTGGAGATATAGTCAGGCAGGAAATATTTCAATTTAGGCCCTATGAGGTCGCTTTTGAGGTTTTAGAAGCCTTGTAGCTGAGATTGGTCTGCAATCTACAGGGGCCTCCCGACTGTATGCAACACTGCATAAGCTTAGGAAATCTACAGGGGCCTCTCAACTGTATGCAACACTGCATTAGCTTAGGAAATCTACAGGGGCCCCCCACTGCATGTAACACTGCATAAGCTTAGGAAATCTACAGGGGCCCCCCACTGCATGCAACACTGCATAAGCTTAGGAAATCTACAGGGGGCCCCCCACTGCATGCAACACTGCATAAGCTTAGGAAATCTACAGGGGGCCCCCCACTGCATGCAACACTGCATAAGCTTAGGAAATCTAAGTTATAAAGAGTGTAACTAGACAGCATTGTCAAGACTACTATAGTTATAACACAAAGATTGTGAGAGGAAGCATCTAGAATTTTCTAGGAAAGGTAATACTGTGAGTAAATTCCTCCCAAATCTACACACATAATCTTTTTGTTTATATTTGTCATAATAAAATGATAACCATCAATCATTACATGAGTACTTAGCAATACTTCAATGGCTTAAATGTTTATTTAACAACTGTTCATTCTCATATTGTTTGCTAAGAGACTTTATGTTACCATGGTAACAAGGGATAACTACATCACTATAATAATATAATTACCAATATTATATTTTGATTTCTTGAAGGCAAGCAAATATATTTTAACTGTTTGATCATGTGATCTACACATGGTATTTCAGATGGTATGTTAAACAGCTTCATAAAATTTGAGTAATGAGATTGCACCTCTTAAAACTGGTTTCTATACAAGTACATAGACAGGGTTTTCCCACACAACCAAACCAGAGTTCCGAAAGTTTAATACTACAAGGTAGCCATTGTGGTTTTGAATGTGATGAACATTTACACCTCTGGAAGGATTTTAAATTATATATATGTATATCATTAGCTACAAGCCCAGAAGCCACATGAAGCAGCCTCGGAAAGCCTAGATCTAAAACTAAGTTCCTGTATGAAAACCTGTCAGTACTACAAGTACATAGAGGAAGTTCTTCAACGATAAAAGATCTTAACCCACCACTAAGGCTCAGTACGCTAGTCAGAGTTTCATACATGATTTTTCGTTAGGGAGGATAAAGATTTGATCATGTGAAGCACACCACTCCTAGGTAGGGGGTCTGGGTATGCTCCTTCAGGAAATGATTTAACTTAGTGCTCTCTGAGGTTGCATCTGGAGACTTGTAGCTGAGATGTTAAAATAAAATTTAGCTTGAAATGTAAGGGGGATTTTGGTGAATCATTCATTACACTTGAGAATTAACAATTTAGAATCATATTCTATATGAATACAATGACGGTTTCAGAATCAGTCCATACAGAGAGGTTTAAGTACAAGTCCACATTAATGATATAAGTAGTGTTTCCCCCTAAAGAGTGGTAGCATGCCACTCTTGCCAGCTTTATTTTTAACACTGATTGAACATTGCATATAATCATCATGTACCACTGATGCACTCCTTCACTCTTAATATTTATCCTGGGGGAAACACTAATATAACAGCTCTATTTGAGGCAGCTTTGAACTCGGGATAGCACAGGTATTCTTTTAAAGACCAAGTCATTTGATATTCTCATTGATACACACCTAGTAACTCCTCCCCATGCAGAATTCAGTAATATATTATACTCTTGCATTTGAAAGTAATCCATACAGTAATCTTGAACAGCGGACTAGTAAATACATCAGGAAGTTTGCAACTTAAAACAAAAACATCATTACCTCTACTCCACATTACTTCCAACACAACACACCCTACCTCTCCAAATTCTTCACTGTGACTTGTTCAGTAGCTGTAGTGGACATAACTACGCCCCTATGGTCCTGCCTATCTGCATAACACATAAACGAGTAACTTAAACCAGAAACCATTTTTAAATACATTAATAAACCCGCCATAAAAATAAATAGTGATTACTGTATTTAAATACATTTTACATGATATTCACTAACCTAGAATGGTTAACCAGGTCTTCAGGAGTGGTACATCGTGCCAGCAAGGGCTGAAACACGGGATAAACCAGTTACAAGTTACCTTCTCTACGCTTTCCTTTTAAAACTAGTATACGAGATTCCGTATACTTCAGTATATTACAAACAAAGTTCCAGGGGGTGTAATAAAGGTATGTATGTCACATGATAAAGAAGGCATGTCACATGCACAGGTACCGCCCTTTTATGCCTAGCTAGGCGGAGTAGGCGCCTCCACCTAAAAAGGGTGGTGTCTTATAATTGATCAAGTCCTCCTACAAGAAGCATGGCAGAAGTATACGATATCAAACAGAAGGTTGATGAGTGGTTGTCACTGGATAAGGTAAGGAACTTATCATGGAGCTCATATCTTTATATGTATTAAGATTGTATTTGTGGAAAACGCAAATGTTTGTATGTACTGTTGTTATGTATATATATGTACTGTAGAATGAGAAAACAAGATCTGAAATTGAAGATTTGTTCAAAACTGGAAATGAGTCTGAACTTCGAGCTAGATTGTGTGCCAGGATGACATTTGGGACAGCAGGTAGGAGGATAGATAGATGTATCTCTGTTGACAGATAGATAAATGTATGATTAGATGGATATATATATATATATATATATATATATATATAGACAGTTACATGCATGGTTAGATAGATATACGGATGGATTGGTAGGTAGGTAGGTAGGTAGGTGTAGGTAGGTAGGTAGGTACATGTAGGTAGGTAGGTAGGTAGGTAAGTACGTAAGTAGATGCATTGGTAGATGGAAAGATGAGTAATGAGGATGTTGCACATTTTTAATAATTATATATACATTTGTGTACATAATTGAATGAAATCATCTTTTAGGTTTGAGAGCAAGAATGGGAGCTGGTTATGACAGAATGAATGATCTTACCATACTACAAACAACACAAGTGAGATACATGTAATATATACTATCTGTATAATATAGTCTGATCTAGGAGTGTGGAAATACTGAACCGACTGCCAGACCACTCCTTCCAATTCCTCATATACAGTATATATATATATAATCAGTTTTAATTTACTGGACACTCATTAGACAATGTCCTGTATGAATGGCTGTTTTTGCAGTACTGGTCTGGTCATAATATGTACATGTACCACATATTAGAGGGGTACAGTATACCCTTATAGACTACTGCTCTGGTCATAGTGTGTACATATTAGAGCGCAGTATACCCTTATAGTACCTCTATCAGTTATGTAAACATCATCATACTCCCCCATCAGGTATACAAACATCATTACATGCCCCTTTGACTTTAGGAATAGTTATTTTTTGTTTCAATACCTACATAAATGTATGCTCGAAAACATCATTATAGCTGACTAGATGTATCATAGCTAGCTTTTTTATTAATCATATTTTATTTGTAAACATAATATCAAATAGCACAGGAAATACTATAATAATTGTAGTAATTATAGTGAACTGTATCACTTATGAATATCATTAAGTCTTGTCGTCATAGGGATTAGCTTGTTATTTAGAACAGCAGTTTGGAAAAGAGGTATGTCAGACGAGAGGGGTTGTTGTTGGATATGATGCAAGACATAATAGCTATCGGTATGTATATATGTATGTATGTATGTACGTATATACGTGTATGTATGTATGTATGTATGTATGTATGTATGTATGTATGTATATATGTATGAATATATGTATGTATGTATGTATGTATGTATATATGTATGTATGTATGTATGTATGTAATTGTGTATGTACAATTGTACATCTACGTATTATATATGTATGTATGTACATGATGACTTGAGATGAAAAGCAAGAAAGAAAGAAAGAAAGAAAGAAAGAAAGAAAGGCGGCCCCTGAGGCAAATGAAAACATTACATGTTATAAATTATATACATATACATATAATTATACATGTAATTATGTTTCAGGTTTAGTAAACTTGTTGCTACAGTGTTTATTAACAGAGGGTTCAAAGTTTATCTCTTCACCAGAGTCACTCCTACACCATTTACAGTAAGCTATACACATCCATTATAATAGTGTTTCATCATCTGAATGTACATGTACATGTACATGTATATGGTAACCATGGTTACATCTAGCTGTTAGATACAGTGTACTATAACCAGTACATATATTATATACATAGTATATATAATATATTATCATTATATTATATTCACTTCTCCATTTATAGCCATATGCTGTACGTTTATACAACTGTGTTGCAGGTGTCATGGTAACTGCATCACATAATCCTAAACAGGACAATGGTTATAAGGTCTATTGGTCCAATGGAGCACAGGTAAACAAAACCCGATTTTAAGACATGGATATCACCTCCTGCTACCTCTCTTTTCCCCCCTCCCTTTCTCCCTCCCTACATCCCTCCCCCTCCCTCCCTCCCCCCTTCCTCCCTCCCTCCCTCCCTACCTACCTCCCTCTTCCTCCCTCTCCCTCCTCCCTCCCTTTCTCTTTCCCTCCCTCCCTACCTCCCTCCCCCTCTCCCTCCCTCTCTCCCTACATTCCTCCCTCCCTCTCTCCCTCCCCACTCCTATTCTCTGTAGATAATACGTCCCCATGACAAAGGCATATCCAGTTGCATTGAATCCAATCTAATACCCTTGCCATCGTCATGGGATACAGACACTCTAAATAACCATCCAAAAATTTCAGATCCTTATCAAGAAGTTCAGGAAGGATATTACTCTTCAATAATGAAGCACTGTTATCGGAGAAAAGAGAATCTCAAGAGTTCTTTTAGATGTGTATATACAGCTATGCATGGCGTTGGGTACCCTTATGCAAAATTAGCCTTTAAGGCGTTTGGTCTTCCGGACTTGATACCAGTATCTGAACAGGTTTGAGTCTTCAGATACATGTATAGACATATAGACTTGTGCTATGCTGATCTTACCTCACATTACAAAAAATAAGCGCTAAATTCTATGAATAAGGCTGAAAGAGGAATGTGAGAAGGATTTTGGAGTGCTGATGGTTGTCAGGTTGTTGTAGCTCATTGGTGAGAGCACTGGTGGCTGAGGTCAGTGGCCCTGGGTTTGATTCCCAGTGACTACCAGCATTTTGTACTTTCTTCTTTCAGTTTTAATCATAGAATTTAGCATTCATGGAGATTGGTCCTATCCTATATACATGTACAAGGTTATATATAATTATATATAGTTATATATAATTATATAACTATACATACATGTAATTATTATCATGGATAAGTACAATATATACATACCACATGTTCATTGAGATTATAGGATGCATTATACATACATGTACATAGTAATTTAAGCACACCTTCGCTTGTCTTGGCCTAAAATATTACATTTATTACTACACCAATGAATGAAGGACTGACTCATTTTAAGGACATTACTATATCTTCTTTCATCCCGGCTAGCACTTGTAATGGTACAGAGTTTTGATAGAAAGTTACAGTTTTGTTGTAATATTAACTGTATGTTCACAGCGTGTATTCATATGTAGGGGTGAAAATTATTATTCTATAGTATATATGTGTAAATTATATTTTACAATGTGTTTGGATGTTGAAATATAATTCAACTTAATATTTAAAATTTTTTTACTATAGATAGAACCTGATCCGGAATTTCCAACTGTCAAGTATCCAAATCCTGAGGAAGGGGAATCAGCCTTAGTAAGTATCCCTGTGGCCATACCGTTAATAATTTAACAAATATCCAAATCCTGAGGAAGGGGAATCAGCCTTAGTAAGTATCCCTGTGCCCATACCATTAATAATTTAACAAATATCCAAATCCTGAGGAAGGGGAATCAGCCTTAGTAAGTATCCCTGTGCCCATACCGTTAATAATTTAACAAATATCCAAATCCTGAGGAAGGGGAATCAGCCTTAGTAAGTATCCCTGTGCCCATACCGTTAATAATTTAACAAATATCAAAATCCTGAGGAAGGGGAATCAGCCTTAGTAAGTATCCCTGTGTCTATCTATACCCATACCATTAATAATTTAACAAATAACCAAATCTAGAAGAATGGTAATCAGGCTTACTTTAGTATCCCTGTGCCCATACCATTAATGCAAATCCTGAAAAATGGGAATCAGTCTTAATAAGTGTCCCTGTGCCCATACCATTAATAATTTAATAAATATCAAAATCCTGAGGAATGGGAATCAGGTTTAGTAATATTCCTGTGCCAATATGCAATGATATGTAATTCAACAGCAGTTTCGACAGTAATTGTGTACTCAACACCACAGTAGTGAGACAGTAATTGTGTACTCAACACCACAGTAGTGAGACAGTAATTGTGTACTCAACACCACAGTAGTGAGACAGTAATTACTATACTATACTGACAGTAGAACTAAGGTAATTACTGTTACTGTGTGGTGACATTCTATTGACATGTACTGTAGAACTGAACCAAAACTTATTATTTTAGCTAATAATACATCTACTATCTCTGATCACTCATTATTTTTGACATTAATGAGTATGTATTTCCAGTAGTCAAAAGTCTATTCCCATTTTCTGTTCTCTGTAGCTTCAAACACTAAACTCAATTTATCACTAGAGGATTAAAAATATACATTTTTAACAAACAAATGAATAATTTGAAATTGAAAATAGTTATATTTTAACATTTTTAGTATACTCTGGTATCAAAAATTCCCCATTCTCAATTCCCTTGAAACTAAAGCATACTAACTGTAACTAATACAAGCGAAATGTAGTCATGTGATCAAACCTACAGGCTATGTTTCCAATGTACAATACATCTGTACTTTATATGTTTATAATGGAAACTAAAAAATTATATTTTCCATTAGTAACATAATAATTTTGGCTTCCTAAGTTACTCTCATTATTAATACATCATGTAAAAGGCACTTTTAAGCAGATGAGACCTGCTTTATCCGGTTAAAACATGTTTTCACGATATGCAAAATCAGTAGTTTCAGATTGAGCCAAAACTGTTTCTAGAGTTAGATAATGATGTCCTCATTATGTTTACAAAGTGGTTTTGATCAATAATATTATCTGTTAGAACCGTGAGCATTTTAATATTCTCTCCAAATTCAACTAAAAGTCATAATGCCTTACTAAAAGGGATTTTTCTGGAAAAGATCTCTTCTTGTAAATTAGGGTCACACATACTCATCTATTACAATTTTTTAAATATAAAACTCTTCTTTCAGAATTTGGCAATATCAACCGCAAATCGTAATAATTGCTGTATTATTATTGCTAATGATCCTGATGCTGATAGACTGGCTTTAGCAGAGAAGGTACCCAGTAACAATGGAGAAGACACTGGTCATTGGAGAGTATTTAATGGTAATGAAACTGGGGCTCTTTTGGCATGGTGGGCGTTAGAAAACTTTAAGAAAAAGAATCCATCATTTGATGGTAAGAAAATGAATAGTGTGATCATTATAATATCTATGATAAAATGTGTGTGTATTACCATAGCAACCATATGGTGACATCACTTAGTCATGGTGTACTGTTGAGAGACCAAAACAATAATTATAATATGATTTGTATTGTAGAATGAGTGCCTTGTGAATCTCCAGAGCTCATTATTCATATTTCATTTTATCAATTTTTTAAGGTTCTAAGGTTCATATGATATGCAGTACTGTATCATCAAAACTATTAAGATCTATGGCCGCTATTGAAGGGATCCAATTTGAAGTAAGTGTAGAACTAACTCATGTATTAATATTTACAATAATGTTAATAGTTAGACAAAGTACATACAATATTATTACCTTATGAGTTAATCTGTACATTAGTGCTGTCCGGTATGGCGATATTCACCAATACTGACGGTATCACTGCAAAACGATACAAGTATCTGGGTGGAACGGTAAATCGATATTATTACTTTTTAAAAAGTATAATCAGATATTTCCGGTCATTTTTCATGTGATCGTATACGTTTGTCAAAGAACTCAAGATGAACGACTTACCTGGTTCCAGCAGAACGTGTATTCAGCTCTGCAGGGCACATTGTCTCCTAACAACGTAATTCACTGAAACTAGACAAGGTTGATAGACTTGCATTCTTAGCTAAATACCTTTAACTTGACCTTTAAGTAGTATTTCAGTATTTTATCATTAGTGTATTGGTTCCCTCAGACATCCATGAATATTTGATTGTATATC